>VZSE01008990.1:411746-729024 GCA_013398275.1 Promerops cafer
GTGGAGATGCTCTCTGGCAGTCTGTACAACTCCTCTATTACAGAAGACACAGAAGAATCAAGGAGAGACTCCACCCCAGAAGAGAGCATCAGGGCTGTTGAAGATCAGTTGCCCTGAGCTTTTCAGTTTGTCCTAAAAATAAAAGCAAAGTTAGATCAACGTACATTGGATTAACCACAGAAAAACCTGAGCTGGAAGGGACCCTCAAGAATCACTTAAGTCCACCTCCTGGATTAGATTAAAAGGAAAAGCTTAATTCCTCAAGATTCAAGAATATATATGTTTAAGAAAGATACTTCCAAATATGTCTTTAAGACAAGTGCTGAGAAACGTTTGAGTATCCAAGGAAACACTTCATGAACAAAAGAAGAGAGTAAAGCCAAATAGATACTCCCAAGCCTCGTTTTCACATTCAAACATCTCCCTGCAGATTTAACCACATCTTCTGAAAAACCTGAGAAGAGGTTATAAAGCAAATCACTGCAGCTTGTATCAGACATCCTCTCCTCCTCCTTTACTAAAGCTAAAGCATCGTTTAATTTCCTGGGATTTTTATAAGTTTCTAGTCTTTGGAAAAAAGCTTCAACTTTTCTTCCCATTCTCTGCCTCAAACGAACACTTTCTAAGCCAGCAGACTGAGCCTCTCAGCTCCTCTCACGTGAGCACCTGACACGCATGCAGAGGATGCCTTGTGCCAGGACACAGCCCCGGTCCCGGATCCTCTTCGGCCCAGACCCGAACGCCCGGTGCGCGGCAGCTGCTTTGTGAGCACGGGACGGGAGCTCCGGCTGAGCCGACACCGCTGCTGCCGGCACCGGGAAAACCCCGACGTGAAAACGCCGCCATCAAATCGCTCCTGAAGGCTCACGGGCAGGAACGGGCTAAGCCAGGCCTGTAGAAGAGCATCAGTTACTCAATTTACCAAACCACGGGCTCATCAGCCGAGCTCTGCTCCTTAAGCAGGAGCAGCCTCTACAGACACAGGCGAAACGCGCACCGGCCTCCCGGGAGAACACGCGAGGCCACTCGTCCCTGCGGGAGCATCGCCCTGCCGGCGATGCCGCCCGAGCCCAGCCGCGGCAGGACCGGGGGCGACCCTTTGTTCCAAGCGCCGCAGCAGCGCTGACGGACTCGGCCCCGAGCCCCGCTCCTTCTCCGCGGCCGCCCTGCGGCAGCGCACCGGAGATCGCCGCTCTCGGTAATTACACAACCGCCGGTGTCTCGCCCGGGCTGGGCAGGGCCCCCGCCGGCCACTGGACCCCGCTCCAACTCCCAGCGGGTGGCGGCGGCGCAAGAGGCAGGCCCACGNCTTCCCCGGGGCTCTGGCGTGAGCCGCGGCGCTGCTCGCTCTGCGCTGCTGCCCCCCGTGCGGGTAAGGACCCTGGCGGGCCCGTGTGCCAGACCGTCCCTGGCCACTGCTCCGGGCAGGAGCTCGGGTGTCTCGATGCTCTTTTCCTTCCGTATAAGCGAGCGGCTGAGTGGACGCAGCGGTTCTATAGCTGCTTGATGACTGTAGGCACGGCAGCGGACCGTCACTGCTTGGGTTTGCTTGCTCTCCGCTCCGGCCCTGCTCTTTGCGGCGTCCTCGGTGCGGATCTGCCGGCTCTGAGCGCCAAGCGGCGCTTCTTTCCAGACCCGCAGCAGTTCCAAGTTAGAGAGTTTATTTTAACAAATTTTATTTATACGGGGTTTTTTTTCTCACCACGACTCTGTAGCTCGGTAATTGACTTTCTGCAAAGCCCATCTGCAAGCTCAACCCTTTGATCTATTTGAAAAGCACACTTTCAGGTCCCTCTCTCCTTGTGCCTGTGCCTGTACCTGTAGCTGCCCCACACTCTCCTCTGCTGGGCGCAGCTCTGCCGGGCTGCGGTGAAATCGGCCGGGACAACGTGCTGTGTTCACGTGCAGAACATACACAACCGCTTTGCATTGACAAGAGATCTGTGTTTGCTTTCCTTTCTATGTTAGATATGCAAGATGCCTTTAACCCTCTTGGCTCGAAGCATCTGAGAGGAACTGGAGCTCAAGATGAGAACCAACAAGGTGTACAAGCTCGTCATACATAAGAAGGGGTTTGGAGGCAGTGGTCAGTATCTCCTAGCTCATTACAGTGAGAGCAGCACTCACTTAATTGAAAGCAATTGTTTTATTGATCTTTTTAACAAAAGAGTGGAGATGGAACTTTGGTGTAACAAGCAGTATTGCCAGCCAGAGTTTGGAAAGCTCTTTCTAATAACAGGATACAGCAAAATCAATGAACGTTTATTGGAAGAAACCAAGATTGTATCTAAAAATAAAATTCTTTTTTTTTTTTACTTCCTCCACTTTTGTTGCAACACTTTTTTCTTAACCTGGTGTTTCAGTCACCCTAATGAGTGACATACATGTCAGTGATTTATGACTGCAGATGTGTCTCTGAGCACTAATAACAGTGCCACTCATTGGATTGTTCTCTACTTCTAGGCTTACAGCACGTTGATAAATCTTCTTGAGATTCTATAGCTGTCTTCTTTCCTGGTGGTGTTTGTTGTATGAAAAGTACAGATGATGATGCTGATTGCCTAAATAAGGCACAGTAGTTTGCTGAACACTTATTTTTTGAAAGCTCTGTTGTTTGAGTTGTTTGTGCCTGCAAGCGTGGCTGATCTGAAGTGGCTGGGTAGGGACCCTGTCATGTGGTGAATAGAGGGCATTTTGCTGATGTGTTCATCTTGGTTTGGTATATCTATGTATGTTGAGCTATTGTATGCAAACATGCAGGTGTCTGTATTCAGTATATATCTGTTCACTGCCCTCATTCGTTTATGTCTTGTAGATGATGAACTGGTGATGAATCCTAAAGTATTTCTTCAAATCAAGCTGGGAGATGTTGTGGAAATTGCACATCCCAATGATGAATACAGGTGAATTCTCTTTGCTGATATCAGTGAGGCTGCAGCACTGGAAGGATCTGTTCATGGGTAGTGGTTTCTAGAGTGAGAGGCTCTTAGGGCTGACATAACTTTGCTTCAGGATGCTGCTGTGATTTTTTTCAGCCTAAAGAGAAGTCAAGAGATTACCTTTAGCAAGAGTGCTTCCTTAAAATNAAAGAGATTACCTTTAGTTACCTTTTACCTTTAGATTAGCAAGAGTGCTTCCTTAAAATATATGGAATTCTTTGTGTTTGGTATTAGTTTGCTGATCTTCCATAGGCCAAGTAGCACCTGAATATAGAATTGACAATTCTAGGAAGTGTCCTCTTCCTAGATCTGTTACCTAAGGATTATTCTCCTATCCTACAGTACATCCTAGGCAAAATTAAAATTTTGTGGTCTTGTTGTATGAACCTGTTCATCCTGCAGCCTGTATCTGAAAAGCAGCAGTACACTTGTGTGAGGATCTGAGAAGTTCTTGTGTGATGTAGTTTCCCATTTATAGTATCATCTTTACCTCAAGAGTACTTTATTATGAAATACTAAGAGAATTATGAAGAATGTAAGGAACAAGACAGGGAGACAGGTGGAAAGGATGGTGTATGAAGCTTTCTAGAAAATATTAATGTTTCTCTTTAGCTGATCCTGTGCTCCGTGTTACTAAATAGTTTTGAGTGTGTGATTTACCAGAGAGACTGTTGGTATCTCAACTTGTCTACCTTTTTTCTCTTCTCCATGCTAGTCCCCTGCTTCTACAAGTGAAGTCACTTAAGGAAGATTTGCAGAAAGGTAAACCTCAAGAATTATGCACAGTAAAATCATAGGAAGGGTGACATGGTTGGGCTGTGACTGTGATTGGCTAGCATGTATATTTAATTTCATAAGAAAAGCAATGCTTTGTCTATTTAGCAAGGGAAGGGTTAGAATTTTAGCAGAAAATGGACAGTTAGTTCTAAAACTGCTTCTGTTTGAGTAATGTGCGTATGGTTTAAGCAAACTTGGCTTTCTAGCCTGCAATTTGTGTTTCATGACAGTCTCACTGTGTTGGTTTTGTACCTGTGAACCCCTTGAAACCTGTTGGGGACATTGACTTCTCTGCTGTCCTTTCTCGTTCCTGCGGCAGAAACCATAAGTGTGGATCAGACAGTTGCACAAGTGTTCCGCCTGCGGCCGTACCAGGATGTCCATGTCAATGTTGTTGACCCAAAGGTGTGTGTGCTTTTGCCACTTGTTTCCATCCATTCGGTCACTTGACTCAAATCAGAGCCCTGTGACTTTCCATCTACAGTAATCTGGGGGAAAAAAGGCTTTTATTTTTTGTTGAAAGATATTTAGTCTTCTTCCCTAAGAAAATGAACCTTAGACTTCTGAATTATTTGCTGGTTTGTTATGTGTCTTTTCTCTCTCTACAGTCTCTGCTCTCATTTTGAACTCTATGATCCTGCTTCAACAGAGCTTGGTAGAAGTGTAGACATTTCACATATTTTTAAATCTCAGAAATTCCTGAGAACCAGGCACAGTAAAGAAAAGCAGAAAGTGGCCTAGTCAGAAGAAGAGCCATGGCCTGGATTTGCATTATTTGATACCACAGAGCCTCTTACAGAGAGGCATTTCGTGTAGATGTCCCAACTATTAAAAGAGCTGCAGTCAGATCTTACATTCTGCACAAGACAAAAGTCTGCAGGAAATGAGGCTTCCGTAATGTCATGAGCAATGGCAGTAATTTGTTTTATTTCAGCTTCCAATCTGCACTGAGACTTGTAGTACAGATACAGTCCTTGGGCTTTTTCTGGTCACATTGTGCAATGCTTTGCAGCTCACAGTAGTTGAGGTACATGCACAATTTTGGTATTTATTTATATGGGCTTCCCCTTTATCTTGCAGTTTTAGGGATAGTGACTTGCTTTTGAATGGCCCTTCTTATAACATTTGATTATTAAATGAACAGATTTTTGGGCCCTACTTAAAAACAACCAGTAAAATCTAAGCAGTGTTTTTCATCCATTTCCCAGGAGGTGACCTTGGACTTGGTGGAGCTGACATTTAAAGATCAGTATATTGGGCGTGGGGATATGTGGCGACTGAAGAAGAGTTTGGTAAGGCCCCTGCTGCCCTTGGGCAGGGTGCAGGTGATGAACCTTATATTTTCATTGCTGTGAAAGAAAAGAAGTGCTTTACAAAATGCAGAGAGCCAAGGACACAGACAGTGCCAGCAGCTCCTGAGGATCTTGTGCTGTGAGTGGCACATCAGAGTTGGAGAAATGGATGTAAATGTGTTGTAGAAAAACAAATCCCATAATTTCCTACTCCACTGCTATAGTGTCGATTACTGCCTTAGGCATTAAAAATGCTACAGAGAGTTTTTTTGCTTATGTTCTGAATTTTAATGATTTACTGCATTTGGAAGGAATTGAATCCAAATGTTTTTCAAGTAGAAGTATTCTGAAGTGTCCTCTCTCTGAAAGTACCACTTAATAAGCAGTTATGAGAATATCTTCTGTCTGCATCTCTGAAGTGCAGTCTTCAGCTCCTGTAAGTGCAGTGAATTAGGCAAATGATCTCAGCTAGAGTTTATCTGTCTTAAAAGTGATTTTTCTGTTGTCTATTACAGAGGTTCTGTAGGCTGAGCTATTAGTAGCAACTACACTGAATGGATTTTATGACTTCTGTTGTAAAAACCACATGTTTGAGTGCAAGTGGTTTTTATGTGCATTATTCTTCTCACTCTGAGTCTGCTAACACATGTACCTCTTCTAACACATGTACCTCTTCTTTCCTAGGTCAGCACATGTGCATATGTCACCCAAAAAGTCGAATTTGCAGGTATCAGGTCAGTGCCTCCTCCGAGGGCTTACTGGTACTTACTGCTTTAGCTTCATGAGTTCTAAGTATCCAGCTGGAGACTCTTCTCTGAAAAATCCTTCATGTTTTGCTGTTCTCTTACTCATCCACAGATTTCTGTCTGCACCATGGGATGGGGGAAGGCTTCTATCTGATTTGGGGTAAAAGAAACTAATAGTAGGGTGGCCAGCTATACTCGTGGCCTCTGATGAAGGCCAGATGATTTTCTTTTCATCTCTTAGAATATTTACCCCCCTTCCCAAGCTGAATTAATAGTTCAGAGGGAATTCAGTTGCTTTTGGGCTGACACACGGATAAGGAAATGTGCAGATGCAGAGGGAAATGGCTGTTTGACATCTTTTGGGTTAAACATCAGGTTTTAACCAAAAAAGTCATCCTTCAGTGCAAATTTTGGTACATCTCTTACTTGCTCAAATACTGATTCTCTAATCTTCATATTCAAATATTCTGCACTTTTTTTCTTCCAGGGCCCAGGCAGGTGAACTGTGGGTAAAAAGTGAGAAAGTCACTTGTGGATACATCAGTGAGGACACCCGGGTAAGAGTTCAGGAAACGGGGAAAGCAGTTTTTCCCTTCCTTTCCTTGCCTTCTAATGATTGTACTTGGTTTTAAATAAGGTCTTGCATTCCTTTGCAGGTGGTTTTCCGCTCCACTTCTGCCATGGTTTATATTTTTATCCAGATGAGCTGTGAAATGTGGGATTTTGATATTTATGGTACGTAGGTAACTGTGACTGTGGATGGTAGCCCCTACTAGAAAACTGCCACTGCTATTTTTTTCTGCCACTACCAGCAAACTAAAGTATCTTGCCTTTGGCCTAAGCAGTGCTCCAGGGTGTGTTGTGGTCTTTCCTTAGATCCTTCCTTGCAGTGCCACCCATTTCTGTCCCTGGCTGTGCCATCCTTTTCCTGTCCCTGTAGAGCCTGGGTAGCATTATCTCAGCCATGAAATCCCTGTGAGCATTGGAAAGGTTTTCTATGGATATGAACATGTTGGGTGATGAGGGCAGGTGCAGGTTTGTGAATCCTGAAGCCAGAAATGTGTGGAAGTCCTGTGCAAAGAGAACCTTGATGTTCTAGATTTCTTTTGACATTGGCTTACTGAGGACATGAAACCTGCCTTAGCCTGGGTTGAAGCTGGTAACTTCAGCTGGAAGAATTACAACTTCAGGCATTAAGAATGAGTCACTTCTCTGTGTCATCCTATTATTTTTCTGGCTTAATTCTTTAGCAAACCTCTTGCCACTTCCTTTGACCATGTGTTTAGGCATATGGAACTGGGCAACTATTCAAATCAGAGCAGGGGATCAGTTGTGCATTCTATGCCTAAAAGACAGTACAGATGCTTTCCCAGCATGCTGCAAATGTGTTGGAAAAATGAATTAAAGGTCAGATCCTTCTGGCAGTAAGAGTCATGTTTACATCCTCTGAAAAATGGTGCCTTTTAATCTTTTTATCATAAAACAGTCATGCTTTTCATGATATTGCCCTTCATTATGCATACAGCTGCTCTAATTTTAATGAATATAATTGTCCTAGAATCTTAGGGTTAGATATGCCCCATAGTTGAAGTAATTGTTGTTATCTGATGCTTGGGAGATTTTTATTTTGCAGGGGATCTATACTTTGAGAAAGCTGTGAATGGTTTCCTTGCTGACCTCTTCACAAAATGGAAGGTAAATAGTTGATTGAGTTCAGTTTTAATTTTTTTTTTCTGGAATTGTTAGGGGCACCTCTCTGAACAGTAACACATTAGAATATCAAATTGCTGTGGGTATAAACAAACACTGTCAACTGTCTGTTTTCTTAACAAAAATCTTGGCAACTACAGAGAGGAGCTTCTTTAGAGACTAGTGGGGAGTGCTCCTGGTAAATGTGATATAGCCAAGCAGCACAGAATCTGCAGGACAGACCATTTTGTTATTTCAGAGAGGCAGATGGAGCACTAATGCAGATCCACTAATGCAACAGTCTAGGTTTTGTTAGTTAACTTTGTTTCTAGGTGTGAGGGAGGAGAGGCTGTTGCTATATGTGTATATACCCAACTTTCTACCAAATGTGACTTGTAATGCTTTCTTTTTTGTTCTTCCTGGACAGGAGAAGAATTGCAGCCATGAAGTGACAGTGGTTCTATTTTCAAGAACATTTTATGAAGCAAAATCTATAGGTATGCAAATTCTCTATTTTCTTGTTTCAATTTTTAAACTGATCTCATCTCTTGAAAGTTGGTCACGGGCTGACAGGGACTTTTTCTCTTTTTTAATTGCCACGTTCAAAATATTCTCTATCAAGCACAGTAGGTACACAGCCATTGTTATGGAAGTACTGCAGTCAAAATCTTACATAGAAGAATGCTGCAAATTTTCCTCATCATACTCAAGCTGTCATATTGGTTTAAAAGCAGTTTTTATGTTGTCTAGGAGGTCTGATATTTCTCCAAGTATTTTGGTTTTTTGTTTGCTTGCTGGGGGCTTTTTTGGGTTTTTTGTTTGTTTATTTTTAATGGAAATTACAGCTTCTTGCTGGAAAAGATGAGTCATTTCTATACAAGAGCATGTGATAAGATGTGCTGTTTCTTCCATTTCAGATGAGTTTCCTGAAACACATCGTGCATCAATTCGGCAGGATCACGAGGGAAGATTTTATGAAGATTTTTACAAGTATGTTTCCCTCCTTCTCTTCACCTCTTGTCCCACAGCGTATGTGCAACCCGATGCACCCTTCTGTGCATTTCTTTATAGTCTGTTCATCCCTTCTCACTTCCCCTCTTAGCTTTTCATGGACCTCATCAGGTTGTGTTTTTTCTAGAGTCGTAGTTCAGAATGAGAGGCGGGAAGAGTGGACCTCCTTGCTTGTGACCATTAAAAAGCTTTTCATCCAGTACCCTGTGTTGGTACGACTCGAGCAAGCAGGTACAAGAATCCTCCTTTCCCTGCTTTCATCCTTTGCCCTCTCTTTTTTTTATTATTTTTTAGCTTGTCAGTAAACTATCCAGTTTCAGTTGGAGTCTGGTGTCATGCTACTTAGTGCTCTCCTGGCTGGGCAATTTACCTCAGTCTTTCTGTGGAACTTAATAACATCAATTTTGACTGTAATTTTTGAACTAATAGTATTTAGTACAGATGTATTTTTCTGTGGGTTTTTCATCATATAAAGCTAGTATACAGGAATGATGATTTTTTTCTTTTTCCCTTCTGAATACTTTTCCAGAGGGCTTTCCTCCAGGTTACAATTCTACCTCAGCACAAGGGAACTACCTGGAGGCTATAAATCTTTCATTCAATGGTAAGTTACGAGCAATGGGTGAAAATATACAGGGGAAAAACCATTAAAGCAGCTGCCAATAAATGACTGTGTACTTCTGTTACTTTTTCCTTAACACTGTGAAGAGGAGGGGAGTATTAGGTGGTAGCCTGCCTTGCTCTGCAAAGAAACATCCAGGGTGTTTTGAAAGTGTTGCTGCATTCTCTCTGGCAGTGTTTGACAAGCATTACATCAACCGCAACTTCGACCGCACGGGGCAGATGTCGGTGGTGATCACCCCTGGCGTGGGCGTGTTCGAGGTGGATCGGCTCCTCATGATCCTGACCAAGCAGCGCATGATTGACAATGGTAAATAACTCTGCCTGCCCTCTCTCTCAAGGCAAACACAGTAAAAAAGTATCTACTGTAAGTTGTGTGCTCTGGGAGGAAGGGTTACAGCTGCAAGACTTGTGTCTGCACTTGGTATTGAAGTGAGCAGATTTTCAGAGTACTTACAGGCATTTAGTTTCTTTTGTTTGTGATAGAGAACTTCACCTGTCTGTGCAAACCTTTCTCTTAAAGGATAGTCTTGCACAAGTTGCATTAGTTTAGGAAAATAATTTCTTATATCCCCACAGGTACTGTTGGTTTGTAACTGTACCATGGGACCATTAACTACCATTTTCAGTATTATTGCCTCTTATAATATGATGTGAATACATATTGGGTCTTCAATTCAAATTGATGCTCTTTGTCTTAGCATATCAGTCCTGCTTGGTCGATAGCTGAACTCTACTGTTGTCTGTTTATAGGGATAGGTGTGGATTTGGTGTGCATGGGAGAGCAACCCTTGCATGCTGTACCACTCTTTAAGGTAAGGCTGCTTTCCCTTCTCTCTGTTCCTGCTACAAACATTGCTCATTTTGTGACTGGCTGGATACAGTTAGTTGCTTCTGAATTACTCTTACAGCTCCATAATCGCTGTGGCCCTGGTGACTCACGAATGGGTGATGACTACAATATCCCACACTGGATAAATCATAGGTAGGTGAACTCTGTCAGCTTTTGCTAAACACTTCTGCTTTGCTTTATTCTTCATGATCTCTTGAATTCTCTTTCTTCTTTTATCTCCTCTTTTTGCTTTCCTTGCAAAGCAAAGGAAATACTACATTACTCTTGCAGAACTCTGGACATTAATGCAACCTAATAGAAATGACAGGGTTTTCAAACAGCTGCTGTGAGTCACTACAGTTGTGTAAATCAGAAAGAGTTGTGTAAATGGCATAGTGGAAGTGGATGTCTTTCTGTAGGAAGAGAAAATGAACTGGGCAATGCAGGTGTTAAGCATATTAAGAAGTGTCTAGACTGAGGCTGTACAAGCATCAAAGCCTTGTCTTCAGGCAGAGTAGCTTCTTTCAACCATCCTTCAGTGTTTTCCATACTTTTTTGATGCACAGAAAGGTATCCCATTTTCTCTATCCATTTCTCAGGTTCCTGGTCTGTTCACTGTGTAGCAAACTAGCAGTGTTGAGTTCTTAAAGCCACACTGTTTTTTCTTTCAGTTTCTACACATCCAAAAGCCAACTCCTGTGTAACAGCTTCACTCCACGGATCAAGCTGGCAGGAAGGAAGGTGGGAATCTTTCTGATTGATATTTTCTTACTAGCTTGTCTGATACCTCTTCTCAGTCAAACATCACAAGTATTCCAACAGCTGGAACTAAGTTTCTGTGTTAAAAGGCTGTGAAAGCAAAGCTGCAAGGTTTGTTGTAGGGATTGTGAATGAGGGACTAGTTTGTAGGTCTTTCCTTTCTAGATAAAACTGGGTGAGAAATGTTTTAGCTACCATAAAAAATAGTTTCATTTTGTAACAAAGAACTCTATGGAGAGGAAGAAAGGTGTTGAGCATCATGTTTTTCACACAGGTTTGTGACCAAGTATCAGTATTTCATATTTCTGAAGTTGTTTTGGCTGCCTCACTGGGTCAGCAAGCTAAACTTTGTCTGCTTGGTCACACTGGGGATGTTTCCTGAGAACATGCTGACTGATTCCCTTCCCTTTGTCTTTTCTGTTGCTCTCTTCTTTTTTCTTTCCTGTTTGTTTTTTTGGTCACTTCACACTTCCTTTGTTGGACCCTCCAGCCACTGATGGAGAAAGCAAAAAGTAATCGTGATGCCTGTAAGTAATTCTGCTCTGGAATGATCTGTCCCACTGACTCCCAAACTAACAAACAGCTGCAGGAAGACAATGACACTTCAGCATAAGGAAGGGACAACTGTTACAGAAAACCATCAAACTCATATTTGAGTATTTCCTGTATTTGTTACTCGGGATGCTAATGTGCATGTGCCAGCTGACTTCTTGGCAGTTATTCATTTAGTGTTTAGGATGTATGGGGAAAAGACATTATGGCCTCAGCCAGCCTGATTCAGAGGCACCAACTTTGATAATTAAGCTGCTCCAGCTGCTCTGCTCATGACACTTTGGGATTTCTTTTGGAATACTTTCCTTAGGGGTGAGAGGTGGATTCTCTGACTTGCAGATCTTGAACATTCTTGAAAGACGTTCCAGTGCTGTATGATTTTTATTTCAGCATTAGGAGCTCCAAAGGATGCTGAGAATGCCTTGCCTATCCAGGTGGATTATGATGGCTACGATGCCCAGGTGTTCCGACTGCCAGGCCCAGCCAGAGCCCAGCGCTGTACCACTTTCAGGTGAGGGCGTGGGCGTGCACTGCTTCTGGAGCAGCCACGTTATGTGTGCTTGATACATAAAATACTTGGAGAAATACAAGTAGAATTGGACTCCACATGCTCACAGTTGAACAAAAAGCTTCATCTGTACCTGACGTTCATGACTGCTTGTCTGGTGTTTTACTTCTAAAGTAGTGTGTGGGATCTAGGAAAAGGCATAAATATATTTTTTCCTTAAATCTTTAATTTTGTTTGAAGTGGAATAAAGCTAGTCTTCCTAGCAGATTTTGCAAGGGGGTTAAGAAAGTATTTGCACATTAGACTTGCACAGAGTTGTAGAAATAGCTTGTTTGATGCACTGCTTAGTAACTGGTGAACAGAGTGGTGAGGAATCTTCTCTGAAAATGATGCCTGTCTGAATGAGAGAAGAGGCAGAAAAGCTGAGTGCAACTTCTCAACTATTCCATGTCCTTTTGTCTGAGGAGAAAGGCTGATTATTCTCAGGTCCTGGCCAAATTCATTGAATAAACAATGAATTTCAGTGCTTTTTCAGAAATACAGGGTTGACAAGCTTGTTTTGAAGTACTTTTTTTACTTTGCTTCTTTCAGTAGTATTGCCTAACTCAGAGCATGTGGACTCTCTTGTTACAAGTTATGTTAATTTGAGCAGCCTGTAGGAATGCATGCTGAAAGATGCCAGCACAATTTAAATAGTTCATCATCCCAGGTAGTTTCCCTACAGCTACATGTTTCTGGCACTGTAGGCTGAGGTCTGGTAGCTACTAGGCCACATCTCTACCAGGCTGGTGTGGTGTCTGTAGGATTGCAGAGGGAGTTGAGCAGGCCCCTTCACAGCCCCTGTGCTGGAAGTGTTGCAGTGCTCTTGCGTTGTGTGATGCACAGAAGTGTAAATCACCCAAGCAGACAAAAAAGATAGTGATGGCTTCCCTGTAATGCTCTTCTTGAGTTCACCTGCTGAGCATCGAGTCTTTTGCATGACTTGGGCCTGTTCCAGCCCCCTGATAACCTGGGGATTAATCTCTTTCCTGGCACTGAGCATCCCTCTCAGCAGGTCAGTGAGGGAGAGGGAAAGCCGCACGAGGAAGAGCTCCAGCTCGTACGACGTCTCGTGCAGCCCCTCCCTGCAGAGCCGCGCGCTGCCCCCGGAAGAGGTGAGGAGCCAGGCTTCTGACGACAGCTCCCTGGGCAAGATCTCCAACATCCTGATGATCCCGCGGCCCCACCTGCACCAGTGTGAAGTCAGCAGCTCCTTGGGCTATACCAGCACCAGAGGTCAGCCTGGGGCAGGTGGGAAGGTGCCTTTGGTGGGGAGAGAAGGGAGAAGTTTGTGTTGGTCACTGCCAGGCCAGCACAGTGGAGGTGGTGCTTGTATTGGCACTCATGGTACAGCTTTTCCATAGCTGTAGCTGGGTGTGCATTCTCCCTTTGTCATCCTTGTCCAATTCCATTGCTTTTTTTTTAATGGCTTGTCCCAAATAGAAGTGTCCTGACACTGATTTGCTCTTTTCCCTTGCCTATTGCCTTCTTTAGTACTTGACTACTCTCCTGTGCCTGCCTGCAAGTGTGGACATACACAAGGAACTTGTATTATCCAGGTCACCTATAATCTGTCAAATGAGAACTGGCATTAGCAGTGAGCCCTGGGGAACCCTGCTTATAACATTTCTCTGTGGGGATTTGTTGTCATTAAGACTCAGTTTCTGGATCCTTCCTTTTGACAATGTACTGCTGAGCTGTCTCAGTGTGTTAGCAGTGCTGGCACTCCCCTTTTCTTCCTTTCCAATTTAATTTTGTTCTCAGGCAGTATGCAGTATCTTCCACAAACCCAGCTCATTTCTAGGTAAATTGTATTCCTCCTGCAACTGCTTCATCTTCTATAAAATTCTATCCCTGAAGGCTCTTCATGGTTTTTTCATGCCATGCTGTATGACACTGATATCATATTTATCCTGTCACAGGAATCTCAGTTACTGGTGTGGAGCTGCTCTCACAGTGTACTTGACGTGGCATCTACCATTCATGTTTTCCCCTGCTGTCAGTTAATACAACTCTCTTCTTTCTTTAGTATTTCTGTTACTCCTTTAGTTTGAGGGATAGTTGTGTGACCCAGCTGAAGCTGTTCAGCAGTATGAGAACGTGTGTGGGTTAGGACTAGCAGGGAGGGAAGAGTCAAAGAAACTTGAGGTTTTTCATGTTTTATTTGACAATATAGAATGGTAAATGAGGCCCTTCCTTCTCTTTGGGATTTCCACTTGTTGGGCAGAGTAATTGCTGCTTATCTGGTATATTTTTCTCTCCTATTTCTAAATAACTGTCACTGAACAGTGACAACTAACTGGTATCCTGTGGAGATCATGTCCCACATCTTCTGGGAGTAATCCCTGATTTCAGTGCTCAGGTCTGAATGTTACAGAAAAGGCATGTGTACAAGGCTCAGCTGTGGCTTCTGCTGTGTCTTTGGTACTCATCCTGAAGTTTCTGTTAAGTCAGTCTTTTGATTTCTCAAGAATTCTAAAAGGTCTGAGTACTCCTTCATAATTGGCTTAGCAAGTGGTTTCTCTGTGGATTCATTTACTAGAAGTTTACAGTTTACAGCAGTGCTTTAATGGCAGAGGGAGTAATGCTTTTTCTTGTCTGGGTTCTTGTTTACATTGTAACTTTCAGGCTGGATAGGAATTGCTTTCAGCTTCTCTGCCTGCTTATTTCTTAGGTCTCCTTATTTCCCCTTACCCTGGGCAATGTTTATATCCCTGAGCAGTCAATTGTCTTGTGCTTGGCTCCTGCACGATCTGAGCTGGCTCGGTTGTGCTTTGCAGATTTCCTTGAGAACATGGTGGAGTCTCAGCAGCGCGACTCCAGCGCTCCGGGGCGGTTCCACGTGGGCAGTGCCGAGTCCCTGCTGCACATCCGCCCGGGGGGGTTCGCGCCCCAGCGCGCCCTCATCAACCCCTTCGCCCCGTCCCGCATGCCCATGAAGCTGACGTCGAACCGGCGGCGCTGGATGCACACCTTCCCTGTGGGTGAGCTGCCTCACAGCACACCGGGCTGCTGTGCCTTTGTCCTTGTCCGGGATTGGCACGAGAGAGCCAGTGAGAACTCCCTGGTGTATTGAGGTGCTCTGCACGCTGCACTCACTTGTACACAAATGAGTGTACAGGCCTGAGCAATCCTCTTTTGGGAAATAGCTCTATTTGCAAACGAGCAGCAACAGGTACAGAACAATTCCCTGTTGAAGGGAACTGTAACTACAGTTTGGGTCGATTTTCTGATGCTAAATTGTTTGCATAATTGTTTAATGCCTTGTAACTAGCCCCTCCAAAATGTTTTTAAAAGTATTTTGCTTCACTTGCTTCAGAGGAAATGGCAGAGCTTCAAGGCTTTGAAGATTTTGTGAACATGCTTTCTTAATGTCCATTAGCTCTCATTGCCCGTGCTGTTGGCAAAAGAAGGGTACAAGCAACTGAGGAATCAGTGCAGATGTGGTGATCAATGATCCAATTGTAACTGTGTAGGTCCCTCAGGAGAAGCTATCCAGATCCATCATCAAACCCGCCAGAATATGGCAGAAATGCAGGGCAGTGGGCAGCAGGATTTGACACATTCCTCTGCGGAGCTGCTGGAGCTGGCTTACCATGAGGCAACTGGCAGGTGAGCCATTTGCTCAGTCTTGAATGCTGGGTTAACAGACCATGAAATCAGGTCTGTAGATAACCAGCTAAGCTTTATTCCTCTCCTGAGGGGACACAAGTAGCTGGTTCTTTGCTGTCCTGCAAAGGCAGTGCTTTGGTTCCTGCTGGAGGCAAAGAACCAACAGTATGGACAGATATGGAACGCTGGCACAGCCTTCTCTGTGCTGCCCTTGTGCCGTTCCATCACTGCCGACCTCAGCGAGGGAAGAGCTTGGTTCCAGCCGGGGCTCGGCTGAGGCAGAGGGGCTCAGGGCTTGTTACATTTGCTAAAAGCAGGAATGGCACGAGTGGGGAAGGCTGTACAAACCAGGCTGCTCTGTTTCTCGGCAGACACGTCAGCTCTCGGCATCCAGCGGATAGCGGCTCCTTCCTGAGCTTTGGCGGGGCGGAGGAGTACGGGAACGGGCTGGGGGCCGGCCCCGGCGCAGGTAACGCCGGGACAGCGGGGCCGGGACAGCGCTGCGGGCATGGGGCGGGACTCGTGGCTCGTGGGGGGACAGGCACGGCAAAGCAGATCAAGAATGGGAAAACAGTGATCTGTTAGTGCACTTACTTGGACTTCTTGGTGTCTGGTAATTCTTTGGGCTGCTTTGTTGGTTTTAGTTTGGTTTTGTTTAATGTGCCTCTACTTTTCTAGGTGTGTCTTATGAAAGATGCTCATTGTTTACTGATAATAAGCTCTCAGGCAGTAACTGAGTTCCATAATAACAAAGCAGTGATGCTCAGACACAAAAAATTACTAACTATGCACTGGTGTTCAGAAGCCTTTATTTTCTTGGTGGGGTTGCTGTTATCCTTTAGAGAGAAGACATGTCTGTACTTTCAGCTGAAGATTACCTGTATCTTCCTTAACTTACCCAGACACCTGAATTAGTGGAAATTCTCAACATTTCTTTTCAGCCCTGTAAATAGAACAACATGCCATGTTAAGCATTCTGCTGTGTTGTCTGGATTTTTTGTGACCTACCCTCTGCTTTTTTGGATATGTATTTTAGCTAGGCACATGGAAAAAAAGTTGAACTTTTGGACTACAGCATTCAAGACCTATTTTCTCAAAACCAATTTAAAGTTTTTTTAAGAATAAATTTGCCCTTCTGAACTACATTGGATTAAGACAATTTTGTTTTCCCTTATGCCTTGCAGAGCCAAAAGGAGTTAGCAGACTTAATTTTCTTGTACCTCATCTTGTATTCACATAGTCACATTAAAAATGATTTTCTGTTGCTTCCTTCTGTGAATTTCATCTGATTACATTTAATTTTCTTGCTTTACATTTTTAGTGTTTTCTGGCTTCCAGAGCCAGATTTTCTGGCTGTGTTTGTTTTTGCAATTGCTAAACTGCATTTCAGCTGGATGCAGTTTACACAATGTAAATGCAGGGCATGTCCTGGCAATAAACATGCTTGCATTTTACAGAATTTCTTTGTGTCTGTAGACCCTCACCCATCTGTAGGGGCCACTCTGGGTACTCAGTGGTTGGACTGAGAGCTCTCCCTTATGGTTTGAGTCACCTATGAAACAAAGCAGTTTGTGGGGAGTTGTGTTTTTTTGAATTTCCAAAAATGCGATTTCTTGTTGAGTCTGGTTCTCCTCTGTGCCTGCAGCATGCTGTGGTGCATCACGGGCTTCAGAGTGAAAAACGATCCCATCTATTTCCCTTGGGGTTCGGGATGTTGTCGCTATTGCCCCGCAGATTGAGGGGGTAGCTCAGACAAGTAAATCCTGTTGCAATTCCCGGTGTGGATGGCAGATGGCAGGAGGAGCTGGTGAAAGGTGAATGCCACTCCGAGCTCCCCTGCGGGTTACTGGCATCATCACGTAGCAGATACTCACCCTTTCTCTCACAGGGGAACAGCTATGGTGTTGATACCAATTTCCTGAGTAAATCTAACTAAGCTACTTTTAAACAATAGTTACTTTTAAATGTTTGGAGGCTTACTCAAATTTTTATTTTGATAAATGGCTTTGAAGGCAGCAGTTTTTCTTGTCTCCTTAGCAGCTCTTTTTCTCTCACGTGCCACACCAGCTCTTTATAGGAGCTTATAGCATCTACTTCTCAAGATGTTTCACCATATTGGGGAGGGGGGTTTTGTTTAGGTTTTAGCTACTGAGCACTTCTGGTGAGATGTTCAAGTTTGACCCAAGATTCATTTTTTTTGTCATTAATTGGCTTAGTGTTTTTTCTCCTGTGCAGAACCCTGAGATTTTCCATGCAGAGGAATTCTGTATCTTAAAACATCACCACGCTTTTGATTTATTTTTATTTGAAATTCAAGAGAAGTGCATAATTGCTTAAAATAAAACACATTTCTTTCTTGTAGGGGTGAACCTCAAAACTCAGAACAAGGATTCCTTGGAAGATGCTGTATCTAATTCTCCAGATCCAAGTAAGCAGGAGAAATGTTTGGAAGAGAGTTTGCATAGGTGGGAAGATGGGGAGGGAAAGGGCATGTACATATATAGAGGCATCAGGAGGTGGTAGGCAAGAAACTGAGGAGCCTCTGTGGCTCTTGGCAGTGGTTTATTTTGGCCTGCAGTAATTTGCAGGATCTGCCTGTACTGTCTCACTGTGCTTGCAGTTCTGTAGCATGTGAAGCTGTTTGTTGTGTTACAGCTGAAATTTTTTCCTTACCAGACACTATTATGCAAAAAGCTAAAGCTGCTGAACTCGTATCTGCCTCTCAGTATGAAAAGTTTGTTTGGTACCAGCTTGTTGAAGTAGAATTGGTACAGTCAGTTTCTGAATTTGGTACCATTTACTGAGAAATATCTGCCTTCATTTCCTAGAGAAACAAGTGTGTCACTGCTTAAGAAAGCATTTTCTTTGTAGCAGTCTGTCCTGTGTTACTTTCTTGGGCAGTGTTCCTGCCATTGGTGTTAACACTTTTATAGTAAAATAAGTTTCTGTCAGTAGGATCTCTATGACCAGAAGTTAAGCATCAGTAGGTGATACAGATTGTTTGAATTGGGTCAGAATGTAATGCAGTGGTGAGCTGATGATTTGGTATCATCTAGTTAGCTTTTCCTTTTTAATGTCTAGTTTTACATCCCTATAATCTCAAAACTGCAGCGTAACTCTAGGAAAGGGTGTGGGAAAAGATTTCTTTCCAAGCTACTATTTTTCTGGTCTTCCCACCCCTCTGGATAAATCTTCTGTTTTTATAACTGTGGAAATATTCCCTTTTCTGCTGTTATACTATTCCAGAAAGAGGCTGGTCTGTCATTCTTTCTCTTGTCCTCTCCAACCCCTTCTGCAGTTGTCTAGGATGCAAAACTGGTCTGATTTTCTTGTTCAGACCTGGAATGTTGATCTGTTTATTAATAATCAGTAATTGCACCTGACTTGCTGTAATTCTGGAGGAGCAGTGGCTATGTCAGCTCTAGCTTTCAATCAAGTGGAAATTAAATGTATTAACTTTGAATGCCTTTTGCATGATGGGATTGAATCAGCATGTGCACTGCATTGTTTAACAAACTCTGTCTCTTTCTCTCCCTCCCTTCTTCCTATCCTATTTTCTTTTCCCCTTCCCATTCCACACCCCTTTTTGTCCCTGTTGACTTTATGCCAACTCTGTTTTTCATCTCTCATTCTTTTTAACTCTCCTCTTCATGCACTTCTTTCATCCTGCTCTGCACCCTGTTCTTCCGTGGGTGACCACACGTGCCCCCCTTGTGTGCCCCCATGACACAACGAGGCAGTTCTGACCCTGTCTGCTCCCCCCATAGTGCCAGGCTTCTGTTGTACAGTTGGAGTGGACTGGAAATCCCTCACCACCCCGGCCTGCCTCCCTCTCACCACGGATTACTTCCCCGACCGCCAGAGCCTGCAGAACGATTACACGGAGGGCTGCTATGACCTGCTGCCAGAGGCTGACATGGACAGGTTTGGCCAGCACCTCTTCTGTACAGTCCTGTGCTTGAGGAGCAGGTGATGGAAGAGGATCACTGCAATCTGTACAAGTGAATGGTGGAATGCTAACAGAGCAGCAGAATACTTACATTTTTCTTTTTTTTTTAGTGATAGCTTTGGACCTTTTCTGATGTTCCCACCTGACAGTACGGTGTGCTCTGTAGATTTGATGCTAGAAATTGTTTGGATACAAATTTTTACATCTCTTTTCTGTTGTGTTTTGATCAAAATATTCAACTTCAAGCTATCATTTGTTAATCTACTTTCTAGCAAGTGTTTTGGAAACACTAAATGAGCAAATGCATGTGGACACAGTATTTAAGATGCTTATCCTCACTCTAAAGGATATTTAGTTTAAAGAATCTTGTTGAAAAACAGAGTTAATTGGACAAATAGGACTTCTCTGCTTGTCTCAGAGGTCTCTGGTAACTATTCTTTAAAAGGGTTAGTTTGGTTTTTTTTTACTAAAGCAGTCTCATTATCTTAAACTTTTTTCAGTCTTTCCATAACTTGTAAGACATCAAAAGACCTGCTCGTGTAAAACAGAAGTATTAATCAGGGTGATTGAAATACATAGGAAGTAATGGGATTAATGAAGAAAACACCTGAAAGAAATGTCAGTAGGAAGGCAAAGTTCAGAGCAGGAGTTGCACTAAGATGAATGTGTTCTCTAAGCCCTCCCTGCTCTCCACTTCCCACTGTGGGAGAGGCTGGAGCATTGCTGCCCACTGGCATTCTGAGCTCTCCTAAACATGTACAAACTGCACTAAGGCTGCCTGCAAAGTGATGAAAAAGTCACCTCTGGGGAATTTATTGTTTCACCACTGCTGTAGGTAAATTTGTCACTACTTGCCAAACTTCTTTCAAAGGCAGCAGTAAGTATTGCCAGGCAGTTAATCACCCTGTGTCAAAAGGTGCCCCTTTGCCCTCCTGCTCCCACAGGCAGGTGTTCCCAGGCACAGGGCTCCAGGGCCTGGGGCAGAGCTAAGAACAGGTGTGTGGTCAGCTTCCTTATTCTGGTCTGCTTAACCTTTGTGTCCAGGAGGGATGAGGAAGGCGTGCAGATGACAGCCCAGCAGGTGTTTGAGGAGTTTATCTGTCAGCGTCTCATGCAGGGCTATCAGATCATTGTGCAATCCAAACCACAGAAGCCAGCCCCAGCCGTGCCACCCCCGCTCAGCAGCAGCCCCCTCTACAGCAGGGGTGAGTGACCTGGACTTGACAAGGCTTTTCTTTCCTTCTGCCAGTCCCAGTAACCTCGAATTAGGCACATCCACCAGTTGCTCAACACTTTATGTTGGCTGTTCCTCGGTGGTTCTGCCCAGGGAAGTTCTGAACGGGGGGTGGATGAATCCCAAGTGCTCCTCTTTGCTTATGGTATCAGCAAATCTTAACTGTAAGAGCAAACGACTCCTTGTGCAACTGCTCCCTAAAAACGTGGCCTGAAAGATGGGTTTCAGCTTGTGCTGAGTTCAGAAGCCCACTTCTGGACTCCAGTTCTGGAGCTCTTTCTATAGGCACAGTTTGTTGATGAAGTTCTGAATAGTGCAGTAAGCTGAAAGGGTTTTGCTTTTTACAACTAGGTCTTGTGTCGAGAAATAGGCCTGAGGAAGAGGATCAGTACTGGCTGAGCATGGGCCGTACTTTCCACAAAGTCACCTTGAAAGACAAAATAATTACTGTGACTCGGTACCTGCCAAAGTGAGTATCCCTCTGCTTGAGCAGTTTGCTGTCAGTGTTCAGATGAACATTCTTCTCCAGCTCTGTGCTTGCTTGAAAGAACACCTTTCTTTTTAGGAGAAGAAAGAGAAGCATCAGTATCAGTAATACTGAGATTAATGCTTGTGTTTGATCTTTTAGGTATCCATATGAATCTGCTCAGATAAACTACACCTACAGCTTGTGCCCCTCACACTCTGACTCTGAATTTGTCTCTTGCTGGGTAGAATTTTCCCATGAGAGACTAGAAGAGTACAAGTGGAATTACTTGGATCAGTATATCTGCTCTGCTGGCTCGGAGGATTTCAGGTGAGAGCTTCTTTTCCATCCAGACTGTTCTGTGTCCTAATTGCCTCTTTTCCTTTGTGACCTAAAATTTGATCATCAAGTTCAACCCACGAATGCTCAGTACTCCAAGGAGAATATCTGGCCTGCTTTCCCTGTCAGCTTCCAGCAGCTGTTGCCTGGTGGGAACCTTGCTTTGTGTTGCTGCTGCATTATCTGACCTTTGATACAGACTCTTGATCTCAAAATTCAGCATGAACTTCTTTTTTCCTCTGCTACAAATGCAAAGAAATAAGATCATGTTTTGTACCACACAGATGCTTTTCTTGGCTTCTTACTGATTTCTGGATCTGACTCAAAACTTCCATTTATTTTGAAGCTGTTGAAGGTTTGTTTGAGTGCTGGGCTTGCCTGCAGTCCTACTCCTAAGCAGTGGAGCAAGTGCTTACCAGAAATGTGGAATATCTCCACTAGTATCAATAGCTTTTTTGATACCTTCTCTCCACACAACCAGTCTTTATCATCTTTTCTTTTCAGGTCTCAGTCAAAATACCTCCTACGCTAATGTGCACCTTGAAAATTCCTTTTTGCTTGCATATTTTTAGAGAAAAAGCTTTTGGGGCCTATCTTTTACAGAAAAGAAAGCAATTACTGAGGATAGCCTTGTTGCCAGTGATATTCAAATTGCTGACCATTGCTTTGCTCGTGTGCTCGTTCTGTCTCAGGGATTTCACTCACTGAAATGTGCAGCAGGTAGATTTACACTTTAGATTCTGGAAAACCCTTCCCAGGAACCTGCTGAACTCTGTCCTCCTTCCACGTCCCTGCAGCCTTATCGAGTCCCTGAAGTTCTGGAGGACGCGGTTCCTGCTGCTGCCCGCCTGCATCAGCGCCACCAAGCGCATCATGGAGGGGGAGGCGCACTGCGACGTGTACGGCGACAAGCCCCGCTCGGACGAGGAGGAGTGGCAGCTCCTCGATGGCTTCATCCGCTTCGTGGAGGGCTTGAACCGCATCCGCCGCCGCCACCGCTCCGATCGAATGATCCGAGTGAGTCCCCGGCCCCCGCGGAGGCTGGGAGTGACCTGAGCCGCTGACGAGGCCTTAGCAGGGAGCCCCGAGTCCAGCCCGGGCAGGCTGGGGCGCGGTGCCTGTGTCCCTGTCATCCACCCCTGAAGGACACTGCTGACCCGTGTGCTGTGTCAGCTTGCAGGCAGTGGGGCTTGTTCACAGCTTGAAGGAAATTTCTCTGGCATGAGCCTCCCGTGCTGCTGTGACTGGAACCAGGCTCAGGACAGTTCTTGCTCAGGCACAAGCCAAGGCTCCTCTGCACTGTCTTGGCCTGGCACTGCTCTGTTTTATACTGTGGCCAGTCTTTTCTTACCCACGAGCCTGGTGCCTCCTCTTTGCAGGTGTGCTCTGCTTTGTGCTGCAGGTGGGCTTAGCCTGGGTGCACCACTCTGCCTTGTGATGCAGACAGCTCATCCAAAGGGGTCTGAGGTAGTTAAGCTGGTCACTTCTGGATTAACTTGGATTGGTTCTGTGCTGCAGATTCAGAAGGATTGGGAAAAGAGAGACATGGGAGTGAATTTTTTGGTAAACAGTAGTTTCAAGAGGCTGAAGAGAAACTGGCTAATGTGTATTAAATCCTGTTCCCATTCTCACAGTAAATGGGGTAATTTATTTTGAAGTAAATTCACCTTTTCCAGAATAACAAACATATTATTTTCAGAATAATATCCACACTAGACACTAGGCTATTCCACTTCTTGTGTACCAATGGTTTGACTCACTTTTAAAGTGTGCTTAATAAAGCCCTGCGGACATGAAGTGTTGTGTTCTTGCTTACTAGTTAAGCCTAGCTTGACTAAGTCTGTGCTTCCATTTTTTCTTTGTTAGAAAGGGTCTGCCATGAAAGGCTTGCAGATTGCTGGTCCAATTCCCACTCACTCTCTGGAGCAGTCTGGGCCTCCCATTGGGAAAAAAGGAACCTCAGCACTCTCAGCTCTGCTGCAGATGGAAGCCAGTCAGAAGTGAGTCTCTACAGGCTGTGTGAAGAGCCTGGAACATCATTCCTGCACATTGCACCTGGGCTGGCTAAAGCACATTTGGGGAACTTTGCCTCATGTTGTGTTAAACACATAAGAGAATAATATTTTTAATGCTAAATTAGTATTACACCTGCATAATAAAACTGAGTTCAAGGGTCCATGTTGTTTGTACTTAGGGAATGTTGGATCTGTGCCTCAGTGTGTGGGAAAGCAAATATCTGAAAATACAGCAGTACCCCTCTGCAACAGTTGCCTATGGGGGCAAGCTGACACAAAGTATGTTTGAATAAACTCTGTATTCCTTCCTTTTCTTTCAGGACCCTGGGGGAGCAGCAAGCAGCCATGCTTTCTGGGAAGAGCTCTGGCCAGCCTTCGGAGAGTGGGAGCATTGCTCTCACACCCACCTACATGGACAGCCCTCGGAAGGTAAGGACCTCCCAGGCTTTCTTTAGCTGCTGTTTCTACATAAGAATTCCTCAAATAGTCAAAGATTATTTCTCTGAGCACTTGGCTACATCATACCACACCTTACTCTCTAATCCAGTGAGGGCTGCTCCTGTACTGGCCTTTGCGTGCAAGGGCAGAGGAATTCAGTTCTCTAAGTGTGACAATGATATGGAATCCCTGGGATGCTATCTCAGCATTTTGCTGATCTAAGTGCTGTTTGCTAATTGGTGCATTTCCTTTGCTGGTAGCACATTTCATTTCAGTCATGGCTTGACTGTTGGGTACAGCAGTACAGTGCTGTGTGCATCTGTGTGCAGCTGTCTTGGAGAGCAAAATCAGCCTCTAGATTGTGACTGTGTGAACACTGAGTGGGCTTTTAGCAGCAGGAACTTGAGTCTCTTGCCTCTGTTTAGAGGGGGTATGTTCCTGAGAAGTGATTTAGATGTCATTCCTGCACTGGCTGGAGTCCAGGCTGGAGAAAGAGGTCTTCCTGGAGCTCTCTTGAGGCACTTAAAGAAAAGACTGTTCTGTCCCTCAGCCTTTCTGCCAACTGTCCTGTGAGACCCAGGAGAGCAGGAACTCTGCCTCCAAGTCCAACCAGAAATATTTGTTTATTTTTCTGTGTTCTGACATGATGATCTTTCAACAGGGAATTGAATAAAGGTAGATGATCCAAATGTGACCTGTCTTTGGGTTCAGCAGTTCAAATATTGCAAAGAAAAAGTTCTCAGATTCACCACTAGCAACCACTTCTTTCATCATTTTTCTCTAAGCATCTGATATTTCTTCATCCACTGGTTTGTGCCACCACCAGGAACAAGTATTGTGTTATCCTGGAGACCTAGATATTGGAAGTTGAAGTGGTAGAGCTACTGTGATTGTCTTAGTACTAGGCACTTAGACATAGTATTAGTGTTTGGAGAGCACAGATGAGTCTGGAGCAGGATGTGCTAGGCCTGGAAACAGTAGGTGCTCAAACTGACTTGAGGAGTGTGTGTTAGCTTCCACATCATAACTCAGGCTTTGCATGCTTCTCTTCTACCATTTTGAAAAATCAGCTTGTGTCTTTAAATACAGAAATCTTAAATGTCCCTTTCTAGCAGTAAAACTGATGAAAACTCCATGTGAGATGTAGGAGAGAAGAATGTTGTGTCCAGTTTTCTGTGTGGCAGAGTGGGGAAAAGGCCAAGTGGGCTTCCCTAGCAGTGGCACAGGAGTGTGCTGGGACCAAATTAGACTTTGTGCTACCAGAAAATGCCATCGTGAGTAATGGTAAAAGTAATGTTCAAAAGCCTCTCTGGAAGGCTGGCTGGAGACTCTGGAAGAGTGTGTTATCAACTGAAGGCCTTTCATGCTGCAGCAGTAAACACTCCTGTAAATATTTACACACAGGGACTGGGAGATAAGCAATTGGAATCTCCTAATTGATGGCTTGTGCCTGTTGGAAAGATGCCAGCGGGCAGGCAGCATGGTGCTCGCTTGGGAACAGCAGCAAGTGTGTGCCTCGTGTCACAGCCCCTGCAGGGCTCCTCAGCACAGGAGGTGCTGGCTTTCCACACACTTGCAGCCAGAGAATTGACAAATTATCACAGCTGTGTGCTCTGCCAGCAGCCAAGGGAGCAAGTGCTTTTCTAGGATGCTCTTCAGTGCTTGAGTTATTCCAGACCAAATCTGAGCCACTGGCTTCACTTCACTTTGTTTCAGAGTAGAACTGACAAGTTGCTTCAGCCAGTTACTGGGCAACACTGTGGTTTTAACCCAGTGAGTTCACTTGATCCATGATCTGTTTGGGAAATCTTTGCCCTTATGGATCCAGGGCACTTGGCTCTGCTTCTGCACAATGTAAATTGCCAGCCATGTAACCCTGGCATTGATTCTTTCCAGAAACTGTTTTATATGTACGTACCAAGGTAAGCATCATCTTAACTGCAGGCTAGACAAAAATATTTTGGCAAGGGAACAGAATAAAGAATTGCAAATAGGGAATGAAAATCTAGATGAGTTCCACTACATTGTCTTATGTGATAAGAGAATCTTGACACATCTTTGAATAGCAGCTGGGGATAAATTCACTGAGGTTTGTAAGTAGGCAGGAACATAGCACAGGCTGTGTCTGTTTAATTTTGCATGAAGTATTAAACACAGTGTTGGAAGGATCTTTGTGATGAGTTTTTCTTCCCTTTCCTTTGCACCATACCAGACCTGTATTTAAGAGGAAGAGGGTGCTTCCTGAAAAGAGCTCCTTTGCCTCTCCCTCTTTATTGCTTGAATGTCTAACAGATTAGAAAAAAACCTGTCCTTCTTTGGATATTTGTCATTACACCCATGGTTTCTGTATTTCAGCTTTATATTTGGGATGGAAGCCCCCATACTTCAGAGCTCAAGACTTTCTCCTTTGAAGTATGGAGGGAAGGCTGCAGTTTCAATTGGCTTCTAATCAGTGTGGGTTTAAAAATTTTGGGAAAGCATCTGTGCCAAGGAAGAGCAATGTCTTGTTACAGAGAGAGAAAGTAAAGATGTGTGTGTGAGTAATTCCTGATGCTGTGCATTCTGCTGCATCTGACCTTCTGGGTCTGGGATTTACATTCTCCTCATACTTTCTCTCTGTGGTCATTTCATACTTGCACAACCTTGTATTTGCTTTTCTTGAACTCCTTGTTCCTGTTGCTGTTGCCATTAATGGGCCTACTTCCTCTGATGCCTTCAGGATGGGGCCTTCTTTATGGACTTTGTTCGCAGCCCACGCACAGCTTCAGCCTTCTACTCCCAGGTTAGTTTGGAATGGGTTGTTGTCATCTCTGGCTTTTGGATTGAGGTGATGGACAGCATTTGTGTCCTGAGCTTGCCACACTGGGAACCTGTGTTAGTTTCCAGATACTCATTGAGAGGGAGATGTACAGCAGTGGCAGAACAAAGTGGCAGATGCAAGCATTTTTTTCCACCATTCAATGTTTGTGCTGTGTTTTGGATGTTCATGTGCCCAGTCTTGCTGTCCTTTGCATTACTGTCTTGGCAACTACTAAGCCTGCTCTTTTTATTTTTCAGTAAGTGCTTGTTTTCCATCTTCCCTCACGGAACAAAATGGCAACAGCTCACTTGTCTGGTTCTTGGCTAAATTCCTTCTGTGGTGTTTGACAGGTTACTCTGGAGATATCCAAGTCAAATTGTGTCCTTGGATTCCTGAACAACTGAGGCTGAAAATATATACTATCATCTTGGTTTAAAAGCGTCCTTGTGACTGAAGTCGTTTGTGCACTTAACACCAGTTAGGAATTGGCAGTAACACAGTGTGGCCATAGGAAATGCTGCTGCTTGAAGTGAGCCCTGAGGAGGGAGAAAGGCTTTTGCTGGCTGTGGGCACTGTAGAGTTGACCCTGGAGCATCTGCTGGTTTTGGCTGCCTAAAAAGGGACATCTACCGTTAGAGATTTTTGGGATGTGGGAAATGGCATAAATAAAGGACTCTTGGCTGTCAGACCTAAGTCAAGCTACCAGCTTTGTGATTTTTAGCTGTGTGTGCTGTGGATTCATCACGGCTGAGCAGCCCCCGTGTTTACACCAGCTTGAGTTAGAGTTACTCTGCCGTTCGTGTTCTCTCCCCCACCTCTCCAGCTTTTATATAATGTGCCTTTACTAAACCATACGTGTTAATGACAGATGGCAATTACAGCCTGTACTTAGCTGAATCCTTCAGCATTCATGCTCTTTCTGAAATGATTTTATGGTAATTTTGTGAACTATTCAGTCTACCGTTGGAATAGTGTGAGTGTTCCCGCGGGAGGAAAGTGTTCCTGTTGTCTTGGCGACATAGGTGTGGGTGGGTGTCAACCAGCCTTCTCATACTGCCCTGAGAAAAGAGAGAAGATGAGCTGATTTTTTTTGAGCATTATGAAACTTGAATTCGTGTGATACATTTGCATATTTTTGAGAGTTAGACTTGAAACTATATTTCCTAAATGCTTACTACCTTCCTGTAGTGATTAAGTGTCCTATTCTGTCTATTGCGTGCTTGTAATCATAGTTATTCCCTTGGGTTGAAAATGTCAGCTTTGGACTGGTGTTGCTGGTTTGCCAGTAGTTCTCTCAACACAATTGTTGCTGGGTTGGTGATCCTCATCTTTATTTGGGTCTGAATTTGTTGTTTGTCAGGAACTCTGTAGTCATGACAAAATAAGGCTGTATTTATCCCTTCTGCATATGCTTGTGCTTCCTTAGAGTACTGCTTGTTGTTGACTAACTTGGGCTGAGGCAGGGATGATGTGGGGAGGGGAGAAGATGGGAAATGGATTACATGGTGAATTTCACAGAGATGTTGCTGTGTTTACTCCTCCCAGGTCTCTATCGATCAGTCAGTTCCTGCACCCTCAGATGGCAGCACCTTGCTACCCACAGGGCAGGTTCCTGACAGGGGCAGCACCCAGGCCCTGGGGAGCACCCAGAATGCTGCAGACCCAGGATACTGCACAGCTGGTGCTGCAGAGGGCAGGTAGGAAAGGCACAGCAGTGCTGTGCTGCAGAGCTGTTCAATTCCAGCCCCTTTCTGGTGTCAGGGAATGGGCACTTAAACAGGGACCTGGGAACAGGCTGTGCTGTGCCTGTCAGCACGAGCAGGCACTTGTCACAAGACCTTACTGCAGCATTTCCACGTGCAGAGAGTGTAGTAAAATAAGCCCTGCAACCCAGTTTTCCAGAATTAAATGAACACAAGGCCTGATTTCTCCACCCACAAGAAGGGCTTCATTCTTCAAGAAATGAAGAAGTTCCATTTCTGAAATCTGCTAGTAGGAAACCAGGCTTTGAATTGACATCATCTATCTGTTTTGGCAAGGGGGTGGGGGCACAGGTCTAATTGGATCGAGTAGGTTGATGAAATCCAAGAGGTTCTAACCTGGAAGCAAGACAGCAGGGAGGAAGCAATGTTGAAAATAAACTTTATTAGCACCTGTTTCCTGTGGCTGTGTATGACAATAAAAAGAAAATTAGCCAACTCCAAAATGTTTGCTCTCAGTTGCTGCTGAGTTCAGCTGGATGTGACATATGATGCATTGGGTCTATATAGCAATGTCCTGGTGACCTCAGGGGGGGAAATACTCATCTGATGCTTTTAGTTGTCCTTCTTGAGATGAAAAAGGAAATAAATGTGGCAAAGTCATTGTTGAGAAGAGAGAGCAATTTTCTTAAATGTACATATTTGAACAAACCTGGCAGCTTCCTTGATTTTTCAACTTGCTTCTGTTTACTGCCCAGCTCTCAGCAGTGTTCGACAAGTGCTCTGACTTCCTCCTCCACTTTGGTAGAGATTCTTGAAGCCATGAAACACCCCACGTGAGTTTTTAATATAAATGTGCTTAACATCTGAGATGTTTAATAAGAGGACATAAGAAGCGGAGTCACTCAAAGGAGAGCCCCATGTCAGCTGTTGAAGAGTTTTAAACTTCCTTTTGTTATTCAGTTCCAGACTCTCTAATAAGGAATTTTGTAGAAATTGAGATACAAGCAAAGACTTCAATTATTGGAGTCCCAGAACCTTGTCAAATCAAGAATTCCCAGTAAGTCACTGAAGTGCTGGCAATGTCAGCTCTTCATCTTGTTACCAAAAGCCAGTGACACATCACTCCAGGGAGACTGTGCATATCTTGTCCTGTATTCTATCCTCACCCCTCACTTTTTTTCTTCCCCCCAGCAGTGATTTTTGTCTTTGTCATTTAAAAGAGCTCTCCATCAGCCTGTGTTAACACGTGTGACTTGCTGTGCTTCAGCACAGGGATCCAGCTGCTCTCTGAACAGAAGGGCCTCTCCCCCTACTGCTTCATCAGTGCAGAAGTTGTGCACTGGCTGGTGAATAATGTGGAAGGGGTGCACACCCAGGCCATGGCCATTGACATCATGCAGGTAAGGAAACTATCCAGGAGCATATGGAGGGCCAGAAATGCCTCACTCTGTGAAGAAGGTAAAGTTTTAGAGCAAAGCATAGCAATAATTTCTGTTACTTATTAAAATCCTCTTATGGATGAGTATTGAAAGCAGTGCTCAACAGAATATGAGGTAATGATGACATTTTTTGGACTCCCTATCACAAAACAGCAACATATTCTCCACTAGTAATACGTATTTTTTTCTACTTATATGATAATGGGTCTGTTTATAACCTCCCATTAGCTGGTGCTCACTAAGTACTCTGCATTATGTTGGAATTGAGGCACTAGGCTGTGATTTGGTTTTCCTTTCTGATAATTAGTTAATAAAGTTGTAATAAAACCAGCATATGACCTTTCTGTTACAGATGCTGAAGCAGACTCTTTATGCAGGAACACTGCTTGTATTCATCAAGGGATTTTTCTGTATGGAACTGTGTCAGGGGCAGAAGGTTGGAAATGTTGTGGAGTTCATTCCTCTGCTGAGATCCCATATCAATTAACAGAGAACTTAGAATGTTTCCAAATTCTTACCTTCTATAAATCCATCTATAAAACCAGAGCAGGATATGGGAGGAAGACAGATATCTGTGGAAAGGTCAAATCTAATTTCTTAGGGAGATAAGAAATTGCTACATTTACTGAATATCAAGAGATAACTTTGCTGGTATTCTTGTTAGGCACATATCTGGACAAAAAGATGTCAAGGAAAAGAAAATTACATCCTAATGTTCTCTAGCAACCTTTTTATGTAACTGGAAGAGTGATTTCTTTATCATGTTTGCACTGTTCTTTCTTTTTCTTGTTCAGAAAATGTTAGAAGAGCAGCTTATTGTCCATGCATCTGGAGAAGCTTTACGAACCTTTATTTATGGCTTTTATTTTTACAAGATTGCTGTGGACAAAGAACCAGACCGAGGTCAGCATTGTTATTACAAGACTTTCCTCACTATCCCTTTGCATAATCACTAGGCTGTTCTTGATTCTTAGGGGTGCTGCAGCAGGAATGCATTTTGGGAGCAACCAAAACCCCTGATCTCAAGAGTGATGAGAAATTCAGCCTTCTTAGTTAACTAGGAAAAAAAAAAAAGAATAGCAGAAGACATAAAGTAATTTTTATCCTGCCTCTTTTTCATCAAGAGCTACTTTTCTGTCTGAGCCTTGTCCACTTGTTTCTAACTGGACTCGCCCTTCCCCTTGTGCAGTGGGGCTGCAGCAGCCTGCCATGTGGCACACGGCTGCCATGGATGACTTCTCGGCCTTCCAGAGGAAATGGTTTGAGGTGGCCTTTGTGGCAGAAGAGCTCCTGCACTCGGAGATCCCGGCGTTCTTCCTGCCCTGGCTGCCCAGCCGCCCCGCCTCCTATGCAAGTAGGCACAGTTCCTTTAGCCGCAGTTTCGGAGGACGGAGCCAGGCAGCTGCACTCTTAGGTAGATGCACAGCACAGGTGACAGCTGGGGAAGTTCAAGGGGAGAATTTCAAAGGGGAAGAGCAGCCAGCCAAGGGTATGATCTCACGTGGACCAGCAATAAAGCTGCAAATTTCATGCTGGCCTTACAGTGTCTTGCACGTGGACTCGTTCTCATATGCTGGAGGTGTGTTTCACTGGCTGGGCAGGAAACTTTTACTTCAGAGTACTGGAATACAATAAAAAGTATTTCTTAAAATATTCCTTCCTCCTGAACCTATGGAATTTAGGGAGGAAGTTACTTTGTCTCCTTGCAAATCCAGAGAGACTCTTCACAACCTGTAAGGAGGATGGAGGGATAAGTTGTGAGAACAGCAAAGCAACCAAACTGTTCTTAAAATTACATATCTAATTGCTTCCTAGGGGCAAAAACCACAGTGAGGTCCAGATGTGTTAGAAGTTTTCTGTGATGTGCTGGAGGCTTTTTAGCTAATCTGAACCAGACTCCTTACATTAATAAGTCTGTGAAGCCCAGCTGCAGATGTTCCCTGTGGTATGGAAGCAGCAGAAAGATCTTGCTGCTGGGCAAGATCCCATTAGTATCTACTGTTCTCTGATGTGTGGAGAGTAACACTGACTGCCTCTAACAGCCCATGAAACACACTGGCTGCATGACTGACCCTGTTGCTTTGTCAGCTTCTTCTTGCATTTCCAGGCCAGCCTGATCACTTGCTTTTGTTCTTCTTTCCTTGTTTAAGAGAAAAATCATTGCTATGGAACTGCAGCTTCAGGTTTATATAGATGCATCTGTTAAAAGCCTAGCAATTAAGGATAAAACCAAAAATTTTGCTGTTCTCCTGTTGTGTATATTTGACCTTCTGAAGAGAAGTGCCTTACTGCTGATGTAGTATCTCTTAAACCTGAAGTCACAGTAATCCAGTATATTTCTGATTTGAAGAGGAACAGCACCAGAAATGGGAAAGCATTAAGGATAGGAAGTCTGAACTAATGGTTAATTCCCTGAAGTCAACATATGCAGGCTATTTTCCCTGTCACACGATAAATCTGTTGCCTTGGCTGGTATCCAACCTCATTAGCTCAGTGGCTGGCCAGAGCTGAAGCCTGAACATAGGCTGGCATGGAAGTATTGTGGAGGCTGGAGGCACTGGGGCCAGATCCTGTTCATGGTTTGATCTCTTACTCACTATTTAGCCTGAGAAAACCAGTTGACATTCCTCTGTCTGTGCTCTGTTGTGAGAAGACTGAGACTCAGCAGGCCTGTACCCATGGGGATGAGTAGAAGTGTGCCTCAGTGTCCCCCTCACCTTTCATTTAACACCAGCCAGGAAAAGAGTTTATTCCTGCAGCATGTGGGTATTACACACCTGTGTAGCTCTGTTTCCTTTCAGCTGGGATTATGTCCATTTTACTATTTAACTAATTTGCAGCCCTTGAATGAGTGATAAATGCCTTCAGATTGCTCTCATGCAGTCTGGATTTTCCAGGAATCATAATTTCTTGTAGAAAAATTGAGTATGGGAGTTTTTTCTTACAAAGTAACTGGTTTAAATGATGCTTCTGTGCTGTCCCTCTTCTAAACAGTATTCCAAAAAAACCTTCAGCAGTTCATCTGAGGTAAAGAGCTTTACTAAACCCAGATGACCCCTGGTCCACGTGACTTCATTTGTTCCTCTCTTGGTCTTGATTAGGTTGTGGTTTTTATTTCTTCCCCTCCCCGCCTTCCCTAAATGTCAGGCTGTGACATAAAATTGCATGCAAGCATTGGGAGCTCTGGAACAAGCTCCATGTATCTATCAAATCTTTATCCCTCCCAATTTCCCAATCACTTGCCCAGTGACTGTCCCCTTTCCCTTCCCAGTGGAAGTCTGACCTGTGATACAGCTAATCTTGTCCCTTTGATTTATAGCAATGCATGCACTAGCAACTGTAGTCATGTATGTAGTGGAGTCTGTGACTGGAGAATAACCTGCCTGCTCCTCTCCGATTTGCTTAGTAAATCATTAGTTAAATACTCAATAGTAGAAGACAATTGGGAAGCAGGTGAGTCCTCTTAAAGTCTGACCTATGGAAGCCAGAGTATATTCCATTAAAACGAGTTGGTTTTAATCAGAAGCTTCTGAATTCAGACATGTGGACATTTCTCATCAGTGTTTAATGTATTTTTGATTAGCTCACCTCGTGGGACTGGGTTCCTCTGGCTTTGTGAACTGTAGCTGCAGACAAGGCAGAGAGACACAGCCCAGGCCTATCAGGGAGTCTGCACTCCCTGGGAAAAGCAACAGTGTAAGGGAGCAGGGAGCTCATTCTTCACAGTGTGCTAGTTTGGGCACACTGGGCTGTGGTGTCATCACTGACCTCTTGGCTAATGACCAACACCTACCTGACCCAGCTGCTTTGGTTTCACAGCTTCCAGGATGTTGTTTTCCAACACACTTTGTTACAAATTTGGCACCATAACCTCCTGACCACAAGCATTGTATTCACAATATCCCAAAGGAACCAGAAAAAGAAACTCTCACAGTGTTGGTGTGACAATACCAGATCAACTCACAAATGGCAAATGACATGTTTCCCAAAGACAAAAATGGGTCTTATTTATGAAAGAAAACTGGGTGGTGTTCTTTCATTTTTGTTGTGTTTTTATTTTGCATGTTCTATGCTGCAGTAATAGCAATGTAAAGGGTTCCCTTATAACCTTGAAAGTGCCTTCAGGAAACTTGCAGTAGAAGTGAAGGTGGGAACTTTCCATCTACCTTGAGGAAGGATTTCTTTTTTTTTGTTGTTTGTTTGTTTGTTTAAATACCATCAAGTCATCAAATTATAAGATTATTTAAAAGCTGACCCTATAAAGGGGTGCACATCTACTTCAGCAAGAGATAACAACACCCATCCCTCATACATGCAATAATAAAAAAGGCAGAAGTTTTCCCATAGAAGCCTTGCAGCCCATTGTTTTCTGTCAATTTTTAACATTACAGAAATGTTAAATTACGTATTTGTCTAAAGAAAAGTTGAAAGTGATGTTTGTGTGTTTCATGGCAGGACTTTGGTCTCCAAGTCAGGAGATCTGGGTTCTGTGCCCAGCCTTGCAGTCCTCTGTGTGACACCAGCCAGGTCACTTCCACCGCTGTGCTTCTCTCCCTCTCCTGCCTGATACCTGGGGGTTTCTGTCACCAGGATGCTGGGGTGTGGGGCACAAAGGGAGCTGGATCTTGGGAGCTATCCCAGTCCTTACTGCAAAGCACTAGGAGCTATTGCAGTGGTTGGAATGCTGCTGCATGTCCTGGCTGACTCCTCGTGCTTTCACAGAAAGTGTTGGATGTGCACTTTCAACAATGTGCTAATGTGGGATATTGATATGGGATTAAAGAAACAAGAAGTTTAACTTGTAATCTCCTTTAGCTGTGGAAGTCCTGGGATGCTCCTGCCCCATGTAACAGCACCCTGTTGTGATTTCTGGTGGAGGTTTATAGAAATACTGGGAATGTTTTGGGCATGAAGAAGCTGGTGTTGTCTAGCCATGCATAATTATGGCACCAGTTGCCTGTTGATTAACTGCTGGATTCTTGGTTCTCTCTCCTTATTGCAGCTGAAATATCTTGTGACTGCTTGGGGAGGTGATTCTGTAGCACATACCCCTGACATGAGAAATACTTCAGGATTTTTGTCTTTTGTGATCTGGATGAGCGACATTCTGGGACTATTCTGCCAGCCCAAAAATATCTGGGGAGGAATGGGAGGAGGAGGACAAATTAATTTCAAATTACTTATCTTGGTTCTTCTGTTCTCTTCATCCTGTCTGCCACCTTCTCTTTACTGCCCTTTCTGAACACTCCTGTCCCTTGGCTGCCCAGCTGCCACGGTGCCCGAGCAGCGGACGGTGACGCTGGATGTGGATGTGAACAACCGCACGGACCGGCTGGAGTGGTGCAGTTGTTACTACCATGGCAACTTCTCCCTGAACGCTGCCTTTGAAATCAAGTTACACTGGATGGCAGTGACTGCAGCTGTTCTTTTTGAGATGGTGAGATCCAGGTGTTCTGGACAGCCACAGAAATGCCTGTCTGGCCTCTGTATCCCTTTGACAGCTGGGCACATTGTATTAGGAAGTCCTAGGGAGAGAGACAGTGGCTTGCATCTGCCTTTATTTCCATAAGTAATCTTCCTGGTGGTTGTTAGCATTGCTGCATCTGGTCAACATTTATCACACCATCTATAGTCATTCTGTCTGCAGGAGTGTGTTCTGCTTTTAATGGGTTTTATGCACAGTAGGCAGAGATCAGCACAGGTCAAGGTGATAAATTTAAGTCCCCCTTAGGCAAATTTTAAGCCCTGAGCCTGGTCTTTGGAAAAAAATCTGTTTCACGTTACATTCCTTCTATCCCCAAACCTTAAAACTTTAAATCTCAGTGGAATTGCTTTTATAACAGGGCTTTTCCAGGCAATGTGTTTTTCCTGCTCAGGAATGTTTTAGGGGTTTTTTAACCTGCTGAAAACATTCTGAATTGAAAACATGTCACTTCTTAATTTTTAGATTAAATTTTTAGATTTCATTTTTAGATTTTTTGTTTTCACTAATGTAGCTTCTGTAAAACTCAAACTATTTAACACCAAGTTTTACCTCACCCAGCCAGACAGCAACTTGGTAGTTGGTTTTGCTTTTATTTAAAATCAATTGCACTGTTCCAGTAAAGCAGAAGTGTTTAGCCACTGGTGGTAAGTAGGCTGAATCAGTTCCTGAAAAATGTCCTATTTTAAAGTGCTTTCTGATTGATGGGGCACTTCAGAAAAAGGAAAGCCTGATGTCTTGTGCTTGTGCTGCTTTGCTTGCAAGGACGTTGGTGTGCCTGCCATGCAGAGCAAGCTGAGCCTGTGGAGAATTGAGCATGTCTGATCTATTCTTGGGGAATGAGTTGCTCTTATGCACATAAGTGCCCTCTGTCAGCTGGCATGTGTGCTATGATTCATTGTTTGAATTTCTTCTCAGGTTCAGGGCTGGCACAGGAAAGCCACCTCCTGCGGGTTCCTGCTCGTCCCAGTCCTGGAAGGCCCCTTTGCTTTGCCCAGTTACTTGTATGGGGACCCACTTCGAGCTCAGCTGTTCATCCCACTCAACGTGAGCTGCTTGCTGAAGGAGGGGAGTGAGCATTTGTTTGATGGTAAGAAATGCACTTTCTTTTACCCCCCAGGATACTGTGTGCAAACAGGTCACTGTTGGCGTGTAGCTGATGTAAAGAAGCTCCTTTACCAGCCACCCTTAGGTGGCTGAAGGAGCTGTTTTTACAGGTCAGCAGCCCCTCAGGAAGGAGGTGCTGGAGGAAGCTGTGCTGGCAGGCTGACTGTGGGCAGCAGGAAGCACCAACACACAGGAAGGGTGGTCTCCCCAGTGATGCTTACCCTGCACACTTTCAGAGCCCATATCCAGTAGCTGTTGTGTTTGACAGACCTGTTTTGCTGGTAGACCCACAGCTGCTCTGCATTTTTATCCTGCATTGTTTATTCTCCCCCTCCCTAAGAGTGGGCTTTCACCACTGCCATCCTTCTTTTGTTGTTGCTATGGTTACTTTAGTGGTTACAGTGTTTGCACATGAGATTAAGCAGAGAAACTGCAATCTCCTTTTCTGCAATGTGACCTCGCCCTTTCCAGTGAGTCTGTTGTGGTAAACCTCAGGTGGAACCACAAGATCAGAGAACTGTCCCCATGCAGAGAAGGGCAAAATTGCATTGTGAGAAGGGACAATTAGCAAAAGGCTCTGTTTTAACATAGTAAATATGATATTTTCATTAACCCTTGACTCAGTGTCCAGGTGTAACTGTATAATGAATGTGACAAATCCATATGCTGTGTGGTCACCATAGCCCAGCTGACTGAATTAAATATTTTCAGAGCACTCTTGTGGTACACAGCAGCCCAGTCTTCTTCCTTGCCCCCTCCCACATCTCCCCTTTATGTTCCTCTCCATCTCAAGAGACACAAATAATAAATTCAGGTATGAGTCTGCTGCTGGAGTCTACAAGACACATCTCTAAGAGACAGCTGATGAGGAAATGTGACTGGAAGAAATGGCTAGGGAAAAAAAAAGACTGCACAGAGACCTCCTGAGGAAAACTGAAGTCTTGAAAAGGAAGGGAATAAAGTAGCTTTACTAGATAATTGTTACCTTTCTGTTTTTTTCAGGCTTTGAACCAGAAACATACTGGGACCGAATGCATCTTCTCCAGGAAGCAATAGCACACAGGTATGTCTGCAGTGGAGTGGGGTGACCAAACAGTTCCTGTCTCCCTGGATAATGTGGGATGAAGGCCTGTGCTGAACACTCACTTGGGCTCTGTGCTGTCTGCCTCTCTGCAGTCTGCTTACAGACTGTTAGACTAAAATACAGCCTCCATGCCCAGAGGTGGTTCTGTGAGTGCAAGGGGCAGCTGTGTGGGGTTTCAGCCTGTCACTCCTTAGGAACCATGCTCTCCTCCTAGGGAGAGCCTTGCCTTTGGAAAGTGCCTGTTATTCTAAGTTAGAAGCAGAAAGACTGTAAATAGGTTCTTCCTGAGAAGGGACAGATATTTCCTTCATGTGTATTTAGCACAGTCTTGAACTAGATGACACCTATGATTGACTGTAGGCAGGAGACTGGGCTAGGAGCTGTACAGGGGAGGTTGGGCCCAGTTTAAGAATTGTTGGAAGCTTTGGACTCTATCTAGCCTTATCCCTTTGTGTGGTTGAGCTGCCAGTTTCTTTCATGCTGTTGCTGCCAGGGATTTTTTCATGACAGAGAGGGCTGCCTTTTGTAATGAGCTTTAGCTTGGAAATCAGCTTTCATTAGTTTAGAAAGCAGAAGGAGAACAAGTATCCTACAAACAGCAGAGAACTGCCAGGTAAGCTGCTTGAAGTTCTGCATGGAACATTGCACATCATGAAAATAATAATGTTGCAGCTTGAAACAATCCCAGGGAATATCTGTCTTGACTATTGCTCTTCCCTCCCTCATGTGCAGCTGCTCCATTTTGTCAGAGACTGCATGGAGCTGCTGCTCCTGTTTCCAGCTTGAGCCAGCACAGGGAGCAGCGTGGGGTGACAGGCTTTCACACTGTGTCTGGCAGGGGCAAAGAATATTTGGAGAGGCTCAGCTCCCTTCATCCCTTTTCTTTTTGCCTTTAGGCTGTAAGAAAGGGATAGTTGAAGGATTTCCTCTGGTGCCCCTGCTTTTGGCTAAGGAATCCTACCTGGAGTTGCTCTTTTTATCTTTTTGTTTTCTTTTCTCTTTTAATTCTCCTTGTCTCTATTTCTTCAGATTTGGATTTGTACAAGATAAGTATTCTGCCTCTGCATTCAACTTCCCAGCAGAAAACAAGCCCCAGTATATCCATGTCACAGGTGAGCAATACTTGGGAGGCTCTGTGGCAAGGAGGAGGTTATTACAAACAAGGGAACAATTTTACATGTGGTTTGTTTGGTGTCAATAATGTTGGTGCTGTTCTGTCCCTAACCAGACGACAAGTAGGTGTGTCAGACAACACAAACCAGAAAACTGGAGGGGGCAGTATGAAAAGCACGAAACGTTGCTGCTAATAAATGGTGTTGGTCTGAAATCTTGCTTTAAGCGGCTCTGAAACTTTTCTTTCCAGAAGATGAGGATATTTTAAAAAATAAGGCAAAGCTTATTCAAGGCCAATGTAAATAAATGTGTACCCAGAAGCTAGAAGGAGGGAAAGGTTTTGGGACAAGTCAGTGCTCTGTTCTCGTGCTTAAGGGCTGTTGTAGATGCATCTCTACCCATACACACTGTGTGGGAGATAGATCAGGCACTTAGGGTCCATTTGCTGAGATGTGAAAACAATGACAGGAAGGCAGTGTTTGGAAAATTGCAGAAGAGAATGGAAATTGATGGGAAGTTAGCAAGATGGATCAGAGCCTACATCTCTGCTTCATTCTGTGCTTGTAAGAGAAAGGCAGACAAAGTGCACTCCCTCCCGGTGTTGTAACATACAGAAGAGGTAGCCCCTAAGAGCCAAGGGGGAAAAGCGTATCCCATTTTCTCTTGCTAAAAGGCAATTAAATGAAACTCAGGCCAGTTTCATTTCGGAATCCAGCGAGTCAGCCACCGGTGGTAGCGACTTAGGTCTGCCTCAGACTGAAGTGCTGTCTGTTTCCTGCAGGGACAGTGTTCCTGCAGCTGCCATATTCCAAGCGGAAGTTTTCCAGCGGGCAGCAGCGGCGCCGGCGCAACTCCACCAGCTCCACCAACCAGAACATGTTCTGCGAGGAGCGCATTGGCTACAACTGGGCCTACAACACCATGCTGACCAAAACCTGGCGCTCCAGCGCCACTGGCGACGAGAAGTTCGCAGACCGGTTGCTGAAAGACTTCACAGACTTTTGCTGGAACAAAGACAGCCGGCTTGTTACGTTCTGGACTGATTGTCTGGACAAGATGCATGCTAGTGCTCCGTGAATAGGGTGGTATCTCTTAGGGAGACAGCTAGAGGCTTTACCTTGTGGCAAGGAAGTAGAAGTGAAGAGTCTCTCTGTTGGATTGAGGCTCCAAGAGGACCTGAGCAATATTGCTGTTGATATTCAACAGAATTTGATTAAGTGCTTGGAGAAAAAGAATTTGAGCTCTTGGCTTGTCGGTATCTATCACCTGACCTCAGCTTGGTTTCAAGTAGCTACAGTCCTTGGTTGCCAAAACTTCAGTTAGAGCAGAGGTAAAGGAGGGAGAGTGCAAATGGTTTTCAAGGGCAATTGGATTCAGCACAGCGTGATGGTATCAGCTTCCAGTCACTGGAAATGATCGGCGCCAGTTGGCATCTGATGTGCCTGGCAGCAGCCTGCCCCTTCCCCTTCCAAGGTGTACCTGATTGTGTGAATATGTAAGATAAGATGTGAGAGATGCTTGTTAAATTTTCATACATGTAAATAAGTAAAATGCAGAAAATGAGGTGACCTGATGTTTTGTTGTAACTCCACAGACAGCAATACAGAATTGGTGAGTAAAAGAAAACAATTGCCAAAAGAAAATACTGCTTTCTATGTTCAGCTCAAAGTTCAGTGCTGGGGCTTTGTCTTGTAATCATGCAGGATTTTCTGACTTCATGTCTGGATCTAGAAGAGTCGCACAGCAAGAGCAGGAAGCCAGTTACCGTTGTGCAAGGCCAGCACCAAAGCCTAAGGAGAAATCAAGGGCCACTGAACACAAGTTGCTGCTTAGGGTTATGGGCAGGTTTTTAGGATGTGTCTGCGTGCTACGAGGGAAAGCTGCCTGCACTCAAGTATGTAGCCTTTGTCTTTGCAGGGCGCTGGCACGAGCCGGTTATTTAAGTGCAGATTTAGGGTGGGTCACAGCCGGCACACAGCTGAGCCGTGCCTTCGGGCTGTCGGCTCCTGCTGCGAGATGGTTCCTCGTTGTTACATGTCCTCGAGAAACGAGTCGGGAGGACTGACGCCTTTACGGTGGTGTTCAGATCTTATTCGAGGCAAATCGTAGCTGCTTCAGTTTTTTGTCCCCTAAACTGAGTCAGGATGATTCATCTGTTTTTAGACAGCACCCACCTATAGAAGGTGGGTTTGAACTGTGTGCCTCTTCATTCAGTCGCTTAAAGTATGTCAAAATTATCAGTGCTTGGCTGATCCCCATTAGCGACTTAAAAATACTCTCTACTATGGAAGGAACTTGCTGCCATCTATTCTATGCCATTCTACATCTATTCTGCACTCCGGCTGTAGCTGTGCACGCAGCGGGCGCTCTGTCGAAGCTGCAGCGGCTGGGGGTGGAGTGCAGGGGCAGCCTCGGAGCCCCGCCTGGGCGGTGTCTGGGAACCCGACGGCGGCTCCGCACCTGACCCCGCAGTGCCCTCGGCGCCGGGAAGCGCTTGGGCACTGAACGAGGCTCCGGTGAGAACAGCGATCGGGACCGGGGCGGCTGCAGGGCCGTGGCCTCGCTGCCGGAGGAAGCAGAAGGGGCTGCCGCGTGCAGCTCCTGCACTCCGCAGCTATTTCACAGCTTCTCCCCGTTTTTCCCGGCGGGGCTGGAGCTGGCCCAAGGGTGGGGTGTCCTCGCAGGGAATCGCCGGCGTCCTTTTCCCAGGAAAACGGGTGAGAAACAGCCCCGACGAAGCTTTTACATTTTACAGTAACTGTGGTCTGCCCGGGCCTGTCGCGTGCCATTTTGGAGAAATTTCACCAAATTAATTTCACCTGAATCTCTCTGGACTTAATGTTTCGGTAGTTTTAACCTGTAAGCAGTGGATGTAAGCCCTAGAGTTAGTCTCTGAGTTTTGGGGAAAGTTTAATGTGTCTTTCTGACCTCAGTTTTCTCAACAGCAAACCTGATGTATCTTTTGCTTTTCAGGGCTGCTTTAGGCCTAGTTTTATTTTAAGCATTTTGAGGTCCTTAGGCTGCTTTTAACAGCACAGTGAATTTCTTTCCTTAAAAAAAAAAAAAAAAGGCATACCATAGAAGCTAAAAATAGGAGATAAAGAGTTTTTATCTAACCACAACTTTGTGCATTGCATAGAAAAAGCTTCCAACAGGACATGATGATGAAGCAGTTCATGGCCATGTTAAAGAAGAATGAAAATGAGCATCCCCCACCTACCAAGCTGCTGAATCGAGCAGAACAGCTTTGCCGGGAGCTTCAGAGCTCGTCTCCTAGTCTGGAGAAGCTGGTTGAAGCCATGATGGAATGCAAGAACAAGAGATATTTTCTCACTAACATCCACGTTGTTCGTGCTTGTGTGTCCGTTCATATCCGTAAAGGGCAGCATGATGCAGCCTGCAGACTCCTGGAGGTAGGGATGTGTTCTTCAGTTCTTCATGGAAACAAAAAGCCATGTTAGAAAAACAGTAGTTAGAGCTGTTAGTGCAGAAGTACCTAAACTGCAGTGCACGAGCACTTCTAGCATGTGTAAGGCAGTGGAAGATAGGTGTGCACTGTTGACCTGAAACACAGGACAAAGCCTTTGCTACAGGCACTTAATCGGCCAAGGGGAAAAGGGAACTGGGTGATTATGGGGTTGGTTGTAGCAGGATTTTTGTTCTACTGTGATGGTTCTTGGAGTTTTTCACAGTCGTAGGGCTCAGGACATAAAAGTGTTGGGAACCCGAAGATTAGGGGGCTTGGCAGGATGGGAATATATGAGGAAGGCTGGATGGTGCCACTCAAGGTGAGGGATTTTTGGCCTCTAGATCTAGTAATTTAGACCTTTTCACCAGGGGAAAAGAAAGAATTAGGCAACTCCCTATGTACATGAGAGAAGGTACGGCAAGCCTTATGCTTAGATAATGCTACTAGCTGTGTCAAACCAGTAGGAATCCCTGAGTACATTTCTGCTGAGGGTTTTCTCCTTTATACACAGTCTGATTGACTCTCTGGAAAGGTTTGCTTACGCAGAGTTTTGTTTTAGTATTGCAAAGCAGAAGAGAAGGAAGAACTGGTGCTGCTTTGGCATGAGATTCACTACCGGAGAGTTATGGAGAAACACCAGACAGATGTTCTGACACCACTGCAGAAATTCCGTTGCAGGAAGAGGTACTGCATATTGGGGAAACCAAGATTTTTTTTCTGTGTAGTCTTTAGATGCAGGGGCTACAGATGCAGAGGCTGGTTTTACACCTCAAGATGCTGCTTCTTGGAGCTCGGTTTTTCTTGGTATTTTGACCACTTGTGTCAATGTGAGAAAATTCCCATGAATGTGAATTATTCCTTTTGGGTCCTTTTTAATCCCATTTTCTCCTGTGTACAGGAATCCTCCACCTATTTCCCTTTGTCCTGAAGGTTTGAAGAATCGAAACTATTCAGAAGAAGTACGCCAGCACCTGCACAGGTTTGCTGCAGAGGTGACAGCAAATCCAGACAAGAAACAGCGGGTAGGGATATGCTAGGCATACTCCCAATCTAGTCCTTTTGTCACAGAAAAGCAGGACACTACGATCAGGAGTCTATAACTAGTTTAATATCTAAATCCTTGCTTTCAAAAGGCTCATTGGGGCTGGGATTCCTCATATTTGATCTTTCCCTAAAGGTTTATCTAAAAAATCATCACATTCATGCTAAGTAATTTCTCTTGCTGTGGACAAAAAGTTGAGGGGCAATAAATTTCCTCACTGGATTTTTAGCTGTTCTAATTTTGTAGTGATTGGACATAGGCAGCCAAACAGCCATCACTCAGCAGAGCTCTATTACAATGATAAAGAGTTCTGACTTGACTGAGTAACAGCCTATATAAAATTGCACTTTGTTTACCAGAACATATTTTGCACTGACTTTTCAAATGCTGGTAATTTGATGTGGTAACACCATAGGCTGTGTTGGTGTATGCATGGAACTACCTTCTTTGGACAGGGACAGATTTGTAATGGAAGAGATGTGTGAATTAAATCAATAAGCACTGTTGATCACTACCTTGCCTTCAGACTTCAGTGTCTGCCTCTGTGAAGCTGTCGTTCTGTGGGAAGAACATGCTTTGGTGAGGGCATTATCTGGTGAGCAGTACAGAACAGCAGTGGCTTCCTTAGCAAACAAATTGTCTGGGAGGGCAGGGTGGAATTTGTGCTTTCTGTCAACTCTGAGTTTATCAAGTGGTCTCCTCAATCAGATCCACTCGGCCTATCGGAGACCTAGTGAGTAAATGCCTCTGGCTTTGGAAGGTCTTTTGCTGGACTGCTTTTGGAACAGAAGGGAAATACCTGATTACTGGATGTGATTTTTCCCCTTGATTTTTCCCTGTGCCTGGGTTTGCAGGAGGGATTGGCTCTGGACATGAACCTGCAGCCAACTCAGGTCTATAATTGGTTTGCAAATTATCGACGACGTCAAAAATCCCGCCGCCATCATATGGAAGAGCTCAACAGTTCATGTCTTGAGAAGGCTTTGGCTTCCCGCACAAGTGAGCCACAGGATAAAGGATCCGACACTCCACAAACTGCAGGTTTGTCTCCTCCTAATGGGTTCAGGATGTGGTCCAGAGAGGTGCAAATCAATTTAAAATTCCCTCAGGAAGGGAAGGATATTGCTGCTTCAGAACAGCATTATGTGCTGATGGATCAAGTGCATGCTGGAGGACTCTGCTTCAGTGGAGTGCCTCATTGTTTGGCCCCAGGCTGTCACCCCAGGGGAGCAGACACTGCTAAGGCCTGTGCGATGACAGGTGAAAAGAGATGCCTGGCTTTAAGGAGGCACCAAATGAAAGCAAATACATGGGAAGCAGCAGGTTTTAGCTCTCAGATTCTGGAATCAGGGCAGTGTACTCCAGGAAAACCCAGTATTTCCATGTCCTTCCACTGACACTTAACCAAACTTCAGTCACAAGGAACACAGGGGTCTTTCTGCATTTGGCAGATTGGACTTGTTTTGTTGCCTTTTGGAGTAATCATTAGCATTGTTTCACCTGCCTGGCCTTCACCTTTCAGATGGATTTCATGTGGGCATCAGCTCTGAGCAAATGGAGATAACCCTCATGCCCTGTGAGCCAGGATGGGAGCAGTCAGCTGCACCTCTGTATAAGCCTCCTGAAGGAATGTATTTAAAGATGCTGGAATCCAGGTGATGTATGGCATCTTTACAGTGACAGTTCAGAAATGAAGCAACATTTAAAAGTATTTATGGAACTGACTTCCATGTGGTTCCATGGGGACATCATTGATTCATTTTCTCCATCATTGCAGCTGTATGCAGAGCCCTGAGCTGTATGAAGCTGGAACAAGCACGGCTTTGTTCACCACTCACAGTGCTGAACAACCTGTACCTTTTGGCACTGGGGCTGTGATGGAACCAGGAACCTGCTTTGGCTCTCCTGTGCTGCTGCCTGGAGAAGCAGTGAGCAGGGCTGCTGCCAGCCCCTGGCAGGGGAGCTTTGTCCTGCACTCTTACGAGTCCCTGCGCTCCGTGAATTATTGGCTGCCCATGTGGTGGGCCCCTTACAGCACCAGAGGAGTCTCTGGCGCTGTGTGTACCCCAGGTGTAGAAGGTTAGTAAAACTGCACCCAGATTGTTGACCTTAAGACTTTGCAAGCTTCTCTTCCCATTGTTGTAAACACTCTTGCTCACTTAATTGTCCTTATGAAGGAGAGCAGGGCTTATTTTGAGCTTTGGAGTTCTACTTCCATGGTAGTTTGGTGAGAAAATCTGTTGATTTAAGGTGTTGAAACAGACATTCTTACCTACTCTTTTCCCTAAACTGTAGCCACTTCCATAAGACAGTGGCAGATTCCTTTTAGCGTTTCCATTGAGAGAGTCCCTCCAGGTGTTGTCTGCTCACCTTGTCCTTTTGCAAACTTCTGGGTTTTTAATGCCTCTCATCATTAAGATACGGCCTGAGAAAAGTTTGGGAACTTCTTAAGTGTGACATGGTGCTTGTCTTCAAGCACATGTTCTCACTGTCCTTTCTCCCTCTTGTTTTTTTTTTCTCTCTTCCTCTTTGTCTTCTTCCTGTCCAGTTTTGTTCAGCATTCCCACCGTCTCTTTTCTTCTCCCTGTTCTTCAGAATAGGCTTGGTAAAATGCATAAGTGATGTCCACTTGCTTTTGCCATAGGTCTGTAGAGCAGGAAGGGCTGTAGCTGCCATTCACCCAGGCTCTGGTGAATGTGGAGCAAAGAGAGAAGGAATAGCTGGGTCAGAGGTTGGGGCCATGTTATCTGTATCTGTACTTGTGTTTAATATGAACATTTATTTCAGCAGGTATCAGAGTTCCCTCTAGCACAGTCCCTCAAGGTGGCCGTGTTGAAGCCAGTTCAGAAAGAATCATTCAGCAGTCAGATTTACAGGATGAAAGCTTAATCCTTAGAGGAGGACAGCTAGGGACCCTGGAATCTCTTCCTCACAGGTAAAGGGAGGGCAAGCACAGGGCTGCCTAAAGGCAGGAATAAAAATGCTGCTGTGAGTTCAGCCATGTCTTGATACCCTGTTGAAGAGAGTTGCAGAAGTAGTGACACAGGCACTGCTTCTCCTTATGTCCATCCTTCTTTGCCAGTACTTATATCTGTGCATGGGTAATGTTGTCTAAGTGTATATGTGTGTGTGTGGCACAAAGAAGATTTGGAACCAGCCTAATCAGAAAAGATCTGACCCCCTGTTTTTTTAGGCAGGTTTAATTTCTGAACTATTTGCTTGGTTTTGGCAGAAAAGCATAACCCGTACTGATCCAGTGAGGGCTGGTTCTGCAGGCTGGGTTGGTAGGGCACGTACTTAATCCTAAAATAGTCTTTGTAGCTTCACAACCTCATGACAAAATTATTCCATAGTGCAAGCTTTCCAAATTGGAAGACGGAAAGACAGGCACTATTCTCTCTTTCTGTTTTCCACCTATAACAAAGGTTTCAGATTTCAGATTTTCTCTGGGAATTGAGATAAATTCAGAGAATGCAAAACAACAAAAATTCGTGCCATTTTCTATGTGTTATACAACTTCCATAATGTTACATAAAAATAAACACTGCCAGACATTATGGGCCTCCTTTAATTTACTGATCTGCAAGGCAGAGCAGGAGCAGCAGCCCCATTTTATAACCTTTCTGCTTGACACTGACCAGCGTTTGTGCCAGCATGACACTGTCAGTATGTCAAAAAGGCAAGGAGAAGAAGCTTTATTCCCACTTTAAAAATGAGGAAGCAGAGGCACAGAAGGCTTTGTGGCTTGTTAAACAAGAAGTAAATGCAGTGATTCACTGGAGATAAAGATTGGTGAGGCTTTGGCCCCAGTTCCCTGCTGAAAACATTTCTGCCTTTTACCCTTGTTTCCCATTTGGCCTGGTGCCTTGTTCACATTTGTGTCAGACTCCTTGCTCTGAATTGCTGGGGAGAACCCACGTCAGGCATTGTAAACCTCAGGCTGTGTTTTAGGATTCACAGTTTTAAACAGTGGCTAAAGATCATGAAAGATCAGCAAGGCTTGCTGACAATATTTTGTCTGGATTTAAAATTGCATGTTCTGACTCTGGAGTGAGCTCATGTTTATTTTTAAAATATGTTCTGCCAGTAGAAGAAATCTATGGTGAATGTCTCCTTGTTGGGTATGTCAGTGTGCCAGGCATCCACACACCCTTATGCATATTCCTGTGAGGGGCAGGACTTGCTGCTTTGTTGGCACCTTTTGGTGAGGATGTAGTTATTTGAACCCCATTTGTAAACCCTGTTTAGTGGCCTGGTCCAGCTCCCCCCAAAACCTTGACCTCCTCAAAATTCCATTAATGCTGTGGAACATCAGTCTTTTTCATAAGTGAGTGATGCTTAGGCTGCAATTTCAGCAATTTAATTTTGCAGTTTTTCTCTAAGGGAGCCAGGAGAGCTTGTGTGGGTAGTCTTGGGTAAGATCAATGCTCAGTGAGGATCACCTGTGTTATAAGGCAGAGCCCTCTAACAGAGTCAGGGATTAGAGAAGAGTTCTCTTGAGCAGTCATGGTGCAATGAGCATCACTCCTCTGAGGACTCGGGGGACAACAGATCAAACTGTAAGGCAAATGAGTGTTGCTGTCCTGGAAGGACAGGGCAGTGATGTTATACTGGTTTTAGACAAAAGAGTAACACAAAGAGAAGGAAATTATTTAGCCAAGATCACCTATCTGGAGTGGACTCAGTGTTATGCTTTCCTTGCTTCCTGAGCACTGGGATAGAGCTACAAGTCAGCCAAAGGACCCTTAATCTGCTTAATATGTCTCATTTTTAAAGATGCTCACCTGGAAAGGGCATGGCCTCAAAGCTTATCAGAACAATTCCTGTTGATTTCTTTTGTGGGCTTTTTTCAGCCACTCCTACGAACTTGGGCTGTGTCCAAACCTCTTCTGAACTCCAGGGCTGTGAGGTGGGAGTGTGAGAGGGAACCAGGCTGGAAGCTGACTGTCTCCATCTGCTTCTGCTGCCTGAGAGAAGGGTTTGATCCAGCAAGCGGACTGGAAGTCCCTGTGGGACGCCAAACAGATGCTCCCCTTTACAGATAATGGTGGTGTATCCTCTTCACTCTGCAAGTCAGGACAGGTGGAATGTAGCCCAGCTAATGGTTCTTGCAGAGTGGAAATCTTGTGCCTTCCATTTCAGAAAGAAAAGCACACTGATCTCTATGGAGCAAGGCATTCTGCATTTATGAGCCAGCATATTGATTTAGAAAATGTCAGTGCCAAGATGTTCATGGCAGCTTACATCTTCTGCCTGCATTTCTGGGATTCCAGCTCAGAGTGCTGGGAATCTTCCTGCTGTTAGGCTCTCCCCTCTGGACAACCCAGCATCCTGACACCGGCAGGCAGCAAGTCCCAAACCCACCAACAGAGGCTACATTTTGGCATGTTGCATAACTGAATTGCAGAACTCGTTGCTAAGGGCACTCTGCATGTCGGTGTAAGTGGGCTGTGAAAAAGCATGAGACAAATCCTTGAGAAGGTGGGAGAAGGAGTTGAGCCCATTTGTCATTAGGAAATGTGACTCTCTGAAGGCAGCCTCCAGCAGAGGAGTCCCGAGGCTGGTTACTAGAACCTGGGGAGCATTCCAAGGAAGGGCAACTTGACACTTACCCTGTTGATCTACTTTTTTCCTATACTCTACTAGTGGGCACCTCTTGTCTGCGCCTGTACGACCACTCACATCTTGGGCTGCTCCTGGTGGCCTACAGGCAGTGTTGTTGCATTAGAGAGACTTTTGAGTTGGTGATGATGGGAGAGAACATCCCATTCTTAGGTACCCGGTGCCTGCTACTTCACCCAGTGCCCACAGACTGATCTGAGAGGCTGGCATAGCCTCCAGGGGAGTGTGGATGGGGGAAGCCGTGTCCCCAGACTCCACTGGTGGCCTTGAAAAGCTGTAGCAGAAGCGTAGCCAATGTTGTGTCTACGTCTAAAGCCACATATTTTGACTCTTAAAGGTCTCTTCTTTTAAAACATTTTCCAGGAGCGAGACATTTTGGTAGACACCTCCTTGTTTATGGAGAGTGTTTTGGGGCAGAAGGAAAGTTGCAAATTGAGATGTGATTCCCTGCATACTGCTCCTGCTCAGGGCAGTCTTCCCACTGCAGAACCTGTATTTTCAATTTAGAGTAATGGGGCAGGTGTGTAGACAACTTAACAGAAGTATATCAAATGAATAGTGTTGCCAACAGCCCCTCTTGTCCTGCTGCAAAACATTACAGTAAGTGGCAAATAGAGCATAAATACAAATGCACTTGTAAATAATATTTTTTTCCAGTTCCTCTCAGACTGTGTTTGGCAAGCCTCAGTGCTCACCTGTTTCTGCACCCTGTGTGGAAGAAAGCCAAGCCTTGGGACAAAGCCAGGTAAGAACACACCTAGAGTTCAGAGAAGGGAGCTCTGTACACACAATCCCTTGCAGCTCTCTCAGAGGACACGTGAAATCTCATAACACATTTAGTATGAAACATGTTTGATCTAGGCATAGTTTCTGGAGTGCAGTTCAGAGGAAGCTGGACATTTCCTGGGCAACATGCAGCAGATAGTAGAAGGAAAGGTGGTTTTGTTGTTTGGTTTTTTTTCCTACTTGAAGTGCTAATCAGACACTAATTTTACTAAATGTGTCATTGAAATGGTGGCCAAAAGATCCTGTGCAGATCCAAAGTGTCATTTAAATTTTCAGCAATGGAAGGCTTACCTATAGAACAATCACACAAAGATGGCTGATTGAGGTCCTCCCTTCTAAGGTGTTTTGCACAATTTTACTCTATTCTCTCAGACCTCTTAAAATGTTTAATGTAATTTTCATTTGCAAGTCTGTGTTATTGTTGAGAAGAAGGGATTTTGCACTGTTCTGAGATGGCTGATAGCAGTATACAGAGCAGTGTGGTTATTGGCCAGGGTAAAGAAGGTAGTTCCATGCTGTGGGTGCAGTCTGTGTGCCTTCTGATGGGGACTTCAAGGCAGCAGAGAATACAGGTTAGAAATCTTGTGCTTTCAAGGGGATGGGAGCACATCTCTGAATTGTTACCTAAAAATAGGACCCAAGAAAGCCCTAAGCTGTACATTGATGTATTTTTTGGCTTCATGTGTGTTGGTCTAACAGTCAGTCAGCATCAGCATTGCTGTTTCCCTTTCAGTGTGGGCTGCTGGGGAAAACCTTTTCAAAAGAGATTACAAAAAGCAGGACCCAAATCTGCTGGCCTCATTATGAGAAGTGGCTGCAGCTCTGAGGTCAGTAACAGAACCTCTTCTGAGCCTCTGAAAGCATCAATATAAAGATCTGTATCTTGGAAAGTGGCCTTTTTACCAGCCATAATGTAAGCCAGACAAGAAGAAAAGCTTTGGACATTAATAATGAATGAACCTTTTCTAAGACTCCCAGAGCAGGCCATCTCTAGCTAGTTTTCATCTTGCTGATCTGCATCCTTGCACTGATTTTGCAGGGGTGAAGAAACGTGATGCTCAATACACTGTGGGCTGGGGAGCAAGATACTGAGTGATGCTTGTAGATGTCAATCTTCAAATCTTTGTAATAATTACTGAGTTCAGGAATTCAGAAAAGCAATTCTTGCATATTTTAGTGTGTGCTCTAGGAAGAGGAAGAGTTTGAATGGGTAAATGATTTTACAGCATTATACAGACTTCCTGGGCACTTTGCTTCTTGCTGAATCAACTTACTCTGGGCTTGCAGCAAGAATATGCAGATATTTGGTTCCTATGTTGGAACCACAGAGGTGCAGATGAAAACTTTGTTTTGTCCACACGACTCAATTTTTTTTTTGTAGGTCATGCATCCCGTTAGAACCAAAATGAGAGTAAAATGAAAGCAAGCAAACAAACAAAATGTTAATTCATTTTGGAGATGTTTCTTTCTCTCCCTGAGCAGAGCTCCCTTGTTCAAGACAAATCCTTAATTTTTTATTATTTATTTCCTGTCTTACCCTCTGTCATTTACTGGCTTTTATAGGAGCCAGAGCCTAGGGCAAAGGGAATTGCTCTGCTCGGAATTCCTGGGAGTTGGATTGTGCACGGATTGTGCTCATCACTTCTACACCCACTGATGGATTAATCTACCTGTACTTGGAGGGGAAGAAGGCCTTTGTCACTTCATGCACACAGCCCTGACCAATGACATTCCCTCCATTGCACACCTTGTGCTGCTGTCTGCTAAAAGGATCTCTTCCACCATAAGCAACTGCGTTAAAATCATATCTAGTGAGGCTTTGGTTCCTTCCTGTGTCTTTCAGGTCCTGGAGGATCCAGTTGTTGACTCACTAACCAACGATATGTTCCAGGCAGCATGCCTGCTCTGTGAATTTTCTGCCAGCGCACAGATGTGACCTGCCTGCAGATACACTCCATGTGTCTGCGCTTCCCCAGGAAACGCCCTATTTCTTCCCTTTTTTTTTTTTTTCCCTGTTTTTTTTTTTTTTTTAATGGAAGAGGAGTCTGACAGGGAGATTAAGAGAGTGAGGGAGAAAGAGGTGTTTTCAATGGTTACAAAGTTTGGTTTAGTTACAGTTTTATTAAGAATTTTGCAAAGGTGCTCTGTGGACTGTGGGTTTTTCCTGGAGCTGTCTGAAGCTGCCCTGTAGACGTTAAAATTATCAAGGCACTGGTTCTGTGGCAGGAACATAGACCTAATCCTAGCACTGGCCAGATCCTAGTCCTTGGTTGCATCATGAGGGTAAATGAAGCTCCTGTCCTCAAAGGAGTAAAATTTCGTTACATTGCCTGGCAGTGGATATTGGATAACCTTTTCTCAGGCTTGGAAAATAAGGTCTCAGCTAAGTGTGGGTCAAATACTGCTATTTCTTATCCCTGCCTTCCTGTTGTACTGCAGGGTGTAACTTCTGGAGCGTTCCATGCTCTGTAGTGCCACAGGTGACACAAGCTGGAGCACGGCAGAATTTTCAGTGCTAGGGCATGCCATTGTTTTGGTGTTTAATACAAAAAGTAGCAAGGCAGGCCCTTCATGCAGGTTTAAAACTAATCCTGCGAATTATAGGGTGGGGTTTGGGGTATTTTCCTGAAGTGTTACAGTTTTTTAAAAAATCTGTATTGCAAAATGGGTTCCCATTGCCAAACCTCCAGCCCGGAGATACAGGGAGAAGATGCCTCCCTTACCTTTTGTTACAAAGTTTTCAAGTAAAGATTTTCAGTTTACTGTTTCTCCACGGTTCATTTTTTTCAAGGTAAGGCTGTGAACTAAGAACTTTCACATGGCAATTATATATTAATACGCAGGACCAGCTGCCCTGGGGAACACTTGAGGGTGCTGAGAGCCTGAGGTCTCCATTCATTTGGTGGATCTCACTAGGAATGCCCCTTTGTGTTTGGAACAGCGGTGCTTGGAAGGCTCACACACGTTATAGTTTATTGCCATCAGCAGCGGGGCCGTGAGTGAATCCGGGCGTTTCTTAAGGGAGCAAAGATGCCGCCCTTATAGGGCCCGCACGAACGCCCGTGAGGGCCGAGCCCGCCCTGCCCTCACAGCCCCGGCCACCGCCCGCCCACTCTCCTCCGCTCGGGGCTGTTCCCGCCGCCCGCCGCCGCCTCCCCATTGGCCCTTGTGCCGCCCGCTGCCGCCTTCCCATTGGTCCGCGGCCGCTGGCAACAGCGACAGATATATCCTGCCGCGTTCTGATTGGCTGTCGCCTCCCGCCGAGCCATAGCAACAGCGGGGCGCGCGCGGCTCCTGAGGAGGCGCGCGGGGAGCGGGGACTGAGGCTGAGGGAGCGGCGGGACCCCTGAGGGGTGGGGGATGTCAGGGGCCGCCGCCACGGCCGCGCCTTGCGAAAACCCGTTCTCTAGGCGCTGTCACCGTCGTTTCTACGGCCCGCGGTGGAACGGATACGGGACACGGTCAGGAGCCAGCCAGCGCCGCGGCTCCATGCAGAGGCAGCAGCCCCATAGCAAAATTCCCACTGGATCTTGCTGGGCTGCTGTCTGAGATCCCAAATAAGGTACTTGAGTTTTCCTCCCTGCTGATGACATGTCACTACAATGACTATGATTTAGCCAGCCAGTGGTACATGATATATGTGGATGAAAGCCAGGGAGGTTACACTTCCCTGCTGCTGAAGATGTATTGGAGTAAAGAGGAATGACACCTCTCTTACAATGAGACGTATTTTCAGTTCCTTTCAAATACTTAGTTCTGTTTCCTGTCAAGGGATATAAGATTAGATTAAAACTGTCTGTATAGAAATTTTAGATAGCTGTCATTCTATATAGGTTCTTTTGTAAGAAAGCAACCCATGCTAGGGAGTGCAGGTATTTTGGCTTGGCATGTAAGTGACCTTTGTTCTACCACTTTAGGAACACCAGTGTCCTATGACCTTGTAAGTTTTTTAAATAGTTCAAGAACACAGTTGTTTTGAGTTTTTAGTTAAAAAGAAGAGGCTCAATTAAACAAAATTCCTCATGAGTGTTAGAACAACAAGTCTCATTTCCAAACTTAAATCTGAAAAAGGCTTTTCAGCTAAAGCAGAATTAAAGCCTTTTCTCTTATACTTAATGAATTTCATTTCTGAATTTGGTACAGTTGTTCTCTGGAGGACAACTGAATTTTCTAGGTCGTTTCCCAGGTGAAATAACTTACTACTTTTCTGTAAATTTATGTTAGACAATTCAAAGTTTGATATGTAAAATCAAGCAAATTAAAAGTATTTCCCTTTAGGAGATGTAAAGTCAAGTGGTTGAAGTACAGTTTTGGCCCACTATTGCCCCTTGTCACCTGGATATTGAACCTTCACAAAGCACTTTTGAGGAGCTAATTGCATTTGGACAGGAATTTGCAAATGGTGCCTACAGATGATCTCACAGGACTTGGCCATGCTGGGTTACAGGGGCTGAGCAGGATTCGGGGGTGGGCTGCTGCTTCCCCATCCATGAGCTAGAGCAGATGGGGTGCCTGGCCATGCAGTAGGGGAAGAGAACAAGTGAATCTCTGCTGAATGCCCAGCAGTGCTTTTGACCTTCTCTGCCTGTGCTGCTGGCTGGAGTTAGTCTTTCAAGGAGAGCCTAGTGGAGTTCTTTCCATTGTATTCACACTGGGGCAGCAGTTTGTTCAATTTGTGTCTTACCTCGTTCTGGTTTCCTAGACGTGATTCACATCCCCATCATGTTCTGCTTTCCCTATCCTACCATCTGTAGCAAGCTCTGGATGTGTTTATGTTGTTCTTCCTTGGAGCTGTACTTGGAAGCACGCGGAGCACGTGGCTGACCTGCCCTGAGCTGAATGTGCTGTACCTGCTGTTGTCATTCCTCCTCCTCCACATGGCATGGCCTAGCAAAGGAAGAAGCTTGCCCTAGATAGAAAAAAACAGTTATTTTTATCCTAAAATGCATATAAGGGCCCAAAGTCCAGTGCCTGTATGTGTTGATTGGTCACAGAAAGGGGATGGAAATCTAGGAGCACTTGGCTCTCCCTGAGGTGAGAGGGATACTTTCCCAATAGGCAGCATCCATGTTTTCCAGCACTGCTGCTAGAAAAGCTGCCAAGCTTTTCTCTTGGCAGTTCAGCAGACAGCCCTGAGCCTGGCAAGGTCAGAAGCTGAGGGTGGTTCTGCCCTGGAAGTGTGCTGTGGAAATGGCTGTGTGGAGGTCCTGCACAGCAGCTGCCATGAAAACTTCCCCAAACTAATCCATGTCATTGCTACAGGGGATGGAGGATGTGAGCAGCAGCTTTTCCTGCTTGCTGTCCCTTTGGCAGTGCTGCTTGCTGTCACAGTCACTGGTGCATCCAACACCCACTCAGGACAAATGCTGGGAGACACAGCTTCAAGGAAGTATTTTCAGGCAGTCTCTCATGCTGGATGCCTGGCTCACCCTTCCTGGGGCCTCGTTTTTAGAGGAAACGAGCACTTTACGCAGTGACTCAAGCAGGGCACCCAGAATAAGAGGCCACTTTTGAAAATGTCGGCAAAGGCATTTTGTTTTATCTCTGCACTTCATTAGTCTTATCCCCAAAGTCTTTCATGTTATGTTCTACAGTGAAAGGTCATTGTTTCAGATCAATCATTTTCAGTGGGATTTAATCCAGTTCTAAGTCAAACTAATCCACTTTGGTAAAGGTTGAAGGGCAGTAAAAATTCATTTGTTAAGATCTGGTCTTACTTTTTAAATGTGGCTGTTGATGCTGAGTCCTTAATTGTGTATGCTGAGCACGAGGTGTCTTTTGGAGAGGTTCCAGAAATCGTAGGATTGAGTTATTTTGTATTCATATTGTTTTTTTACTTCCAGTATTTTCTTAACACAGGTTGTTTCTTTTTCCTCTTACCTGTAGAGCCTCTTTTCAAAATGGTGCTCTGGTGGCAGCTGCTGATAAGCAGGCTTTTTCATGTTTTCCTGTGTAAGCTTGTGAATCCTGGTTACTTTCCCCTCATTATATAAAGAGTAAAACTGCATGCTTCTATGTGGGCAGGACTGGAAACACCATAGTCTGAAGTAGCTCATGAGGAGTTAAAGCTGCTTTCAATCAGCTACTGTGTTCTCGCCACTTAAAGGAACCCCCACAACTGAACATGCTTGACAACCCCCTGTGCATATCCCTGAATCATTCTGGCAAGGAAAAACTGCCATCATTTTTTATTCAGACATAGGCCTGTTTCCTCACTGGACTCTGAAATGAGCAGGTGCTGGAAGATAGCACATTTTGCCAGAGAGTTCTGAGGGTTTATCAGCTTGTGTCTACACAGGATTTTGAACATGCAAAAGGCTACTGGGTGTGAATGCCAAATGGTATTAAATACACTGCAGGCTTCGGGGTACAGACCTGCCCTTCCCCATGAGGGAGCAAGAGCTTTGCAGGTTTTGTACAAATCAGTACCCTTCTGTTTTAAAGTTCTTCCTGTGTAGGTTGATAGATATACAATGTACTTCACCACAGTGCATGGCATGAACCCTGTTGCTGCTGCTGAGCAGACAGTGTCATTTTTCTTCATTCTAGGATTTACCCTTGAGTGATGAGGGAGGTTCTGTGAGAGTGATTCAAGATTAATATGAAATTGAAATATGACAAAGAGTAGAATATTTTCACACACTGTGACAGCCTAGAGGCTTGTTAAACTGTGGTGTATGGTTTGGCTAGAAGTATGTCACTGAAATTACAGTCCCTTGTGGTTTGGGAGAGAATCATCACACTACAGCTACACCCACTGCTATCTCATGCTCAGATCTTGTTGGTTGCACCACCTATCCTCCTGATGCACACTTATCTCACTTTACTGGGGGAATGTGCTGCTAGAATTCTAACAATAAAAATTACAGATAGTCCTAAGCCTCTGGAAGAATCTGTCCTTACAGCACTATCTGAGAATCATGCCCCATGTAAGGCCAGTCACAAGTATTTCCAAGATCAGATGTTAACAAACTTCATCTCTCTTTCTCTTCCACAGTTGTCTCTACTTCATTTGCTGTGATGTGGAAGCTGGTTAACCTCCCCCACCAGTGGGTGGTTTCTCTTCTCTCTCTCTGTTTTTCAGTATCTTGTCCCCAAGACGTTCATCATTTAGCAGTTCCCTAAATAAAACATTTCCTTGCTGCAGAAAGGAGAGGGATGATCATTTTCTCCAGGGATCAGGAGGATGTTAGTGGCAAGGACTTGGTAGCAGCACTGCTGTAATTCCATGAGTCTTGGAAAGGGTGCCACAAAACGTGTGTGCTCCCTCAGTGCTTCCAGGACAACAATAGGGGAGGATTTCCACAGTGGGGAAAGCCTGGGAATGGCACATGGTGATTTCCTTGCGGTGTTGCCTCTTCACCAGTGTCCCTGCAGCTAAACATCAGCACTGGGAGACACTCTCTGAGACTGCTGTGGTGTCCCCAGTGCCCCTGTGTGAGTGAGCACTGAACTGGAATGGCATTTCAGCAGGAAGCTATTTATGGACCATGGGTGCTGTCCAATAGTCAGATATGCCTGTGGAGCAGAGCCACTGCCTTAGGTCATAGTGCAATTTTCAGTGCCATAAATTTCTCCATCTACAAATTCTTGCTGGGTGTGGTCACTTTGTGAACAATTCTCAGTCCTGCCTCATGAGAGCAGAATTCCTGAGCTTTGATGGGAATCACGAGTGATGCCCGGCATCCGAGCTCAGCAGGGGAGCCACAGTCAGGCACTGTTTGCACCCCATTCAGCACTCTAATAAAGGCCTGCTGATTTTTCCATTTTCTTTCCATTTTTGTTTTAAGACATTGTGACTCATAAATATTGTAATAGATTATAAAACTCATTGCGTGAGCCCTAATTCCTGTTTATTTGTACCTCTGTGGTCTGTGGAGCCACTGTGGAGGATGAAGATCCAGAGCACTAGGCACTGTATGCACAGGACAATATAGGTACTCTCCCACAGACCTTGGATGTGAAATGCAATCTCTTTCCTTTCTTTAGGTTACAGTCAGATTGTGGAAATGCTGCACACCACATTGCCTTATTTTAGCACTTTTTCTTGAAACTGTTGAATTTAGATGTGTATCTGGTTTTAGAGCAGTGATGTTACACATGACCTTGTGGATTCTAGGTTTAGGAATTTTTGAGATGCTTTAGATTGAGAAATAGCTGTTTTTCAGAAGCCTCAATTAAGGAAACCAGAGCATTTAATGAGAATGTTTTGTGTGTGTGTTGATATATCCACATATATTTGGCAGATTAATGCAGATTGGTTCAGTGGGTGAATAACTCGTTTTAAAAAGACTTTGTAATCCGTTTCCCTGGGGAGTCTGAAGCTGCTGTACGAGACTAGAAAGCTGCTGGTAAACCCTACGTATTTTCAGAGCTGTTGGAATGCTTTGCAAACTGACTAATCTCTACTGAGAAATTATTGCAACTGCAAAGGTTCCCAGCTGAAGTGTACTGGGCAAGGAGGATTGGCACATCTCTCACTACTCTTGCCTAAGGGTCAGATACATTAAAATCTGTATTTTTACATGGAATCATATCTTTTCAAAATCACATCCTTGCTGTCCACACCTAAACATTAATTCTAAAGTAAAATCAATGCAAGTTTTAAAATTATGATAATAAATTGAACTGATACTTGGGATCCATCCTGTTAAGGTTTTAGATATCACTGCCTTCTCTTAGAAACAGTGAAAACAAAATCCCAGTAGCAACAAGCTCCATTTGGCTTGCTGGGATGTGTGCACAGTGGTGTATGTGCTTCACACTACTGCAAGGGTTGGTTCCAGAATGTTCTGGCAATCAGCTTACAACTTGCTGGGTGTAATTTTTATCTTTCATGCCTTATTACATATAACTATAGTTTATTCTTATTTGTCATATTTATTTATGTCCTTTAACAAGACAGCAATATTAATCTAATCCTTTTTAAAACTGCAGCATTTCTTTTAAACAGCATTAGGGTTTAATGCACAAAAGCCAGCAGCATTAGAGTTAAGGCTAAAAACTTTTGTCTGACACACGGGACTGGATTGTCTCATTTGAAGTAGTGCGAGAGTACCGAGGGTAGTGGGAGAGCATCGGGAGGAGTGAGAGCAGCCGTGTCCCTGCTTCCGGCGTGTGCTGATGCACTCTTTCCTTGTCTTTGGGGGTGAGGACAGATGGGAGCTTCAATTGCCACAGGTGCTCTGGTGCTGACCCGTCTGCTGGTGAGCAAACCTTTCACTCAGCTGTACAGCAGCTCCCCATACCTTCAGCGCTGCAGGGATGTTTAAATGCTGGCCAGGGCTGAATGGGAAAAGTTAATCCATCATTTATTGTAAGAGATGAGTAATATGGCTCCCAGCGTTTCTGTGGACACCAGCAGCAGTTTGTTGTTTGTGCAAGGTTCTTACCTTGAGATGATTTTTATGTAAGAATGGTAGTCTGTCAATTTACGGAAGAGGAGCTTGACTGTTATACATTAAAATAGGTAGTAAAATTTAATTTATCTGCATCTCTTAGGTAAGGTCGTAGAATTGGTCCGTGGTACCACTCCCACAACTCGGGCTGTTCCAAGGCAGCTGGGATGCGAGGTACACTTATTTCCCCGAAAGAGGCACAACGGTGCCACTGCTGCAAGACAACGCGGGCAGGCTGCGGTCGCACAAAGCAGCCATGGGGCCGGGCAGGGTCACACACGTGAACGGGGAGCGCGGTCACCCCGAGCGCGGTCAGACAGCCGAGGGCTGCCAGTGCCTCTGCCGAGGCCAGGCACGGCGGGCGAGGCGGTGCCGTACCCAAGCCCGCGCCGTGCCCCGGCCCGTCCCGTCCCGTCCCGTCCCGCAGTGCCCGCGCCCCCCGCCCACCTCCACCTTTGCAGCAGGAAAATGCAGCACTCCCAGCGCGCACGCGCGGCCCGCGGCCGGCGCCCCGCGATGGCTATTTATAGCAAGTGACGTCACCTAGAAATAGAGCGCGGGGGAGCGGCGCCCCCTCCCCTCCCCTGCAGCACGGCGGCTCCGCTTACGGTTCCTGCTCCCGCCACCCGTGCGCGGCCAGCCGCACATCCCCGCCCGCCTTCCGCTCTCTCTCAGGGGCGCGCAGAGCCCAGCCCGGCAGCCACCACGGAAGCGGCCATGGGGGACCGAGAGCAGCTGCTGCAGAGAGCCCGCCTGGCCGAGCAGGCGGAGAGATACGATGACATGGCCTCGGCCATGAAGTCGGTGAGTGGGGCCGGTAGCGTGGTGGCCGTGGGGAGGAGTGTGTAGGGGAGTAGTGGCGGGGGGGGGGGGGGAAGGGAGGGGGGGGGGGGGCGGNAAGTGCGGGCTGGTCCGAGGCGGGGTTGGGTCCGGGAAGGATGCGAGCCGCCGGGTCCCACCCGTCGCGATGAAGAAAGGAGGGCGGGAGCAGGAGCCGGACCATCCCGCCGGACACCTCGCCGCCGTGTGGGGCGGTGCCCAGGACTACCTGCCTTCGGCAGAGATGAGACAAAGAGTAGCCGGTCCAAACCGGACCTAGCACCCCCTTTCAAAATCTGTTTCCTCCCCCCCCTCATTCCCTCCGTTCCCCCGTAAGGGCTGTCTCGCAGCCCTCCCGCTCCCCGGCTGTCCCTGCCCCGGGGGTGTGGCTGTCCCCATGCCCTCCTCTCCGTCTCCCCACCGCGCCAATCGGGCTCGCAGTGCGGCCATTTGAATGCCGCCCGCCTCTCCTCGCGGCGGGAACGCTTTGCATTCCTTCTCTGCTACAGATGGGGCCCATCCTCGCCCATCTCCCCTCCACCCCGATGGGGTGCTGGGTTTCACCTTGGGGTGCATCTCCCCTTCTGGGTATCCGCCAGCGTTTGGGGGCGCTGGTCCTGTGGGATGGGGCACTGCGGCGGGGGCTGTCTGGGGACACAGCAACAGGAGCCCCTTCCTCTTCTAACGTTTCTTTTGCCTTGCCGTAAAAGACTCGAATAGAGGCCTCATCACTAACATCAGTGACTCAAAAGATAGTAGCTGCATCCAGGTGTGTGAAAGCTATCCCCTGTTCCAGGAGCATTTCCCGAGATTTAACGTATCCTTTTTGCCTCTTCTTTGTAGGGTAACAGTTTCTCAGTGCATTCTGTACCCTGTTGAATACTGAAATGTGTTCAAACAATGTTACATTTGCAACTCTGCTCCTTTCAGAACCAAGCAATGAAAATTATTTGTACTGATCTGACTGTACTGATACATAATAAAATTGTAGAATGATCAAACCTATTATGTCTAGTCCCTTTTTTGAAAACAAAGTATTCGCATGATCTGAATGTTATGGGTAATGTTAATGCCACTGGATGCTTAGCAGTGCCTTTCCATATCAGATTACAACTGATTTGTTCTTGCTGATCTGTCCTCTGTGAACACCAAAAGCCCCAAGAGGAACTGTTTCTCTTTAGAGAGCTGCTGTTTGAAAGCACAAGATGATTTTAGTTTGAAAAAGAGCAGCTTCAAATGGAGTCCACATTTTTGTTGTAAGAATGTCACGTCCCTTAAATGAGGGCAGTACAAAGGCACTAATTTTGCTTTTGTTCACTTTTGCTGTTACGTTGTAATAAATATTAGGACCAGTGCAAGTTCTAAAACAGTGATGCTTCTGAGTATCTCAATACCTGAGCCACAAGATGTTAAAATAATGTGTACTTATAATTCTAACTCTAGATTTCTTGATATGTATGATGTAGTAGTAACAGCTCTTCTTTCAGTTGGTAATTTCACAAGATGAAATAGAGAACCTGCTAGAATGTACTGCTCGAGAAGACAATTTCTAGCTGTTGCTAGTAGAAAGCTTCATGTTTCTCCAAGAACTGCAGGCCTACAGTGTATATATGGTCTCTGGGCACATGTGAAACCACGAGAGCACAGTTGCTGTGCTTTAGGAAGTGTGTAAAGAAAGTACTTAAACTAGTGTGTATGTCCAGAAATCTTCAAACTGTTCTAATTACTATGCAAATTTTCATTCATCTGGAGCTGTGGTATTCTCCTGTAATGACACTTCTGCTTGCAAATAAGTTGTGTGATCATGAGCTTCTGTAATTGGGAGCTTGAGAACACTTTGTGAGTGGCATCTGGAAACTTATAGGTACTTTTAAAATACAAAAAGCAATCTGAATTTAAGAGCAACAGTTCCCTTATTTTGAGCTGTTCATACACTGTTGTATCTCTGTAATGTAGCATCTGTTGGTTACTTGGCTTTCACAGATGTTCACTCCAACACTTTCCAGAATGCTCTTTAGAGTTGAGATTGATTTTGTAGGTCTGAGCATAATCTTCTGTGGAATGCTCTGAGGGCTGGCTGTCCTCACAGCTCATACTTCTGTTTCAGTGATTGCAAATAACTGAGAGATAATTTAGAGAGCTTTTTATCCATATAGGTTAATATTGACGTAATCTTGGAATCCAGAGAATTTAGACTTCCTCCAAAAGGAAGGAAATCACTATTCTAACTCAGAAATCTGTTCTCCAGGATATCTTGATTTGAAAAGTTTATTTTAATTTTTTTTTTTAATTTCTGAATGTAACACATCTGATACTTTTAAAAGGTGCTATATGAAAGTAGTGTGTTTTCAGTGTAAACTGAAATCTGGACAGTTAATTTCAGTTTTAGATATTACTACACTTTACAATACAGCATATAGCCAACAGTATGGTAGTTACTTCAGAAACGTAAAGTAACAAATACTTGTTCTAGTGAAAGTGTATTTGCCTGATTTTTGATTCTGTCAGTGGAGAAAAAAAGTGTGACAAGGCTGCCATTTCATCTGTCAGCATAAAGCTGGAGAAACATTTATTTTTTATTCCCATCAATTCCTTCTATAAAGAAAAAAGCTAGACCAAGTAGCAGTTGTAGCTTAAATAAGGAATTTACTGCTCAATACAGATTCTTGTTGTTGTGAACTTATTTTTCAAGGAAGCATTCCAGTATTTTCAAATGAAATGTGTAAACAGGAGAGGAAATTGAAAGAGTTGCTGTTACAAATTAATGAGTTTACTAAACCCATTAATTTGTAACTATTAAAGTTATTTTAATAGAAAACACAATCATATGTAAATGGCATTCTTCCATGGGTCATGGTATTTCCATTGCATTAAATGCTGCTCCAGGATTCCAGCTATTTCAAATATAGCTTACACGGTAGGTACAGAATTGTTTCTCAACAGTCTGGAGAAAGATGCTTTGAATGTAAGTGTGAAAGGTTCTCAGTGGATGCAACAAATGCCTCAGCATCCTGAGATTACAGCATTGAGTACCCTTTGGTTTAGATTTCTCCAGAAATCATGAAAAAATTTACCTGTATAAGCCCTTTGTTTTTAGGGCAGGATTAATCCTAATAGGTAGTGCTTAGGACCTCTATTGATGTATGTTGTTTTTCTAATATAGCTACATAGTGGTAAAAAATAATTTACTTTTTAAAATTGGTAACATGGATGATGTGAGATAGAGAATTTTAAAATTAGTCACGTGATATATACTACACAGTGAAATAAATTTAAGTCTTGAACTAAAGTTTTTGAAACAAAATAGCTTGAGGTTCCAGTTTGTTATGTAGGCTTTATGTGTATATATAAATGGACTTAGAAAGTGTGAGATGTTCTGTATTTTTAGTACCTATCCCTGAGTGTCTGGTTTGGGGTTAATGAAGTGTATTTGTGTAGGAGAGGGGAATGAGTTGTCTTTAATGCAAGCAGTGCCCTCCCCTGCTGGGAGATGACTTCCTCATGGTGTTCTCTGGGGTACATGTAGCTATAGAACTTCAGTTCTTGGTATAGAGCTCTGAAACCACATGATACAAGAAATTGATCTGGTTTAAATTCATTAGTCTGCTTTCTATTTGTTCCAAAATGATGGACTGCATAACTTTGTATCAGGCAAGTTTTATTAATTTAACCTTTCTACTGGCTCAGATACAGTCATTTTTTGCAGCAGCTGGTTCAGAACTGGCTCTAGCTGAGTGATGTGCTCTGGATGACAAAACCAGTATAATCACAGGCCACTGGCCTGGGTCAGGTCATGGATCTGCTCTCCATTGTGGAACATTCACTTTGGGGTGTTTTCCATGTGAAAGGAGCTCAGCTTGGTGTATGGCCTGTGTGGGATCACACACGGAAGTCATTTCTGAGCTGATGGAGTACTGCCACGCTCATTAGCATGTGGAGTTAGGAATTCCAGGGTTATAGTCAGAATTCCTTTTCTGTGCTCCCACTTTGGTCACTAAACAGTGAAAGAACTGTTAATATCTTTACTAGAGAAGATTTAGGTGGGTTGTGGTGGAGATTGTTGAGGAAAATATTGATTAGGAGCTATGATGAAGATTCTGAAGATGTTATTAGAGTTGATTCCTGTGCATTTCATCCTCTGTAGGTTCCCTCTAATTCTATTAGGACAAGCAGAGCAGTGTCTTTTGGGAGTTCAGGTTCCTGAACTGTGGAAAAGTCATTTTGGAGATAAAACTAATTGACTTAATGTATTTTTAGAACAAAACCTAAATTAGAAAGTAAGCTCTCTCTTACCGTAAGAGTTATAATTCCCATATTTTTTTGGACCTGGAAATAAGTACATTTGTTACAAGGTTCACTGCCTACACCAGCAGTCTCAGAATAGTGTAAGTATTTGTGACTTGATTGTTTGAAGTATGTGAGTATTTGGTTGTGAACATGCTGGTGCCTGTTGAACATTGCAAATGTGCACATTTTTAAAAAGAAATAGTTAATGATCTTAACAGCATCTGAGCAAGGACAAACTACATATCCTTAGAATTCTAGTGACTACTTTTAAAGCAGTATGCTTAAGGTAGAAGAGTTATATTTTTCATCCTAATTCCTTGAGTTTAATTTCATGCATTAAAAAAGTAGAAAAATTTCAGGTGGCCATGAGTCTGATAGCCTGAATTAAAACATGAAGTGAAATAGGCCTAAATATACAGTATTAGAAGTATTATCCTACCTCAGCTTTTTAAGTAGCAGTTTGAAGTTGATCATGGCTTTGTTCCTGATTTGCTGTCCTATTTCTATGCAGTTTCTTTTATGTCCTTTCCCTGGAATTTGTCTGCAGCCAGTTAGCAGAAATCAAGGGTAACTTCTCTATTGCACTATAATCACTCACTTTGTGTGTGAAAGATACCATGAAACACTGATTCCCTTTGTGCTGTGCTTAGTGACTGCAGTGCTTCCATCCCTGCTGTCGGCGGGAAGCAAGCAGCAGGGGACAGAGATGTGAGAATTGCACCAGCTTCCAGTGTTGGTCAAAACCCTCATGTTCTAGGTACATTTAAATTCATCACTAAGTCTGTAATCTGTATAATTACAGCAGACTTCCTAAAAAACCTGAGCCTTCCTCTGTGATTGCTTCCCCATTACACAAGCCTGATTCACTTTGATTCAGTGAATGTTCTTTGCAATGGCTTCTAAATACCCCTTCTATTACATCAGAACTATGGGATTTCTCTCTTTTAAGTCCTGACTGCAGACCAGTTTTAAACTTTCATTGTTACAAAGTTACTCCTGTCAAGAAGGAATTTTGGGTTCTAGAAGAAATTTTGAATCTTGCACTTCATGATGAAAGTATTGAAGGAAGTTTGCACACTCTTCTCTAAGGCAAACCATTTAAATTTGCTCTTTGTCTGTATTTTCAGGTAACTGAGCTGAATGAGCCTCTCTCAAATGAGGATAGAAACCTGCTGTCTGTAGCCTACAAGAACGTAGTTGGAGCTAGACGGTCCTCCTGGCGTGTCATCAGCAGCATAGAGCAGAAGACTATGGCAGATGGGAATGAGAAGAAGCTGGAGAAGGTTAAAGCCTATAGGGAGAAGATAGAAAAGGAGCTCGAGACAGTCTGCAACGATGTTTTGGCTCTCCTAGATAAATACTTGATCAAGAACTGCAATGACTTCCAGTATGAGAGCAAGGTCTTTTACCTGAAAATGAAGGGGGATTACTACCGCTATTTGGCAGAAGTTGCTGCTGGAGAGAAGAAGAACAGTGTCGTGGAAGCCTCAGAAGCTGCCTATAAAGAGGCTTTTGAAATCAGCAAAGAGCACATGCAGCCCACTCACCCCATTAGGCTTGGGCTGGCACTCAATTTCTCAGTGTTCTACTATGAAATCCAGAATGCCCCTGAGCAGGCCTGCCTTTTAGCCAAACAAGCCTTTGATGATGCCATAGCAGAGCTGGACACACTAAATGAGGATTCCTACAAGGACTCCACTCTCATCATGCAGTTACTTCGAGATAACCTCACTCTGTGGACGAGTGATCAGCAGGATGAAGAAGCAGGAGAGGGCAATAATTAATAAGCTTTCCTCTGATCCCTCTTTCGTCCACTTGGCCATCCCCATCATCACCAATATTTCCTTGCCACAGTCACACTAAATATCTAGTGCTAGGCATATCTGTATTGTACAGCTGTTCAGATCTGCTGTCCACTTTATCAAGAAGCAGTTTCAGATGAGTCTTCATGGGCATTGATGGATTGATTGGTTTATTGGCCCTATTTATCTTAGTTGCACTTGAGCAGTGCAGAAGGAGGCATTTTTAGTTTGCCTGTTGATTGGAAAATATGGGAAAGAATAATGGAAAGTGATTGAGGATAACTAGATTCCAGTTAAAATTTTCTGTTTGAAATGAGCTGACAGTTCTGTTAAGCAGTACATTTTGTGCATGCAAAGTAAATTAGCCACCCCAAATTTTTTTTCAGTCAATGAAAACAGTTAAGCTGATGTGAAATGACAACTGTTCATCAGTTTACAATAAACTGTTTGAAATGTGAGGTTTCAGTAGCAATTTGGTTTTTTTGCCTCTAACTTATGTGCACAGTTTCTTTAAGTGCAGTGCATCTACCTAAGAGTTTTGATACTTGTAACCTTTTGCAGTTGTTTTGAAGAATCATGAATTTATTTTTCGTAAACTCTTTGGCTGTTTAGTTGTCTGTGTATTCTGACAACTCTATGTCAATATTTGCCCATGTTAAGATGGATGACTGGGAAGCCAGACTTCTAAATTAAATGTTTTGGAATTAAGTGAATAAAATAAAACGCTGCTTCAGGGATGTTATCTCTACATGAGCTGTCCTGTCTTTTGTTCGGAGCAGAGGTAGAGCTATCTAACACATCACTGATGGGTTAAAACATATTTAATCAAAAGTTTAATGAGAAGTTGACACGTGCTAAGCAACACAAAAACACAACATAGTGTGCTGAAAGAAGAAAAATCCAAACCCACAAAACCCAAAAGCACCCACAGTGGGCGTCACCTCTGTTAAAGTGGAGTTTCCCAAGGTGGTATATTTAGTTGTTTGCTCAGTTACATCAGTTGCTGAACAGTTGTAAAGCACATCTTATCCTATTAATGCAGAGACTTGTGTTTGCTTCTGTCCACTGTAACTTCCAAGCTCTTTCTCTGAACTGCTGATCACCAAATCAGCTTTACATGTGAATATCCCAGTAGCTATTTCATATTTACCTGCTTCAAACAGAAGAAATACTTGTAGCTAAAGACTGCCTTTCTCTATTTAGCTCACTTTAGTCCAGAAACCTAACACTGTTGTTTTTGTTTTCTCCCAACAGTTAGTGTACATGTACGTTTATTGGTGCCGTACACACTTCTGCCATGGTATGTCCCAGAAGCAGGAGAAGTTAGCTGTATCCAGACTGCCACTGGCACCTGAGCTAGCTCACAGGTCATGTAAGTTCTCATTTATCAGAACTGATAGTTTTTAATTATAGAAATAATTATTACTGCTCAGAATTACCCACAATAACTGCTCATACTTTTTAAGTGCACTGGTTTTTAAGTATCCGAGTTTTAGAATTTTTAATGGTAGATTTTTGTGCATTTTTGTATTCTATCATCTTAGAGATTATTCTAGCTTTAGCTTTATTATATCAGTAAAATTGGCAACAACTTAAAGAGTAACACAACATTTGAAAAAGGTGAAAATACAGGTACATACCTTCTTACTGCCCCTGTGGAACCAAGGTAAAACTTGGCCATAGGATTGCCTTTTTGCATTGAAACGCTCTGGATGGTTAATAAAATATTGGGAGTTGATAGGTTTATTTCCCTGTTGATAGAAGTACCTGTCTTTTTGTTACCTTTTTTATTAATATTTTTCTTAATTCAAAAGCCAAAGGGTCCTTTCTCAGTTACTGTCTTGTGCAGCCCCTGTATCACAAAACCGTGAGCATTATGTAGTTTGCAAGTGAGTCAGCAGGTCTGGTATCTCTGGACTGGCAGCTGAAGGTTGGCTGTTGCCCTGGTGTTGTAGGATCCAAAGTGGAGACCAAAGTGATTCTGCAGAATGATGCTGTGTAGCAGTGAATTGGATTCCCAGTAGGAAAGCAGATACTTCTCCCATGTTTTTCAGCTGTCAGTGAATGAGCCAATGACATGCACAGCATGTTTTTGTGGTTGTGTTTTGGTGGAAGTTAGTAGAGAGTTTTCTATGGAGCAAGAAAAATAATGCTCCAGTGCAATCCATATTCTTGTTTCCACTTCAGCAGCTTTTTCATTTCCTGGGCCCTGGGAATACTAAATGCTTTTTTGTAATCCTTACTGTGATCTGGAGGAAACCAAAGCTGATGAATAGCACAGGTTTATTCCAATATTTTTCAGTAGACCACAGGATTCGGGTATTTTGCAACTGGTATTTCTCATAGGTGACTCCCAAGTCATGTCTTCTGCCTATCACTCTCTAAAATAAATAAAATCCTAGGCTATGCCCAATTTATTGTTTGAAAACACCAGATGCATTCACCAAAGATGCTTAGTTGAAGTTCACAACATTTTTTGAACATTTTTTGAAGCAGGGAGGGGTAATTCCAATGGAAAGACTCAAAACTGAGTGACTTCCCCCCTGTCCCCAGGGCAGACTTCTTTATGTGTCCTCGAAGGCATAAATGGTTCTTGGCTGCTCTTGACGAGGTGAGTGTCCATCCTTAGTGTCCATCTGAGCATTACTCGTGCCCAGAACCACACTTTTCCTGTCTTTCACAGGCAATCTTTGTTGAGAAGTTCAGTCACTCTGAGGGTGTTGATACAATATTAACGAGCCCTAGGCATATCCTTGAATTTTTAGCAACCTGACAGCTGCTAGCAGTAAAGCAGCATTTTCTGTGGTGTTAAAGGAACTTGAAAGCTATGGCACAGTCAGCCCTTAAATTAATTGTGTGATCTTTATAGGGACAGAGGTACTTTCAGTCTGTGTCCTAATCTGCTCAAATATGTTCAAGTTTCATAAAAATGGTTGTGTTCATCTCTCAGAGTACAAACACACCCACACCCTATTGAACCCACTGGAACAAATGTGCCAATGCTGTGGGACACTAAACTGTGTACTGAGAGGCTGTTCTTCAACATGAGCAGTAGCACTGAGAATGTGAAGATTCTAGAGAAGCAGAAACCTTAAGAAGAGTGGTGAGACTGGAGGCCCATGGATAACACATATCAAAGGACCACAGTTCCTCTGGTAAGTAACCATTCACTGTTACTACTTGGGTCTCACTATGGGTTTGAAAATAGGTTTTCCACATTGCCTTTCCCTTGCCTGTAACCTCAGGCTGTGGTTTTCCATCCTTAATACTCACACCTGTGATCTACATCTGTAAGTTGGATGGACTGACTTCCAGAGCCCCACCTATTTCCAAAGGAGCAGGAGGCTATTCCCTAACCTACTCTCAGGGCCTCTTCCAGCAGCTGCAGTAGGCTGCTTTAGAATAATCTAGAAAAAAATCATGTGAGTACACCTCACTCTGAGGAAAATGAAAAGCCTGGCTGTATTTTAAGTCCTGTAAGAGAATGACTTAATGGAAGTTAGAAGGGTGAAAACTGATGTCGTTATACATTATAAAACATTTTCTGTCAGCATGGGACCAACTGGAAATCTTTCAATAAACCAATTTGAGTTTAAGGACTGAGAGAAAACAGGAAAAATATTCCAGTGCTTTGGATCCTTGGTTTTTTAAAATTCTATCTGTGCCACATATTTGAATTAATTTAGCATAATTGATGAGGAAAAATTGGCTGAAACACTTCAACAACACAAGAAACCTATTTGGATAGATCTCAGGTTCATTGAAGCAGCTCGAAATCAGTGGCAGATTTTGAAATATGTGAAGTTGATTATACACATAATTGACAGAGGATGTTTAGGTCTTGTTCTGAACAACCCTACAGTACTTGAAGTTCCATAGATGCAGATGGTTTAGTGTCTGAGCCTTATTGATTTCTGAGATAAATAAAGATGTTTTCTGAACACTGAGGTCAGGCCAGGTAAATTTTTAATTGATGTTAGAAATTGAACCATCTGTTAGAAATAACAGTGTTTATTATGACTTTCCTATAAGCCAATTGTGATCTAATATTGAATAGCTATAAATGTAGTAATACACTTTTATATATATATATATGTACACTTCAAGTATACACATTTCTTTTTTATGAATCTTCAGTGTTACTTGTCTTATATTTTAGTCTAAATGATTTTAACTAATGATTACAAACCAGCTTGGTCTGTCACAACTCAAACATTATAGCCAGATGAATTATTTTCATTCAGTTGAGTTTTTGTAAACCCCAGAGTGCACCAAGGCAGCGTACTGTGAGTACTTCAGCAGTGAATATATATCTTTTATGGAGGAAATCATTAAGAAATCACTTATGTACAGTAATGTACTTAAATTAGTATGAGCTATTTTCACCTAATTGGATAATGTGATCGATTCCACTTTAGGACCCAATCTAATAGTAGTTTAAGTCTTCCATCTCTGAAGAATTAAGTGGTTTAACATGTCTAAGAGAAGAAACAGATCAAAATATAATGTCCATATGAATTTCAGTGATGTTTTGCCAATTATAAATACTAAATATTATAATTATTTATAAATTATAATAAAACATATATGTTATTAGAAATATAAGCCAATTATATTTGCAGTAATTGTATATAAAGTTTGTGGCATTTAGAGAACTGCATCCTTGTTTGAACATATGAGGAATGTCCTTTAATCAGGGATTTCTCCAGCAGAGGCTACTGAAAGAGCAGGGATGGCAGAAAAGCACTGCTTCCTTTCCCAAGCATGAAAGGCACACATTGGAAGGAAGCAGGAGTTGCAGGGGGTTGGCAGGAGCAGCATTTTCCCAACAGGCTTTGTGACTGTTGTTGTGTCCTTACAGCACAAAAGAACAGCTGACTCTTGCAGAGGGCAGAGAAGTAGATGGATGACAGTGATTAACTGGTTTCCCTACTGAGTGAAATGGATCATGTTCTGGCTCTGCAAAGAGAAACTTGTGCTTTTCCATGTTTTCTTTGTTTTGACTCTCAGAAAAAAGCCAAATCCCGGGTGGTTATTTGTGTTTGAAGTACAACCCGGTCACTCCAGTGACACACGTGCCCAGGGTGTGGGGCCTTAGAGCACCACCCAGAGGGATGCAAGGTGTGGGCACCGTGCTGGGCCAGCCTGGCCACCATCTGTAGTGGCTTCCTGTCTCCATGGCAGCCAGAGCCACCCTGGAGCAATCCTCTCTGTTCCTGTCACTGCATCCCAGATCCAGAGCAGGGAGCAGAAGGCCAGGCCTGCCTTTGGCAGGAAATGGCCCAGGTGTCTCCAAGTGTTCTCTGGCTGGCCATCCAAGGGGTGAGTGAGATTCCAGCATGTCCTTAAAGGGCAGGAACCTCTCTGTTCTCTTGTGCCACCCCAAGCTCTTTAAGGACTGCTATTTGCCTCTTCTGAAACAAGGCCTGTTAAGCCCCTCTGGGCTGTAAGATGGTTTGGGAGGTTTAGGAAGTTCAGACTTTTCCTGTCATCGGTGTCGTCAGAGCCCAGCATTGCACGGAGGTGAACACGCTTTGGTACCGCTGCTGAGTCATTCGCTGGGGTTCCACAGCTGACACTTCCTCACTTTGAGATTGGCCATGAGCCTAGGCTGAAAGAGGACAGAATTAACTTATTTTTAGGCTAGTGAGGCCCAGCTTTAGCTGAGCTTCTTAGCCCAATGTTAGTTGTGTTTAAAACAATTGCTTTAAATTTTTACTAAACACATTATGTGTGTATGTATGTTGTTAATTCTGCCATAAAGATTATGCTAAATCCTTGGATTAGGAACTGATTAAGAACCACTAAAGTGCCAGATCTCTGGGTAAGGTATAATGAATTATTCGTGCTGTTATCCTAGTGCAATCACAATAATGTCTTGGTGCTAATTAGCAGGTGGATGGGCTGACACAAAGTCAGGAATATCCAGGAGATATTTTGTTCAACCTATATTCTGATTCCTCGTGAGAAATATATTTTCTGACCTTATAATTTATTTCTTACTCAATAGAAACAAGTCTTATTTTTCTCTCTGTTATTTCAACTTTTGTTTTTTAAAATCAAATACTTTTTTAGGGCTAACTAGCCTGAGAGCTGAAGCTTTTAACAGCTTCTGGGACAGCTGCTGCAAAATTTTACTATTATTTCTCACTATAATACTTTGTCCATATTGGTGAGCTGCATGTTATCATTTCTTCTATTATGTGTGATCTTTGTTGTCTTGTATCAATCAGAGCAGAATTTGTCTTATTTTTAATTAACCTAGAACTTGTATGTGCACTTGTAAAGCGTGGCACTTACTGTGGGAATGAATTAGATATTTGTGCATATTAATCTTTATTACTTAAGGCAACACAGTTTATAACAGATTTTTTTTTGCTTGGCCATTAGTCATTACTCTATATTTTCCTCTTTCTCCCTTTTAAGTAAATTCTCAGCATTTTGTTTTACTTAATGTTGGCATATATCATTGTTCATCAAAGAGAGTTATCAGAAGTCAAACAAAAGGACATTATCTTGTATTTTGCCACAGTTTCTTAAAAATTCCTAGTTTTTGAAATTAGACTGCAGCCTGAAGCATAGCTTAATGCAGATGTTTTAGTCTCACAGCTCAGCCTGAAAAAAATCCAACCCACAACCAAAACAGTCCTCACCACCTATTTCCTACTTTTCTTCTCCAGCAGTTATGTTCCTTCATTTTGTGCTGACCCTGCTGAGCTTTCCTTCCACTCCCCTGCAGAAATAATTCTGATAACTTTGTGAAGATGTAACTGGTTTGTGAGACCTGTTGCTTGTACAGGAATGGCCAGCTTAGCCTGATTTTTGTGTGAGATGTGCAGCTGGCTGCTCCATGAATATCTTTTGATTTAGGGAGGAAGCGTATGAGGACAGAAGAATAACTTGGGGAAACCACTGCTGGCCGCCTTTGTGTCTGTCTCTGGTGTTTGTGTTTCTGCTCATCAACAGCATGAGATACTTATTCTCCCTTTCCTCTCCTCCTCTTCCCCTTTTCCTGTTTCTCTCCCTCAGCCACCACATCCTTCCTAGTGCTGCTTATGTCTGAGAATTTTTCTTCCCTCTCTCAGTTCTCACTCTGCTGTGTGTGATTAAGCACCTGGAACATTTCCAACCTGATGACTGCAGGGTTTTGCAATGAAACCCCTTGGAGATGTACTGAGTGGGCTGCTCTGAAGGAGTTGGACTTCATGAGCCCTAATGCCTGCCTTTGTAGAGATTTGGAAAGTGCTTGGCATATTAAATGCATTGTTGCCATCTGAGTAACAGCAACAATCTGCATGTGGTCTTGAGGTGCAGAAACGTTTCCTTGTGACAAACTGTACAAAGTCCTTTGTGCAGGAATGTGCTCTTTTCCTTTGTGCTGACCTGTACAGACAGTTGGGCTGGTGGGCACTGCTGCCAGGGCCTCGTGAGAGTCTGAGGGTTAGTCTGAGACAAGTATCTCATCTACAGCCATGCCCAAATTAGGTTTCTAAGCTTCACATTATTTGAAGTTTGGGTCTGAATAGACCAGCTGAGATTCATCTTCAACTGTAAAAAACAAGTCACTTTTAGTAGAAGATGTCACAGCTGCAACCCTGCATTGCTGAGCTGCAGTGTTACAGTCACAATCCCTACATCTGATTCTACATTAACTCCACCTGAGAAGAGTGGTGGAGGGCAATTATTGTGCTGAATAAACTATTCTAAGGTTTTGCTTTAGAGAGACTGTGTGAGGATGCCTCCCTGGATACTGGATAGAAAAGTACTGTGTGATAGACCTGAAAGCTTCCTCAGGAACATTGCCCTAAGCTTTTAGCCTGCAGGCTGTCCTCAGAAGGCAGAGCTTTTTGTTACTTTATTATGCACTCAAGGCTGTGTACATGGATAAAACACTATGTATCAATAATGCTGGCCTTTTATTGCCAAGAAGCTTTTTCCCAGGGGTTTTATAGCCATTTAACATAAAGCTGGCAATAACATTGTCTGCTGGCTGAGACTGGCCGGAACTAAAACAGGATTGAATGCAGAAAGGGTATTTGTACTCAGAAAATTCCAATATTTGGGAGTATAACAGAATTGGAAGAAGATCTAGAAAATTAAAAAGAAGGGACACTCATCCATTCTGGTGAGGGTCTGAAGGAGCTTTCAGTAAAAGGAAAACACATTTTCATCTGTCAGCTGGTCAGGTTCTTATTATTGTGGCTTCAACTACAAAGAACAGAAGGAAGAGGGCAAAGGAGTCTTCTCCTCAAGCCCTGTACAGATGTGGCAGCAACACTGGGCTCTTTGCATTGCTGTGACAGAGCCCTGGGTAATCAGTCAGAGAATGGAAATATATTGAAAAATGTACCTATATATTCTATGTAGTGTGATTTCCCTCAGTGTCTCTCTGGAGATTTCTGACAGTTTCTTCTGGAGTGTCCTCCAGAAGTTCCTCCAGTAAATCGGTGTTTGAACCATGCCTAAACTTCCTGTGGCCATGCATGCTTTGCTTCAGAATCTCTGACCTAAATAACATATTAGAGATTATAGAATTTTTAAAAAACAAATAATAGTTCAGATTACTTAAAATTTCTCCTTTTTTGTCTTCTGTCTGTCCTTCAATCTGTCCATCCATTCCTTTTCCTTGCATCTATCCTTGTTACAAAGTTCATATTTTTACCTCAATTATCTTTTATCCTGCTCTTCCCTGAGCCCTCTTTTGTCCTTCCTGCCCTATCTTCCCACTTAAAATACTTTCTTCCTGGCCTCATGGAGCATTGCCATGGTGACCACATGACATCATTGCACTGGGAACAGTTGCCTAGGAAACCATATGATGTCATTGCACTGGAGGCAGTTGCCATGGTTACTGAGTTGGCTGAGGTAACTGGGAAAAAGGGTTTGTCATCTGACGGGTGCCAGGAAGTGTTCCCATAAACTGCAATAAAGAAGAGACTTTTATTTATATTTTTATATTCCAGGGAGGGCTGCCTGTGACTCAAAAACCCCATTGCTTTATGTCCTGTAGCTTCTCTGCCTGGGCTGTTTCCATTGGTCTCTGGGATCTTGCCCACCTGTTTCTACCATTGAATGTTACTGTGAACATCAAACCACAATAAAATGGAGAAAAGCTGTGTGGTCCTGTGCTTCTGCACAAGATGGGACTGCAGTTTCTACTGCTCTTTGATTTTTCCTCTTTGGTTCCCTTGGTTTCTGAGAGAAATAGCCCAGCCCAGTATTTATCCCAGCAGACATCAGAGGTGCTGTAACAGTGAATGTCACAGCCTGAGCTTGCTGCATCTGCAGCAGGCTCCCTACGTGCCTGTAATTTGTTTTCTACTTCTTTCCTACCTTTCCTAATTTCTATTTCATCACTGCTGACATGTACCTATCTTGTTGTAATAATTCCAGCAGTTCCCAGAAACATCCTGTATGAAAGGTGAAGCAGAGGTTAATTAAAAAGTAGGAGGCAGCTATTAGAGATGAGAAAGGTACACAAGAACAAGTTTAGTGAGTGTGTATGATTCATGTAAGGATGTGGGGATGTAAACAGTGGTTAGCACTGTTTGTGATGGGCAGATCTGTACTTCTGGCAGCATTTGTGTATGTACATAAACATACATGCAATTGGTCTATGGATAAATAAATAACTTTTTATGAAAACAGCTTTTCCAGGCTTTCTGCAATTTGAGTGAATTACATGTCTAGGGCATATTAGTCAAGTCATGCATGTGTAAGTGTGACTGCCTCCACATCTCATATAAAGTATCTCAAATAAACATCTCTGCTCTCAGGACCCCTGCAGATGCTCTGGAGTTCACTAGAAACTAGTTACAAACTTCCCACTGGAGTTCATGGAATGAGCCATTCTTTGGCCCCACTGTGTGCAGTCATCCTCAGGCTGAAAATCAAAATCCTTGCAATTACTGTGGAGCTGCAAACAGGAATGCAGTCAAAGAAGCTATGGAGAGTGCTGCTATCAGGCCAGGTAACTGAGGAATTTAGGGGCACCTGAACTATTGACTGAAATCCAGGGCTCCTGAAATGTTGGGAGGAGGCTGGAATGGGGGTAGCAGCTCAGCTCTGGCACAACTAGGAGGAAAATCCAGAGGAGGGAATGTAACTTCATTGGGCAGGGAACAGAATTTCCACTTAGGTATGGGGAGAAGCAAGGGGATAGAGGTTGGGGGTTTTTGATGTTTGTTTATTTTGGATTCCCCTCCTTATACTTTACAAGTCCTGTTTGATTGACTGTTTATTTGTTCAGCATGCTGAACAAAGCAATCTCAGTCTTCGTGCCAGAGTAACTGTAAAAGAAAGTTATGCTTCATACCTGAAATCATTTAATGTCATTTTGATCAGATGGCAAGGAACAGAGCAGCTCACAGAGGGGAAAAAGCTGCAGCCAGTCAGTGCTCAGGTGTTCCCAACAATCAGGTGAGACATGAAGAGTCACTTGCTTGTGCTTCAGATCTGTGTGTAAATCCTTAAATTCTAGTTTGAAAACAGTGTTTAGTTAATCAACATGCAGTGGTGGGGTTTGCAAATCAGGCTGTTCTGTTCCTGGTGAGCCAGGAGACTTGGACTACTGTAAAATATGTGTCAGTAATCATGGCCTTTCCTGGGCTTTAATGGACTGAAACAGCCTTGCAGTTACTAGTCTGGGATGCTGCTGAATCTGTAACTGAAGGGATATTTGATCCTACTATTAATGGCCACTTGTGTTACTTTTTCTGTTTACTGAGCTTCAGAATGACCCCTGAACTTGGGTTTGTTTTATTCCAACACTCTACCTGGCAATTTGAGGTTATTGTATTTAAGTACATTTTAAACATTTATGTTTGGATGACATTTATTGGTAAAATATGAGAAAGCAAGCAAGAAACTAGACTGTGTTTGTTTAACTGTCAGGGAAGTGTGAGAAAAGGTTGGTAGAGCTTATAGGGTTTTGGTAAATTTTACCTGAAATCCACATGTTTGTGATTCGTATTCCAGCTTTTCCTGTCTCTGGACTTTCACCTATGTCAGGTTTCTGTAAATATTTAAATAATAATCTTATGCTGTGCTATAGCAATACTGAAGATCTCACGTGGTACAGAATTATAGATTTGTTTTCCACCAGTGTGAAGCACTTGGGGTTTGTATGTGGTGTAGTTCTGTGAGTAGCAGTGGAGGTGGTTTGTGGTGCTGCAGGACAGACAGTCCTGTGGGAGCTCAGCTTTTGCTGACTAATGCTTCCATCTGCTGGAGAAGTTTGTTTGCACAGTATTCACTCTGTACTGTACTCAGAGAAATAAAACCTTGCTCATTAAACCCCCAAGGATTTAGTGATCATTAGTTACTATAACAAAACAAGTTCCTCTGGGATTTCAAGCAGCTAACACAAATCACTTAGGTGCTCTATAGCTTTACATCTAAAAGATGTAACTCTGCCTACCTGGAATCAGTACTCTTATGTTTTATTCTAAAATATCATAACTTACACAGTAGTAATATAAGTTAAAGTACAGCTTCTACAAACATCTTCCTAGTGGGTGATTTTGTGACTTGTGACTCAAACTTGTGCTTTCACTGAGAGACTGCAGAGGCTGTAGGACTGTCCCTTAGCACTTCATGGCCAAGCAGGATGGGGGCAGATACCCATTGGGACAGGATGGATTTTACTGCTGGGACTAGAAAGTTCACTCAGTATTATTTACACTGCCATGGTACATCAGGATCTGTGCTCCCAAAGCACATTTTTGAACTGTGGAATTAACTTGTTTTGCAGTAAACTTGAGAACTTTGAATAAAACTTGTGTCTGGCCAGCTAACAGAGTACCCAGCCCACCTTTCTCTGCTTAATGAGTTATTTTCTCATTTTTTCCTGCAAATCCATTGATTTATTGAAAGAACAGTATGAGATGGTTACTCTATCTCTGCATTATCTTTTTATTCTTATTAGGTTGTGTAGGAAAAGTGTGCAAATAAAAAAACCCCACCCCAAACCATAAAATTTGTGGAGAACAAATTTGTTCTGTGTTACTTGTTGTTTATGACAGTATTATTAAGATATCAGAGCACCTTTGAACTTGATACAGCAGCATTATAAATAAATAAAACATTCATACATCAGATAAAAATCGTAACTTTATAGATACAAAATTAGATATAAAGTAAATTATAAAGTATATGTGAAATTTTAAAGTTTATATATAAAGATTAGATGTACTACTTCAGGATAATTTTAGAAGAATTCATAAGAAAGATGTAGATGTTCTTATATATAGTATAATCCTATATGAAGATCACATACTGAGATATGTTTATTTATATTTATTTAAATATATCAATTCAATAAAAAGGACAATAAGCAATAAAGTCAGAGCACCTTGCCCCTGTCTCCCTGCAATCTCTGCAATTCTGTGTCCTTTGGGATCATCATTTCCCTTGATAAAAATCATCCGTTGTGCACATGAAAGTCTGACATGGCCTTCAACAGCCAGCCCCGTGGAGCACATCAGCTCCATCTCCTAGAAATCTTTGGGCTCCACAGGGCAGGTGACATTTAGATGTTGGACTTGCCTGTGCAAGGACCACCAAGTGCTTTAAGGCAAAGACTTGGAACCAGGGTCAAGCACCCAAAAAAAGGAAGGATTTTAGGGACTTAAGTTTTTTAAAATGCTGAGAGTGGTAGGAAATACAGACTTTAAATTTGCTTTTGTTCTTCTACTGCTAAGGAAAAATAATTCAAGATGTCTTTCACTGATGACACTTACATGTTTTGTAAGTAAATTGACCCCATATGTGTGTGGGTTTGTGCTTTTTTGAAAATAAACAGCTCAGTACTTCTAGGCAGCAAATATTCTGCTCTGAGTGTTGAGAATGTGGGAAACAAATTTGTGAATGGTAGGAACACTACAGTCTAGGTCCCAAATCCATCATTTGTGTGGACAAATAGCTACTGTTTACCTTAGCAGCCATCAGAAGCCATCTTTGAGAAGGATTAATTGAACTGGATGTGCAGTTTAAAAAATCATGTGGAACCCAGAGGCAAAAGTTTAGGCAGTTATTGTTTTCCTTGTGTTGTTGCTTCACTTGCAGGAGCAACAATAGCTGAAGCTGCCATTGGTAGTAATTTAATAAAGAGGATTTTCTTGGATTAAAAAAAAAAACCAAACCAAAAAACAGGCTGTCCATCCATCATGTTATATATGCAAAAAAAGGCAGAAGAAGTGCTTTTCCCTGAGTGCCCATGCAGGAGCACATTCCAGTGCTGATGTGTGTGCTTTCATCCTCAGAGTGCTTTGGCTGTCAATATCTTTATGGCTCACATACCTTAGCAGGCAGGTGTAACTCACACCCCCAGGACTCTGCACAGGGGGCTTGAATTTCTTTTTACTACCTGTGAACTGAGATGAAGCTATTTATTCTCCTTGTTAATGGATGCATTTGCTCTTGCTGCTTCAAACTGTTACCTCAAGAAGTTATTAATAATTTAGTATTTAGCCAACTGTCAATTCCTAATTTTCATTAAGAATCTACTTAAAGTGGCCTTAATTGCCTCTTGCGTGATGTCATAACTTTGGACAGTGCCACATCCCAGGGAAATGATGTTTTTTTATGTGCTTCATGTAGGATTGTAAACACAGAGATGTTGGGATGTTGTGTTGATGGACATGATCCAAATCATAAATGGCCATAAAGTTTCAGAACCAGTCCCAGCAGGTGAAGAGCATGAATGCAAAATTGTCACACCCCTGTTGGCAGTGATCAGATTCACAAGAACTGATGACAAATTTTTTGTTGGATAAAGTAATAGGCAGAAGATGTTTTCCCCTGAAAAATGTATTTATACCACATTAAGCACAGTAATTCTCCTTAACTTTGGAGATAATATTGTTTATTTTAAAGGAAGAAAAGTGTCTGTGTGTGTACAGGAGGAGGGGGAGTGTGAGTATTGATTTGAGCAGTTGAGTCATGGAAATCAATTTACTTTTCAGTTCCTGGAGAATGGCATTGCAGCTGGTGGTTCGTGACTGCTTCATCCTTTGTGTCATTGATGGGGCAGAGAGCAATTCTGTTCTGAAGCAGAAAGTTGCTATGCCTTGGATGCTTTGTTCAGCTGGGAATAATGATTTGTTTCCAGTGGTTGAATGATGTCAGCAACATTCACAGGTGAAACTGTGGCTGATGTACCTGTTTGCAAGCTTTCTAGATGTTGTGTTCTCTATACTTTTGTGATGACAGAATATTCTGAGCTGGAATGGACCCACAAGGATCATTGATTCAAAATCCTGGCCCTGCACAGGACACCCCAAGAGTCCCACCCTGTGCCTGAGCATGTTCTCCAGATGCTTCTGGAGCTCTGGCAGGGGTGGCACAGGCTGGGGTTGCTCTGTTGTGTGGTGTCAGGGCTGGTTTTCAATCTCATTCCATTCCATCTTGGGGAGCAGCAAACAGAGGCACTTCTGTTTCAATATTCTAAATGTTCAGTGATGCTCAGCTTGGTGCAGAAGCAGTTGGAGAGTCCTGATTGCACTGATGGAGCCCAACTGGAGAGAAACAAGAGGGGGTTCTCTGCCTACACAAGCTTGCCTGATGTAACAGTTTTGCTGTCTTTCCTTTCCTGTGCCACCTGTACTGGTTCAGTGCACACCTTACCTATTAATATTAATTCTGTTCAGTCTGATTTGCAAGATATCTCTCATCTTAATTGTTCCATTGTGCATTTTGCTATTCCTTCCATCTTCTTTTTTCCTCCCTATCTATTAGATCTTGTTTCCTTGTGTTTAATAATCCTTTTGTTGTGTTTCTTGGTTCAGATGCAACAATAGAACACTCTTTTTCCATGCTTGGAATTGTTTCTTTCCAAGTTTCTGATTACTTTAATAAATAAGCCAAACAGATGAGTGCTGATTGTAACTTTCCTCTTATTTTTGGTTCTGATGCCAATGGATGTCAGCCTTCCTTAACTCTGAGCACTGCATGGATTACTGGTTAGTAAATGTTTTAAGGTGCTCACATGTTTGTAATCTTCACTACTTGCTTCAGCTACTATATGAATGACAATCTAAGACTATAAACGAGTTAATTACCTGGTGCTTTGTGTTAGAGGTTCAGTGTTCCACCCCTTTTACCTTTGCTGTTTTCATAGTTAGAAGGTTGGAGCCTGCCAAGATTTATATGGTGTTGAGTATGTTACTTTTTTCCATGGACGTGATCCAAAAAAAATAATTCTTTATCTCCTATCACTTAACTTTTCCAGACTTGTACATAGAGCTTTTATATTTGTTGTGAAACAAAATGTTAGAAGTGCTTAAGAGTGGCACTGTGATGGTCTCTGCTGACTTCAGCCACAGGAGTTAGCTGTGCCTGTGCATATTCACCACAAGTCTGTTTTTTCACCAGTACAGTTTGTGTAGTTTAGGATTTCTTTTCTGTGGATGTGGGATACCCTCTTGTGGATCACAAACATGTTGAAGTTTTGTAACAGACTGCAGCCTATTTCCTGTAACAAGTTGTTCTGTCGAAAAACATGAAATAAAATAAGTAACTTGTTTTTTCTCCAGGGTTTCTTCAGGATAAACCACAGTGCAGCCTTACTGAACAAATTTAATTCCTGGAATGTCATTCTGCCTTTTTTTTAGGTGTGGGGTTTTTTTATTATTATTTTATTTATTTTTTTTTTTAATATTTAAGTGGATAACCAGGGAGTTAATGAAATTTACTTATGTAAAAAAGTTAAGATGGTCTTTGCACGAATAAAGACTTAGATAATCAAAGCTGGAACCTGCAGTTGGAGCACTTTTACAGAGACTAAAGAAGGCTCTGGCTCTTCTGCCAGTGTAGTCCTTGCTTTGTCAAAGGGCAGATCCACTCTTCTGAATTCATAATGTTTTAGAAACCTTATCAGCAGGGATCTCTGGCATGGTCCTGTACAAAGCTCATGTACAAACCTTATTAAAAAGCACGTGATGTGTTTGTTGCCAAGGGAACGTTAGCCATTAAGGCCTAGGAACATAATTCATAAAAGCAACATTTTAGCTATTAACATCTACTTTCCCCATTAGTGCCACAAAACCTCCATGAAACAGCCTGCAGTCTCCAGCTAATGGATGTGACATAACTGGGAATGAGGAGGGAAACGAGGAATTGCAATTCACTGAGCTCGAAGTACAGCTGGAGTGAGGGGAATGCAGGACTGGGTATGTTTTCAGCTCTTGTGTTCATAAGCCACTGAGCACCTGTTTATCCCACTCCTGTTACTGTTCATTATCAATCACATCAAAGACAAGTCTTTGCTAAGCAGGGAGAGATCAGGCTTGCATTTTCCAACAGGTCTATTCAGAATACGAAAATAAAAATAAGGCGTGGGAAAGGGAAAAGTGAAGTATTTTGTATTGGTTTCAGATTTAATAGCTTAGTAATTTTAATTTTTACTTCTCTGGATTTAGTATGTGTATTTTGTTATAATGAGCTAACTCACAATGGGTTTAACATGAATTGTGCTTATAGATAGCATTTTTAATTTTTTTGTTTGTTCGTTTTGATCATTCTCAATTTGTTCTTTAAATCTAGAAGCTGTATTCTTCCTCTTCATCCTTCTCTTTTTAGGAATTAAATTGGATTCAGTGATTTTTTTCATCCTAATACTGCAAAGCACTTAGAAATTTCTTGTGAAGAATCCACAGGTATTCTGTGCCAAAATTCCACTGTACTTGTGTTCTAGGAAATATTTCTAGAAAAAAAATGAGGAGTAAAGTGAATGTGGCTCAGTTTTTTCCTGGTCTAAGCTGTCAGTTGCCACTCCCAAGTGCTGTCCAGGACCAGAGTCAGGATCCCAAGGCTGGCCTGAGTTACTGTTGACACCTTGCAGTCATGCGTGTTCAGCTTTGGGATCAAGAAGCCAAAGTGAGCTCAGGGTCGTTACTGCACTTTATTCTCAGCCATTCCACCAGTTTTGACCCATCATTTCTGTATTTGAGAGCAGAATTAACATTGCTGTCTGAAAAAAGTGCTGAATTTACTGTAGTGGGGTAAGGCTTACGAATCACTGGGATATGTAGCCTCAGTCTGCAAGTCATCTATCAGCAATTTAATGTAATAAATCAGTTATAATCAGTTGATGAAGTCCATTGCCAGCTTTGCCCAGAACTTATTTGGGCACCTCTCATGCATCTCTGGAGAGATCTGTGCATGAACTGAACCAATGGTGATTAGGAGTTCCCAGACTTTGCCCCCACAGCCCTATTGTGGTTTCAGTGAGCCCACATGCAGTTTCTGCTCAGATTAGTCACAATGAAGTGTGGCTCTGAGGTGCACTCTGCTTTCTCCAGGGTGTGATGGGACTTCGCCTGATAACAGCCTCAAGGATTTGGCAGTGAGTGATCAGTAAAAAATGAGTATATGACACTATTGATTTTTTCAGGCCTGTAACTGTAAGAATTACAATTTGTCAAATCTCTCACTTGTGAGCCTGTGATAGTAGACCTGAGTGCAGAGATGAGCTTGTCAAACAGCCTTGTACAGCAAGGTAGCCTTAAAGAAAAGGAAACGTGTCAGGGATCTCCAGATAACATAATTTGGTTTGAAGTGGGCCTCCAGAGAACATGAAGGGCAAGGCTACCTTCAAAGCTAGATCAATTGCTCAGGGCTTTGTCTGATCAGGTTTTGAAAACCTCCAGGAGCAGAGATTTCTGTCTTTCTAGACAACCTATTTCAGGACTTGAGCACTTACACTGAATTTTTTCTTCTCTATATCCACTCGTGATTTCTCCTGCCCCACTCTGACCATTGCTTCTTGCCCTTGCACTGTTACCTCTAAGAAGTGTCTTTATCTTCCATGTAATTGCCCGTTAAATGTTTGATTACAGCAGTTGGATTCCTTTCCCAAACCTTCTCTTCTTGAGGCTAAACACACTCAGACCCTCAGCCTCCCCTCATATGCCACGTGGTGCAGGCACCTCACTATTCAGTGACCCTTCCCTGATCTCTCTCCAGGTTATCAGTATCACCTCGGTGACAAAAAGCCCAGGGTGGGACACAGAGTCCCAGGAGCTGCCTCCCAATTAGGAGCAGGGCTCCCTGCCCTACCTGCTCCCTGTGCTCTGCCAGTGCAGAGACATTGCCATTGCAGTGTTTGTGCTTGCTGTTAGCACAGTGTGCAAAAGGATGTCCTCAAATGATCTGTGGCCTGATATCCATGTGTTTTCCTCTGCAGAGCAGGAAATCAGGACAATTGTATAACGCAGAAGTTTGTGGAGAAGTTTGTTCTTTGATACTAGCTTTTTTCCAAGTTCAATGCCATGAAAAACACTGAGCTACTGCAAGGACACTGGAGCTTCAGGAGTGCCTGGATACTGAACCATTTTTGATCTCCTATTCAAACACAATATGCCAGGCTGTGGCAAAAATCCTGAGACTGGGAGAGACAACATTTCTGTTATTGCTGGGGGCTCCAGTGCTTATTTGGCAAAACAGCAACCAGCATGGAGCAGGGACTAAGCAGTGAGAAGGAAAGCCTTGAAACCTGGGCCTGCACTGCACTATTTTCAAGCAGTTTGGGACCTAAAATCTGCCACCACAGTCTGGGAGGTGACCCTAGCCATGTGGGAATTTCTTGGCCTGTTGTTACGGATGCACAAGTATTAGTAGCAGGCTTCCTTTGTGCAGCTATAGGGAGTTACATTTACTGCTCTTACCTCTGACAGTGAAGGTGTCCCCTCCTGTCCCCAAAATGTTGAAGAACTTTGTCTTGGTGGGTGTTATTTAACAGTGATTTGCTTATAAGGGTCACCTCGGCTCTGACATGGTTTGAGGCTGTGTTGGATTCACTGAAGCATCTGATCATGGTGAAAAGTCTTACATGGTGAAATGAGTCTCCTTTCTCTTACTGCCAGGTGCTCTGGACTCTTAAGGAATCATTAACAAGTAGTAAAATAATAGCCACTCTAAATCACTTTGGTGTCCTGTGATTGTACAACAATGATTATTATTCTCTACCCCTTGTGATCTCCTTGGAGAAAGTACAATTTAAATACTACTTCAGTCAAGTGAGGTCATTTTTCATGTGTGAACATGTAAAAGTAGCTTTTTATGTGTTTCCTAATTTGGATACTCAGCTTTTTTTTATAGAAACTCCTATTACTGATAGGTAGGAAATCTCTCAGAATTTTTCATAGTGGCAATATAGTGTAAAAATGAATGTTTCAGGATGTGGAAAAAATTCCAACAAGTTACAAATATACAGTTTTCCAGCAAATACAAGTGCTATTCCTCTGACAACTGAAAGGGCCTCACTGGTATTGTCATCAAATTATTTTTTTTAAATGTGATTTTAAATGTGTGTTTTGCTTGCTCTCTGAAGTATTGAAATCCCATTTTATCTGCAAGCACAAATGGAAGCTCAGACTCTTAACTGTCCCTCTGGGCTACACCCAGAGCATTCTGGAATGTGCATCTCCCATTCTATCTGTGATCTTTGCATGATGTTCACTCTTCTTTTGCATGAGCTTAAGGGAGGACCACCGACATTTGAGGAGTTAGAAGAGATTTTTGCTCTTCTGGGACAGATGTCTCAGAGCAGATTGTGAGCTTGTGTTGCAGTTGGATGTTCCCTCTGCATGTGATCTGTCTGGATGGCATTGGAAGCTACATTCTTACCTGGGGTGACTTCAGTCCTCCCCCTGATCTGCACAGGTCAGTCTTACAGTCCTCAATGCAGTTTCCAATAAGCAATGTCCTGATTATGTGAAACTTCCTAACTGATGGTGAAAAATATGTTCCAAATTTTACACACCCTTCTTAAACATAGTGTACTACACGGTGCAAATGCATCTGAATCACCCCAGTTCCACACCTGCAGGGTTGTGAAAGCACCTTTCAAAGGGCTCTTCAAAGCTCTCCACCTTCTTCCTCTGCAAGCAGGTACAGAGAACCTGTCATCAGTGCTAATCTTCCTGCCCAGCTACCACCCTGTTCACACTCCCAGCCTGTACTGTGAGCTAGGCTGTCAAAAGCTTTATTCCATGATTCTTTTTTCTGATAGATCCACATATGGATTCTATATGCTGTGCTAGTGTATGGGGGAAAAGCATAGGAATTATTACTGTCAGTACCAGAAACAGAACAAGTGTAGCTGCTGAACAAGCTGGATGTAGCTATGACCTGTTCTGTGGATCCATCACAGATCCTGCTGGCCCTGAGCTTCCTGGCAGCTAAACAGGAGCCCACAGGAGCTTTTCCTTTCTGCAGTATTACTTGAAAGATAGGTGAAGTTGTTATGTTCTGCTGCTAAAACTGGTCTTTATTAGGCTCTTATTGATTTCTCACTCCTAATTGCTGATAGTATCCTTCTCTGGCTTTGAAGAAGTAAACTGCAGATGTGGAGTCCCCAGAAAACCAAGATGACTTTTATGAGGGGTTTTTTGGAGGGGGTGGGGAGCAAGGGAAAAGGGAAAAGCATTCTAGGGATTTGTCTGTGTTCCTTTAGTATTGGTATAATTATCCTATATGTGGATGTGTCATTGTTTCCATTTAACACTGTTGAGCTGAGTAATTTGGTGTATGATAGTAAATGTGACTCTAGGCTGTAGCTATAGATTGTGCCATGGATTGGATGGATGAAAAATATTGCTGTAATGACTGGTTTGGGTAGAAATTATAACTTTGTATCAAATCTTGGAGCAAGAGCCTGGCACCACTGATGAGAAAGATAAAAAGATACAGTGCAGAATTTTTTGTTGCTTTATGGTAATCCTGGGGTGGCAGGAATGCACAAAATTGCTCCCGGAGGTTTTCTCCCTGAAGAAGATTTCTTCTGGTGGAGAAAATCCATAGCTGAGTTCCAGTGTCACCCCCGTATTCCCTCGGCTCTGTAGCGCTTTGGAGATACCGGCTCATCCAGTCAGTCGGGCTTTCTGCCCTTTGCAGCTCGCAGATAACAGGAAAGATACGGCTTTTGAAGGCAGCTATTCCTAAATGTTCTCCTCCTTGAGCCTGAGTGCTGCATTCTTAGGCGTAATCAGCCCCTGTGCTCCTGGGACAAAGGGGCAGGTGGCTCTAACTCTGGGAATGCTGATGGTCCTCGACTGCTGCCTCTGCGCTGAGCACCGCTGCAAATTAGCAGCGCTCTCGGCACAGTTTGGAACGTGAGGTTTAAAGCATCAGCGACCTGCCTCCAGCGGGGTTTAGCTGTGCCAGAACTGGGGGAGCTGATTTGCCTCAGCAAGAGCTACAGACGTTTTGAAGAGTTTCCTTCCTGTAAAGAGACTATTATATTTAATTATCAGTTTGTCTGTCTCGGTGTAGCTCCTTACATCACAGTGTGAGGAAATAGATCTCACTGCACCTGTCAAAGAGCAAGTAGGAGTTTTTTGATGTGCTGCTGTCAGTAAACACTCATCTAAAAATGTGACCAACTTGTGCCTCATTCAAAATCCTGGAAACATCCACACCCATCAATGGATCATCTCTCATCATGTCCTGATGTTCTGATACGTGTGGAGAAGTCCTCACCTAAATGCACCCACAGGCTGAAGTAACATCAATCTAATGGAGAAAAGGATTGATATCTCAGGTCCATGAACTATAAGTCCCTTCAGAAATGTTCTTCTTTCTACAAAATAGCATTTAAAGTCTATGCAAAGACTGCATCACACTTGTTCTGGGGGAGGTACCTCTGCAGAAATGTACCTGGTAATTTATTGATACTTTTTGTTTTCAGATGTCAGTATGTTTTTCATACTCTTCAATACTGCTATTTATCTCTTTTTTTTTCCAGCAGTAATCTATATATAATCTGTTTTGTTGTTGGTTGGGGTTTTTTGTTGATTTGTTAGCTTTTCCTTCCACCTAGTAGGGATTTGTTTGCAGGCACATCTTTTCACTTTTATCCTGACCAGAGATTCCTTAGAGATGATTTCCCCAGGTTCTCTCCAACAATGTTTTCTGTTCTCTCTGATTTTCAAGAAGCTTCATATATATTTTGTACAGTATTATTAAGATTTTGTCCCCATTTAATTTCACAACCAAACACTTTACAAACACTTTTAACTGAAGAGCCCCTGGGACCCTGTGGAGCAAATTGGACAGTTATATTAGGCTATGACATTAGTAGATTATGATCTTTTCCCCACTTCACTTAGATTTCTTTAATCAAATTAAACTGTATAACAATATATTTGTTGCTGTTTATTGCTGTAGGGCAATCAAAACATACCCACAGAGGCCAAGGCTGTCTGTTGTTCAAGAGTAATTACATTGGGTTTGAGAAACTCGAGTAGGGCAACTAAGGCTTCCATTGGGTCACCTGGAAAAGTGGAAAATTATTTCCGTGGAAGGGGCATCAGCAGCTCAGCTCCTGTTCATTTCTCTCCTGTATTTTATCCAGTTGAGATACTGTTTTCCCTAAAGCATTTCTAGAACATGACTGTTAAAAAGACTTCTGAGAGTTGGGATGCTGATTATGCAGTTCCTTTACATAATTCCTTCTGTTATTTAGGTTTAGCAATAGTAGAAGTGGCAGGCCAGCATGTATCCATCCTAAAAAATGTTTTTATGGACACATTGTTTCAAGGGAAAGGGAAAATCCCAAGAAGGATTAGCAAGACTCTAATATATACAAAATATAATGGATTATATAATGAGGATAATGAATAATGTCCTGTGTTATTTAGTCTATTATTTATGAGATAATAATAATAATACTTCTGTTTTAATGAGAATGCTGCTCAGTTGAGAAGTGACTTGTGGGGATTAATCTGCCCTGCTATCAGGTGGCTAAATCTGGTGACAGCCTGCATTGGCTTTGGGGAGTAATTTTTAATCTGTTATTCAACTTTATTAGTCCCAGTGGAAATTTCAAACCCATCTCTTGCCATTAGTCTTCCCCTATTAAACTCCTTAAATATAAGAATTAATAAAACACTAATCAACCAAAAATAAATTAAATTATTTGCTGTCTTGGCCTGTCCTGTAGGAAGAATACAGCCCTGAGACTGTGGTTTTTGTAAGATTGGCAATGCTGAGATACTGCAGGGCTGAGTGTACTTACTGATCACACAGAGATAATTTAATCAGTTGCTGAAGAAGTGAATGTATTTCCTTGTTTCATTTCTGTTGCTCTATCTGCATATAGACCTATTTTTATGTCCCCTGATATTTCTCCTCTGTAGAGATACTAATCAGAAAATGAATCTTGAAAGTGTTCACTTTTGTTATCTCTTTTGTCTCTTGATAAATACGTGGTTTTGTTCACGTTTCTCAATCTGATCCTCTCAGTGAATAAGAATAGAATGACCTTGCTTTCTTTCTGTTGACCTTTTAGGAAAGCACCTGTTTTCCTACTGATTTTTTTTTCTATCTATATCATACCTACTGGACTTCAGATCTTTTTTCCTTTTAGTAATTCCTCTTCAATTGATTGCACATTTTAGTTTCCCACATTTTTGTCATCCTTCTGTGACTAATTCTTCTAATTAGAACCAGGGTTTGCTCACTTAATCAAGATTTCAGAAAGAGGAAAAGAACTTTTGGCACAAAAAAAAGGTGTTAAACAATTCTCTAACTGCCACACTCCATTATTAGAACCATTTTAGGAAAGCTGTGCTGAGAGGCTTTGAATTTATATTTTGTCCACTTGCAAATATGAACTCTTTTCCAAGTTCACACTGCATGCCTAGGAAACCATCAAAGGAGGGTAGAGAATTTACTAACATAGTATATGGCCTTCTGCAATTAAAATAGCTGTGAATTTTTGTCTGTGTTTGTCCTTCCTTAGTTGTACAAAGGATACTGTGTAAGCTAGCATTTCTGAAGAGCATCCCCAAAGAAATCTACTTGCTTTATCAAGAGATGTGGAGGAATGCCAGGGAGAAGATTAGAGTTCCTCCATGGGAGGTACTTTGCATGCTGATGCATCTTTCTCTTTGTTTGTAGTTTATTTGTTTTACCATTGCTTTATCATTTGTCATCCTCAGGAGGAAGACTTTTACACAAAAGTTTGTAAGAGACTTGGCTGAGTGCCAGTAACTCTCAAATTTTCTGTGCTGCAATTCCATTTTCTGAGGACAACACAGCAATTGCAGCTTCTACCCAGTCCATGAGCTGCCCTGTGCCCCATCAGACAGTTGTGGCTGGTCAGTAGGGAATGCAGATCCATTGCATTTATCCTGTTTGCTCTCCAGCAGCAGCCTGGGGTGGGAATTTGAACCAGTTCCTTGCTGGTCTGTGGCTAATTGCCCTCTCCTCCATTCTCTGTTTTGTCTACCAGGTATGGACAGACATATTCATGATAAGCTCTATCCAGAGGGGAGCAATCATTATAGACATGGATCAGAGGCACTGTGTTATGTTACTTAAACTATTTGGTTTTCTTGCTCCCATTAAAATCTCTCTTACTTCAATAAATTGCCCTGGCTCACAGGCAGAAGTAGAAAAATACCCTCAGTATATCAAATTATTTGTGAATTTGTCTAGTATTGGAACCCTAAACCTGCTTGAAGAGACCCTCCAGGATGATGAGAGACCCACTGAAGCACATTGCTAGCTGAGTGTGAGAAAAGAAATGACTCTTGTGTTCTGACGTGGTGCTCACTCATCACATCAGGAGATTCACTCATGCTTATTGTTGAAAGCTTTAACACAAAAAAAAATTTAGCCTATTTCCAATCTGAAAACCTGCCTGACCTTTCAGAGACCTTTTGTGTGCACTGAATTCATGCAGTGAATCATTGGGTACACCAAAACCTTCAATGCTTCCAGGTTTCTCTTTGGGCTGCAGATATGAGAATGTGGAGATGAGATATTCAGAGCCTTGACAAAGCTGCCTCCCCTTCTGACAGTCTTGGAGATGTTGTTGGTTTCTGCTTAGTTTCTGTTTGTGGCCTACAGAAATAAAAAAAACCAATTAAGTTTATTTCCACTGTACATAAAATAGGAATTGTGTGATTACTATTTTTTAGATTTGATTGTCCATTAGTGTTTCAAACCTTGGAATTTTGTTGGTGTGGCCACACTAGGAGCTGTGGACAGAGGCTACAGTATTGCTCAGCCTCTAAGCTCTCTTCTGCAGAGGCTGGGGTGAGAACACAAGGCACATTAGGGTGTATCAGTTCCTGACTAATGTTTTCTTTTGCTTGCCTCTGTAGACTGACACTGAAATGGAATTCATGAAAACCAAACGTTTTGTTAGTTGCAAGGACCCAGAGGAAGATGCGTCAATCTCTGTAAAGAAGTGCCATCTGCAGCCTATCTTAGTCAAACTGTTTCCTGATAATTAAGGTTAGTAAATAAGTCTTTTCTTTTCCACTGAAATACACAGCAGGGAAGGTCAGAACTAATGGGAATTTTGGATGCTCAGCAGCTTCCAGGGTTAATTTTTTCTCTGTTGGATTTAAAGCTAACATTTCACAGTCGTGTAGGACAAACTGAAGAATGTGTTTGGGAGAGATGCCTAAACTATCAAAGGGTAGCACTGTTTTATAAGAGTGTAGCTGCTCAAACAATAGAGAGATTTTAAAATTTTACTCTTTTAAGTAATCCCATTGTATTATAGGTTCTTTGCTGCTTTTTATTAGCCACAATTACCACAGGGTAGTTTACCTAGGAAAAAATCGTTGCCAATGAACAGAGTGCCAGCCCTCGATTTCATCTCTGAGGAAGTAACACCTGCAAGATCAGTCAGGCCTGCTGTGCTTCCCATGTCCTTCACTGCTTGTTCTGCTCAGTGTGACTTCAAGGTCACATTTTACACCCCAAAGGCTTTGAATGAATAATGATTCCCTAATATCAAGCAGGGAATGGGACTCTCAGATATCCTCAGAGCCCAGAAAGGTGCCTGGCACCCAGATATATTGTTCTAAATACCCTGGATTTCTCTGACCTCTTCTAGCTCAAACAGAGAACCATGGGCATAATTTGGGGAAACTTCCTTACTCAGAGCTGTGAGGATCTGTCTACAACCAGTGTGTTCCACATCTTTGTGACTAGTTGCTTTGCTTAGCTTAATTCTGAAGTCAGAGGAGCAAATAAAGGGAGAGCAGACCCAAGCTCTGATGAACTTTGAACTTACTCAAATGTGAAGCTGATTAACTACAATAGGGAGAGCCAACACCATGGTCTAAACAGCCTGAAATTCAGCCCACTAAGCTCCTGGATCCAGGTCTTGTGTTCACATGCATCTTTACCTGTATCCATGTGAGAGATGGAAGCAGATTCAAATCTTCTCCTTCCCAGAAACACAGTGCTGCTTCTCCATTGAGTAACGCTCCTGAGTTGAGAGATGACACAGAGGTTGTCCCAGATCCTGGACCCCTGGGTTTTTCCCAAATGCCAGGTCACTCCTCACAGATAATTGCTTACCATCATCAACTAAAAGAACTACATCTTCCATGACTAGATTTACAGGTACAACCACTTAAAAAAAAAAAAAAACAACTATTCACCCACAGTGAGGTAAATATGCGGGTTTATTGCAGCCAAGCCACTCCTTTCTGTGTCATTCCTTCTCAGACATCTGCTCGTGGATGTTAAAACCCCGAGCACCTTTGGCAGGGACACTGAACTCTAAAATCTACAGCACCTGTAACAGAGGAGCACTCTTTGGGAAAGAGTTGTCCAAGGAAAAGCAGCAGCTTCAACTTGTGTCCCATTGGAGACAAGTGAATTTGAAGTTATATATTATATAAGACGTAGGTGATGACAGCAGTTTATCATTAACCTGAACTCTGCAAGAAGCACATAAGGAGAGAAAGAAGAAGAAAGCCAGAGAAGCAGCCAGGATGGAATCCACCATAAAGATCAACAATCCTGCAGACATCTCTGTTATTGTCCTCTACTTTATGGTAGTTCTGGCAGTGGGACTATGGGTATGTTGGGATTTTATTTTGTTTTACTTAATGAGCAGGGAGATTATAGAGTCTTGGCAAAATAGCTCAATAAGTGAGAATGTGTACTTAATACAAAGATTTTGATGCTTATTTGAAATAGTTAACAAGTGCATGGTGGGCAAAATGTGGGCACTTATTTACATTAGAGGGGATGGTGACCCAGGCAGGCATCCCTTTGGGTGGATGAATGGAACCAGTGGGGAAGGTGGAGTGATGGGGTTTGTGTGGGATGGAGCCGAGAGATGCGATCGGTAAAGATCAGCCAGGGTCCCTCTCGGAAACAGGCTAGACCTGAGAGGTGGGACTTGGCCACGAGCCCTGGGGCTGCGGGGAGAATTGGTGGCGTGAGGTGATGGCACAGGAAATAGTGGGGAGGGGGAGTTGCAGGGGTGGGAAGGGAGGGGACGCCGTGTGGCAGCACCGCCGCCGCTGGGACTGGGACGGTGACAGGGACGGTGGCAGGGACGGTGACAGGGACGGTGACAGGACGGGACGGGACGGGACGGGACGGGACGGGACGGGACGGGACGGGACGGCAGAGCCGCCGAGGCCGCGGGTGCCGTTTGAGGCAGCGCTGCCGGGGCTGTTCTTGGCTCCCGTGCAGAGCCGTTGGAGCTGTGACAGGGACGGGCCGGTGCCGGCAGCGCCGCCGTGCCCGGGGCCGGGGGAAACAAAGCCCCAGCGGAGAAGAGCAGCTCCCAGCCCAGCGCTGGGACCTCAGAGCTGAAGCGCTTCAGAGAATGGGCCAATACACCGAGCTACAATGGTGGGAGCAGGGGAATGGCACCGAATTCGGGTTTCCCTGGGGCAAGCCCTCCTGTCACCTGGACATGGACACCTGACCATTAACAAGCAGAGAGGAGGGATTGCCCCTCAGGAATCCTCTGCCTTCCAGGACCATCCCAGGAACATTTCACGGTGCAGGAAAGTCAGCTGCAGAACAAACATCCCTTTCTAACAACCTGGCAATGTTTTGAAGGGCACCAGTAGTTTAGGGTCTGCACAAAGTGGACACAACCTTTTCTTTGCCTCTTCAGCATAGGAGGAGAGGCCAAAAATATAACTAAAAATCTGAAGCCCCAGTCCACCAGAACACCTTGTTGCCTGGCAGGAGGAAGCTGGGTCTTGCCAAGAGAGTCTGGTTGTTGCTGTAGTTGAACTTTATGGTAAAGATGTCTGACAATAAAGGGCTGATCTCTGGCTTCTCAGGCCATTGTATGCTGAGTTAATTCCTGGAGCTGTTTCTTTCTAGCCACGATGACATCAGTATTGGACAAATACTTACTTAGTTGCTGTGTGTAGTTAAATGTAAATCCATCATATTTACTTCCTTTCTTCTGCATTGGAAGAAAATATATGGCTAATTTTCCCAGGTCCTCTTTCTTTATTTACCTGTTCAAAGTCCATCAGAGAAGACAATGGACATCCAGTAAATAATGGCTCAGGGTAATTAACAAAAATTGGAGGAAACTTCCCTCTAAAGCCCATCCCTTGACAAAGACAACGTGAGTTTGTAAAAAGGAAATTTTAGCTGGCTTCTTCTTTTGGAACTTCAGTGGGATCAGGCACAATGCTGATATCACAACAAGAAAACAGATACCTGTAGGGGCAGGATGGTATTGAGTAAAAAAGCTGCATACTTTCTCTTAATAAACTTGCACCTTGTAGTCTGTTTTGATGCGTGAAATCAAAGGCTTTTCACCCCAATTAAAAATTCATGTGAGCTTTTACTTGAGTGATAATTTTTCTTGGTTAAATTTAATTTTATTTAGTGTTTCACACTATAATGAAAGGTGAAGGAATGAAACTTGAATGGCTAATGCAGACCTAGATAAAAGAATCATTGTTCCATTGCATTATCTTCTTCATCATAAGGCTGTTCTTTTTAGCCACTCTGTTTCTTTCACTTTCCCCTGCCCATCTGTTTTATTATCCCTTCATTCTAGCTGTTTGTTTTCAGCCTGTGTATAGCTTGCCTAGTACACTTGAAACATGATTAAAACTTCCTTTTTTCCTTTTTTCCAGGCTATGTACTCCACCAACCGAGGCACAGTGGGTGGGTTTTTCCTGGCTGGACGCAGCATGGTGTGGTGGCCGGTGAGTGCATCTAGAACACAGGATGTGCATCTGCACCCTGGCACTGTCCAGTCCTTACAGACCAAGATCTCTGTGACACTGCTGAGGCCAGGATGCCTCTGCTGTGTGGCTGCAAATCCAGCTCTTTCTCCAGTCGTGGTGTCACACTGCACAAACAAAGCCACGGGATGGGCAGGGAAAAGTGTTGGGGGAGGTTGTCTGTGCTCAGCTCTGAGCTGTCTTGATTATGTGATCAACTTGTTTGAATATAAATACATTGGTAGTATCAGTACAGACAAATCCAGTGCTTTGCCTTTCATCCTACTTTAAAACTTTTCAACATTGGGACTCTTATTTTCATTGTACTCAAAGAAGCTGGCTCATTTTAAGGTTAAGACAGACAGGAATTAATTTACTGACATTCTCCCCTTTATTGTTTTATTGTTTCTATTTTTGGTAACAAGTTCTGGTCTGTACAAGGAGAAAAATCCTGGAGATGTTCTGATATGTTATTGGTAAAATATATTTTAAATGTTTTTAAAGATTAGCTGTGGCTTACATTGATTATCTTGTGTGGATCTCTATTATCTTCCCAGGTAGACAACAGGAGTCATAGCTACAAAGTATTTTTAGCCATCCATTCCATCAGGCCATTTGGCAGAAATGATGTTAGAAACAATTCTCTATTTTTTCCTGATCATACAGTCTCTTTAATATGAAAAGCAGAAAACTTAGACAAACCTGCATTTTCTGTATTACTGGAATACAGAAAATTGAATTGTGTTTTACACTATTCCATTTGTTTGAATGGAATTCCTCAACACTCCTGATCTTGCATTCAGTCTCAGAAAACCTTTCTGCACTTCATTAAGGTTTGGGAGTCAAGACTCTGCACACATTGATTCAGTTACAGGACCAGAAGAGTGAGAGTAAATATTGGCTCCCTAAAGATTTAGGAGTTTTCTTGAAGTAGGCTGCAGAAATACCTATACACCTTTCAGTCCTGTGCTTCAGAGAGCTGCTCTCTGCCTTTAGAAGGCATTGGGACAGCCTCTTTGAGGACATGAAAGGATTAAAGGCCAGTGACAGTAAAAGGTTTCTTCATCTGATGTAGTAGATCTAAGAAAATTCAGATTCCTTTGGAAGATTGAGGAAAGAGAAAGTTATTTTAAGATAAAACCCATAATTCTGGGAGAAGAGAACAAAACCCCAACAGATTACTTAACTGTCACTATAATCAGTGGGTTGGTTTTAACCTTGTGCAATTCTGTCTGCCTGTCAAGGGGATCTGAATATCCTTTTGTGCAGATGTAAATGGAGATGGAGGCAGCAAGGCAGCAAAGACTCACCATAGAAAAGTTCTGTCTTGCTCCAGTGGCAATGGGAACTCCTAATGATTCCCCTGAGACTTGGGGGAGAGGATCTGACAGCAAGTCCTCTGCCAGCACAAACCCAACAGACTCAGCAAGCTCCCCTTCTCCAGTGGGAAGCCAGCAGGGATCACCCCACAGTTCCTGCCAGGATCCCCTCTCTCCTTGCCAGACTCTGAGCTCAGCATGGACAAAGTGCTAGTCCTCAGTGCAGGCCTAGATCTCCTCTTCAATCCTTCCTTTTGGAATGCCAGGAGTGGCTTCTCGTGCCATAAAAATAAACCCTTCTTGCTATTCTTCCTCATATCACTCAAAATAAACAAAGAGCAAGCACTCCAAAACCACAAACTAAATACCATGTCAGCAGCATCACCCTGGAAAGTTTGCCTTGGATAAAAAGAGATTCCAAAACACCAATTCCCACAGCTTAGCAGGTAGATGGGATGTCCATCACCCAGAGCAAACTGGGCTGAAATGATGAGGAAAGCAATGAAAGTATAGAAAGTTTAGCCAGAGATCTGATCTCAGTTCTGCTACAGCTAAAGGTGTGTGTGATGTTTTACTTTTGTGCTTTGACTTCTTTTTTGTGCCAAGTCAGGGCTAACCTGGAATAGTTCTGGATAGCCCCAGTGCATTTCCACAGTCAGGGTGGGGGCAGTTGTTTTGCAAGTGGACTCTTGTTTGTCAGATTTCTCCTGCCATTTGAGGATAATGACCCTTGTCATATAATTGCTTTCTGGAACAGAACAAAATGAAGAAAAAAATCCTTCCACAAACTTGGTATAAACTTAGTTCCCCTAAACTAATTGGATTTTTCACTGTTTGTCTGTATTCTGTGGTCTGCAGGGCACCCACAAGTGGCTTTTCTGACCCTACAGGGAAGGAGGCTCATTAGCAGTGTATTAGGATCTCTTACTGACAAGCTGGGAAAGGGATTCTGTTCACTTAAGCCATGTAATATCTGTGGTTTGGTAGACTAGAGGAGACCCTGGTAATGAAGAGCTAGAGGTTATTCCTACTTTTAATCCAGATTTTGAATGTTTGTCAGTCACTGGCAAACTGTGATTCGATTTCTCAATGTATAAAGGAGGGCCAAGACACATCCTGGGCCAGATCTGTCCTGCTTTGGCTCTGATTGTTCTGCTCCAGCAGAACCCAAGAAAGCTGTTCAGCATTTTGCAGAACCAAGTGTAGAGATCGTTTCCTGGCTGAGGTGAGAGGTCACTCACTGGAATCACTGCCCTTGTGCAGTGGCTGAGCCATCTCAGTAGTTCCATGGTTAATGGGGGATAAAGGTGTATAAGAACATTCTCACAGATCACCCAAAACTGAAATCTGTCATTGGTTAATCATAATGGTATGAAATGCTGTGCCCTTTCCACAGAATTCTTATAGAAACTGAGAGAAGAATCCTCAAGAAACTCATTTTGGTCTCTTGGGCTTTGAGGGAAATATCTTCAGGAAAGACTCATCTGGCTCTTTAAATCCTCATAATCAGCTCTGCCTTTTCTAAAAAGACACAGAGAAGTTCAAGGCAAGTGACAGCTCTGTAGCAATGGGCCTTGCCAACTTCAGCTTCCTTTGCCAGATGAAGGAGTTGGGTTCAGCCAAATACTTCCTGCCATTGTAGGACATGAAGTATCTGTTCCTGCAGAAGAGTCAGCTTTGGTAGCAGCCACTCTCATAGGATTAACAACCCTTCATGCACAATTTAAAAACCCCAAATTTTTGAAGCTTTTCCTGCTTTTGAATTTTCTTCTTCAGGTTCTGTAGATTTGCAGACAGAGCTGTCTGCACAAAATTATGGGTTACCTTCTAGACCTCAGTTCCTGAGGCATGAATCATAATAGGACAAAGAGTTCTGCTGGGCATCTGAAGGCCAGCTCTGTTAGAAAGATTTTCTGAACAGTAGGCAGGAAGGGTGCAGGGTCAAGGGCACTCCAAAGAGAAATGTAACTCAGCTTGGTTCTGGTCATGTACATTTAGATCTTTGTGAGACAGAAAAGAATTAGGAAAAAAAAAAAAGCAATAGATTCTTGCTTCAGCTGTGCACAGCTTATCTTTGTGGCCATCAGAAGTGACCACTGGCAGCATTTCTCTGATCTTTGCAGCCAGTTAAGATTTACATAGTCTCAGGGTTTTCCCCACTTGCTGAATCTGACACTGCTATGAGGAACCAGGAATGACAATTCTGCTGTGAATAAGATTTGCATTTCCTTTTCTTAGGTAAAGTACAATGAAAAATTACTTTATTTTGTCAAGTTACATGCAAAAAAAAAATAGTGTTAAATCAATAGTTTCGAGGGTAAAAAGAATAATGAAGCAATCAAAGCAAAGCTCTGATAGAAAATTAAAAGTTCAGTGAAATTAATTTCTGCAGAATCTGTGAGAATGTCCAGCTGGCTGGGACGTGGTGTTTCTGTCTCAGAGTGCAAAGTGGGGAGGTATCAGATCCTCCTGAGCCTGAGCTGTTCCAGCAGCCATTGGGTTTGTTGGACCACAGACATTTTGATGAGTATTTTGCATCCATCCCTCCTGCTTAGTACACTGGGAATTGTTTAGATGTGGTTTAGTTGGGTAATAATGCAATTAATAGAATTTTCAGATTAATTGGGAAAGAAGAATAAAACCCCACACTTCCTTCTTTGGGTCTCAGAGCCTTGGAAGTGTGGCAGTAACATTGCATTGTACTGATTTTTCCAAAGTGGCTAAGGGTGATCCCAAAAAACTCGGGTAGGAAAAATAATGCCTTTGCATCAGAGTAAAGTCACATGTTGCAGGGAAGAGCTGTTAGTTAAAGAAAAGCATGAACAGTCTCAAGGAGCAGGAATGAGGAATGTGTCAGGTAAGAGGGATTTGAGAAGCAGCTTCTGCAGGAGTGACACCTCAGGGACAGCTCAGGACCCCATGGGGTGAGAGAAGCCCCTGCTGTTCTCTGGAATGGGGCAAAGGAGCCAGTGGGAAAAGGGTTTGGTACTGAGCTGATGCCTTCAGGAGGGTGGGCACGGGGGCAGGGGGACGTGCTGGCAGGTCCTGGCAGGGAGAGGAGCCACAGGCTGTGCATTCTGCACAGTCACTGCAGCTGCCCCTGGCCTGCAGAGTGCATCCATCCAGCTGGGAACAGCCAGGGCTGGGATGTCACTGCATCCTCCACTTAATGAGAAGAGCAAGGTGAAAGAGTTAATGAATAACAGGAAAAAACACCGTGATCCTCATCTGTTTCAGGGTGGTGGTACTTCTGCTGAACAGAGTGCTCTTGTTAAGACCTGACCTCTTAAAATATATTAAAAGAGTTAATGTTCCACGTTTGCCTCAGGTTAGTTCAGGTTTTTTGTCCTCTTTCCCTCTTAGCAGCTTTTGTCCCTTTCAACCAACTTTCTTCTTCACCTTTCCTCCTAGATCTGTCTTCCAAGTCAATTCACTCACACATTCACTGAGAACAGTTAACACTTCCAGAAGATTGTTTTCCTCTGCCATTCCCAGTTTCAGCCCAGAGTTTTTAAGATGTTCAGCAGCATCTACCAATGGCAAATCAAGAATTCCAGTAATCAGCCTTTCCAGTACAAAAATCCCACAGCAGTAAGTTCTTCAGCAAGGCAGCTCGGCCCCAGAGCCCATCTGCCTTCTTTCCTCATCCTTAAAATATGGCAGATGGGAAATTTCTCTTTCCTCTCTGGCATCAGCAGCCAATGGGGTTGAGGGTATTTGGTCAGCACTTTTCTTGCTGTGACCGTGCTGCAGGTTTAAGTGTAATCTGCATTTTCCTGGCTATGAAGCCATGTTCTCCCTTCCCAGGTATATGACATAACTGAAACCTATTTTTAAAATTGCATCCATTATTAGTATATGTTGATCTTAAAGTTTTGCTGCACTGGATGTTCCCTAATTCAGAGAAAAAGATTTAGGATGTGAATGTGGGATTTGCATTCACATTGTTTTGTCCTTGTGCTGGTCCTGAATATGTTGGTAGTTTTGCATTGGTTTGGTTTGGTTTTGTATTTTTCTTTCAATACAATGGTATTTTAGATAAATTTGAGAACACAGCATCAGCAGCATTGCCTGCAGTATGTCCTGGGGTTTCAGGCACCGAGCCAAAGCTTCTTCTTTAGCTGCCTTTGTTACTTGGATCTGCCTTTAAGCTTTTGAAACAGGAGAGGGAACACATGAAATAAAATCAGAGATTAATGTGGTTAATATTTTCTGGTGATTGCATTTCCAGTAACCTAGATTTAAGTTTAATTATTTATCTCCAAGGAAAGCATTGGGCAACAGTGCCAATGCTTGGTATAAATGGTACTTTTTTCTTCACTATCATTTCTGGAAAACTGTTGCTGTCACAAAGAAGTTAGAAGAAACAGAGGTCTTTTGTTTGCCAATGTTTGTTGCAAAACTTATCAGTCCTGTAGAAATGTCATATGACCAAGTGGTTACAGTTCTGTAGGGCACAACTGACTTTTAGAAATGTGTAAAAAAACCCCAAATCCAGAACCAAGTGAACTTAGAAACATAAATTTCCTGTCACAGCAAAAGAACAGTTTGTCTACAAAAAGACTTGAAATCAGGAGATCAAAGTGAGGAAAGAGAAAAAAAGTAAGCCTGGAAAAGAACGAGTGGAACCCTCTGAATTTTATTTGTGTGTTGTGAATAAAAAATAGGGGAGGATAATCTATTTGTTATCAGAGATCAAGACTGTGGGTTGAAGAGTGTGGTTGCTATTTCTGGCTATGGCATAGCTCTATAGAATAAATCTGCTCTGCAGAGGTAGATTTCTATGATGAAATCCTTCATCCTCCCAAAACTCAGGTGATCGTCCCTGTGCTCCCAGAAACATTGATTGAATATTTGCTGCTATTCAAATCAGTTGGGCTCAATGATCCTTGTGGATCTTCCAGCTCAGGATATTCCAAGATTCAAATGAGAGCATTAGAAGAGGTCAGGAGAAGTTCCCTTGCCTGCTTTCTATGTGGTTTTCTTTTTAACCCTGTTTGTTGTCATTGTTGTTGTTGCTGTTTTAGCTTTCAGAGCACATATGAAAAAAAAAAAGAAAATAATAAAAAAGTTCGCTTCCATTTTTTCACCCCAGAACTTTTCCAGCTTCCTTGTCCTCTTCCCACAATACTCAATCCAATCCAACCTCTTTTTTGTGCTCAACTTCTCACCCTGCATCCTTCAGTACCTGACCCAGTAAATTATCACTGGGTATTTCTGCTGCCTTTATTGTGTTCATTTTGAGGAAATTAAACTCATTCCTTTTAATCTTTTTTTATTGTCTAAGATACTTGATTAAGAATTAGATCTTTGTGAAGGGCTCCTGCCTGTCTATAAACCAACAGAACCTTTCATTTTTGAATCTCTCCCTGTTCATCAGTTCCCATGTTCTCCCTACTGTTCTGCTTGTATCATCAGTGCATTATTTGGGGGTCTTAAAGATCCAGCACTTCTTAAATATAACTCCTTGTTTTGCTGTTGTTTCTAGCTTCCAGAGGCATTTTCTCAGCAGACATTTCTGCTGTGCAGCTTTCAGAATTTAATTCAGTAATCAAATACCTTTTGGCTAAAAGTGAACCAAGTCCAACTCTCACCAGTGGCACTTTTGGATGCACAGGCTGTGCAATATGGAACAGAGAGTGCAGCTTTGCCAAGTGGGGATGCTCTTGTCATTTCCTCCTTGAAGAAGGAAGATCACAGTCTTCTTCCCTGATTGCCTGGATATCATCCCAATGTCAGTTTGGCAAGTTTTGCAAACATTTTTACATCTCTATTGGTGTAATGTATTTTTTGACTCAACATAATATATTTTATTCAACATCCTATTGTCCCTCACTATTGTAGATGTGATGGCTGCAGGCTCTGGTTTCAGTGGGAACAATCAGTGGGAGTCCTGAGAGCTATCAAGGAAGTTGGCTGTCAGTCATTCTCACCATCACCACCTCCACAGATAGGCACGAGTTCAATGTGCCAAATGAAGGGGATTTTTTAAAAATTCCCATGAACATAAGAGCCAATTTTTGATTTTTTCTCTTTGCAGATTGGTGCTTCTCTGTTTGCCAGCAACATTGGCAGTGGGCACTTTGTGGGAATTGCAGGAACAGCAGCATCTGGAGGAATTGCCATCGGAGGATATGAGTGGAATGTAAGTGACATAGATGTCAGTGAAAGTACTTGTGACATCTGGACTATCCTCAGAGCTTAATCAAAATAACATTGCCTAATCATTTAGGACTGTCAAAGTTTGTGCTTGGCAACACTTGTTTTCTGCACAGACCAGTGAGAGCCAAAGTAATCTAGTATTTAACCTGTCCAAGCCACTGGAAAAGGATGACACTTTTGTCAAGCCTCAAGGATGAAGCTTTTTAGAGAACATTTGAACCAAATAAGTTGGTGGATTTTCTTCTCTATGCATATCTTTTTATTACTTTTAAAGTATTTGTGAACACCATTTTCAGACTGCAGGATGCTGGGAAGAATTTATCAGATAATCCATGGTAATTTTTGCAGCATTTTGCTATGTAGAAATTATTGAAGGGTCTTTGATTTCTTCACAAGCTGTAAGGAATTTTGAACATCCTTCACAAGCACCTGCATTCCAAAAACCTTTTCCTCTTTACCTTCTCCTTCCTGCAGTTATGCTCATGTTTGCTTATGATTCCTGTACAGGGCAGAGATATCCAAGCTGGCTTTAAATGAGCTTCCAGAGTAGCAGGGTCGGTGTCAGCTGCAGCAGCACAGAGACTCCCGTGAACGGCTGTAGTCCAGTTCCTTGTGCTTCAGGCTCTGTGGGTGTGGCTGACAATGTCGTTGTTGTGCCTAATTCACCCTCGGGGAGGGATTAGGCCATGACCCAAAGGGTTGAATGAGCCTCCACAGGTCGATACTTCCTTCACATTTACTTCTGAGCAGTGAAAGAATCCTCCTGAGGGATTTGGCTTGTGTTCCTTAGGAAGTAAATGGTTGTTGCAAATAATCAAGTACTGGTATGATATACATGTTTAAGGAAAAGAACAAATCTTAAAATGAACCGTAGGAGATGTGCAGTTTATCTGTCAGCTCCCTCTTTTTGGTTATATCAGGCCTGTGACAGACCTGATTCTCCTTCTTTTTCCAGCAGAACAAAGCAAATCAAAACAGAACACAAATCTCTAGGGCCCACATCCTTCTTCAAACATCTCTAACACTTTATCTCCTGGGAGATCCCTGCTGGACCAATATCAGTGCACAGTGTACAACAGTGGTTGGTTGGGAAGCAGCAGCGATGTCTGTGGATGTTTGAGCAGACACACTGCAGAGTTCATAACTTACAGTGGGACAGTTAACAGACACAACAGAAGTAATGAAAGTAATCCCAAATTTGACTGTTGTCATCCTTGTGTATCCCCGTTCCATTCAAATTATTTCTATTTTGTATCAGAATAACAGCAGAAGCTGACCCAGTATTTCTTGTCCATCTTACAGTTTTGACCTGAGGGCAGCACTTAAAAGATACAGTTTAAAAGCCCTCTAAGCCCTGTGGACAAAATAAATACAGAAGGTAGCTCGAGGGCAGGAATTTGTTTTATATTTGTTGATTTAAGTATGTACAACTCTATATTGGACAGCATTCCAGCCATTTAAGTCGGAAAACTGTGGCACTGCTAAGCACTAAGATCAGTAGTTCACAGAGTACACGTGGATACACAAAATATATTATTAAACTGTAATATGAAAATACAAACTATTTTACAAATTGCATGTGGCGTATCCTGTACAGTCTATGAAATTGTTGTAAAGCATTCAGCCATCCTGGGCTTGCTCTGAAGAGAGCTGGGATAGTCTGGTGCCACTGGTGGAGTTGTGATTCAATACTAGAGGGCAATCCTGTGAGGAGAAATCAGCTGGTTTTGTAGAAAATACATAATCATGTGTGCTTCTCTGGGACAGGAAGCATGAAACCCAGGCTGTATTATACCTGATGAAGGTTTTAGCCAAGATTCCATCCCCAAATTTTCAACTGTAAATCAAAGGACAGAGCAGAACCTCGTCCCCCCACACCCCTGCAGTACCCAGGTTTTTGTGATTTCACTGGTCTTTAGCTGCTGTTGGGTCTGATAAATGGTCTTTGGGAGCAGTGGCTAGGGACAGGAGGCTAATTCAGCTGATCTTGTCTTGGCTGCAGGCTCTGATATTTGTGGTGATTCTAGGATGGATCTTTGTACCCATCTACATCAAAGCTGGGGTAAGTCAAACCACTACATTACACCTGTCTGCTGCTCATGTTTGCAGCTCAGGGCTGGGATATTGCAAAGTCATTATGAATGGCACGAGATCTGAGTGTGCCAGAACAGCACTTTGTTATGTCTGTGTACTTGAAAAATGAGGATTCTCTGTTCTAAGACCTGAGCTGAGAAGTACTTGGTGCTCTCTCCTTGTTCTCCTTTGATTCCTGGAGCTGCTCTTCCTTGAAACTGCAATTGCAGCTCCCCTAATTTTGTGCTCCACTCTCACAGTATCTGAGTACCAAAAATCTTCCTCTAATTTGATTTGTACCTGTTCCCCATCATCTAAAACCATCTCTACCTCCACAGGTGGTGACAATGCCAGAGTATCTGAGGAAGCGTTTTGGTGGGAAACGGATCCAGATCTACCTGTCAGTCCTTTCCCTGATGATATATGTTTTCACAAAGATCTCAGTAAGTGAAACTTCTACAGCATTTCCTCCATTCTACACTGATCTAAAGAAATGAAATGCCCTTTTACAATATTGCTCTCACAACTGGTCAACCATTTCAGGTTTGGAGCTCTTGGCTGAATTAATGACTGTAAAAGTGTGATTTTGTGTTTTCTTTATTCTGTCCAGTGAGACTCTGTGCTCCAATCTAAGGATTTTTCTTCCTGGCAGTGTCTCTTGATGCTTGTTGTGCTTTGTCCTCTTTTTAAAGTTTTTGGGTTTACTTTTACATTTGCTCTCTTCTAGAAAACATCAGAGTGGAGGGAAACTTGTATTATGGTCTGTTATCTTAGGGATCTGTGAAACCCGGGGCAGGAATTTTTGTCCCTCGATTTCATATTTATCTGTTTTAGTATCCTCTGGTGAACATGCCATCAGTAATACAGATGAGGGAAAAGAGCAAGGGGATTATGGATAAAAAAAGAATTACAGGAATTAGAAAATGGAAGAGTGGGGAAATGGAAATGAGGGAAATTGTAACAGCTGAGGTGAGAGGGAAGAGGAGAGATTCTTTTAATGGGCAAGTGGTTGGTGTAAACTTTAGGGTGCTATGAAGTTAATGTTTATTAAGTAAATGGATGTGTTTCTGTGGAGTAGTAAAGGGAGCTGGTATTTTCCATATATCTTGAAAGTACCAAGCTTCTAAAGAAGTCCACAGTTCAGACATACCTCAGTCTGTTGTTTTGCAGAGTTGTCATGGCAGATTAGTCTTTGCCCTCTGAATGGGAGCTGAGTGATAATAGTGCAATTTAAGCTAAAAGATTGGCCTTTTGCTCTCATTCTCACATCATAACTGATCCTTAGAGAGGTTATAAATTAAACAGGTTGGTAGCATGAGCTGGCCTCAGAGCTGGATTTCTGTATATTTCAAAAGGATTAGAGAGCTTGCTGTAGTTGTGCTCAACTATCACAATCAGAACTCCTGGGTACAACACAGAGTTCTGGGTGTTCCAGCAGCAGAGCAACTCCTCCAGTCAGTGACTCGCAGTCCTTTTCAACACATGGTGCTAGTGAGCACACTGAGGTGCTACGTGGGTTCTGAATTTACTATCCAGCTTTGATTTCCAGCCTGTGTCATGCCTAAGGGTCTGATTATGGGAGTTTTCACCTTTTCAGTTGGAGTGTCCCATTTCCAGGAATAACAGGTTCTGCATTTAAGCTTCCAGTGTGGTTATGAGGATCCAACACGCTCTCCACAGTCAAGGGATCCATACAGCAGCAGCTTACCTGGGCCCCACTCTACCACTGGCCCACCCCAGCTTCCATTCAACCCATTTATTCCAAGTGTTTGTGGGGATGTGCCATGGAGCTGGGTCTCTGTGCTATGCAGGGGAAAAATATGGTCTTCAATTTCCTTTAAGCATTTCTTTTGTTTCCCCTAAGTGCCCTGAGCAGCTCTGGCAGTGTCTGTGCCTGTACAAGTGAGATTCCTGTAGTGTACAAACAGGTCTCTGCATTGCTGCCTCATATCACTGCATTTGGATGGGCAGGATCTGCCCAGGACTGATTTACCTGCTCTATCTGATTCAGATTAGGCAGAGCAGCCAGTCCTTGGAGGTTTCAGGTGCTGTCAGAGGATCTCAGAGTAGGTTTTGCTATGCCATGCTGTGCAACACCATGTCAACACGGTGGCCAGAGCACGGAGGGAAGGGCTGTTCCCTGCTGGGCTGTAGGGAACTGTGCTGTGGGGAGAGGCACAAGCACAGGGAGGGAGCACAGGCCCTCCCCCACCACAGACACGTTGGATATCCAAACACATCCACGTGTTGACAAGCCATTGTATTTTACTTCCCTCAGTGCTGCCTTGGCAAACACTCCCTTGTGATCTCTGGGGCTGTTTGAGATTTGATAGAGAAGGATGGGCTTCTGCCCTGAGCAGGAGGTCACACCCACCAGTGATTCTCACTGCCCCTTATCCTTGCAGAAGAGTGGCATCTCTTGCTTCTGGGGTAGTTATTTCATGTGCTTCTTCCTTGCTGTGTTGAAATATTATGTAATTAATAATACAATTATAACAATGCTTTCTAGGGAGCAGTATCACCTATCAGGTTGTGTGACTCCTGCTGTGCTTTCTGGCACGGTGCCACCACCGTGTGAGGATCAGATTCCCTTCACACACCTCTGTCCTTACCATCTCTCTTTCCCTGCACATTTTCTGTGGGTTTTGTTGATTTCTTACCTTACTTTGTGGCTAATCAGCCACTTGACAGACAAGGACATGCTGCAAGGAGTTCATCCTTGGGATCAGGACATATGTGATTTTTGAGCCCAAAAGATTTCTGTCATACAGGGGCCTCACCTGTACCTGCTCCTTAAGTGTGCAGCACATTGTGAGCAGTGCCATAGCAGCTTGCAGAGGCTTTTTAGCCACTAGTGTTGATGATATTGGTTATTATGCCATAGGAAATGATCTGGTAAAAATAAAGTCTTGATGGATAGTAATAGACTAAGTTATGACAAGACAAAAGGGAATTAAGGTCTGAATATTTTTGAAGAAATCAGAAATCGTAAACTGGAACTTCTGTTACAGCATTTTCTCTCTGTTCATTGTGCATAATTCCAGTAGGAAATCTGTGGGCATAGACTTGCCTGGGGGAAGAGGAAGAGAAGAATAACCTTTTCCTGGGAGTGCACAGTGTAGGGGCTAAAGAGTAGTTGCCCCTGCTCTGGCACCCCCAGGATATACTCAGCTGGCATGTGTCTGGCCAGCTGCTCCTTTGTGATCCTGCCTTTGCAGAGATAGCCTGTATCGTAAAGGAAAGCATGACTCTAGTAAGAGATTAGATAAAGATTGTCTATAAAAGAGTATGAATGGAGAAACAAGGAAATACTGGAAGGCAACAGTCTTACTGGGGAGGGGGAGCAGTGAAGCTGGAAGGTAACTCAGCAGTTTGAAGAAGCGGATACATTTCTCAGAATGCTCAATAATTAACTCCACATTTCTTTGTGGGAATCATTTTAGGTCCATTAATATTTAATGATATGCAGGCTAAACTAAAGCCAAGAACAATAAAAGAAAGGTCTGGAACATAGACTGATTAGTGGTGTGAAAAGATAGGAAAACAATTACCATAGAGACATGGGGCAAAGGATATGGTCTGACAGCCACTGGGGTAAGAGCTAAAGGTCCTGGTTCCCAGTTCCAAACGAAAGCCTTTAAGAAATCTGCTCCAGAGGCAGAGTTTTGGGAGTGGGACCTCTGCTGTGACTCACACTCTGCTCCACGAAGTAGCTGACTGCAGCCAGTGCAGTGGGGCCGCGGAGGCCCGGCCTCTCCCTCGCTCTCCAGCAGGAACCAAGGCGAGGTCCTGCCTGCAGTCTCAGTTTCAGCGTCTCGGGAATGAAGATGGTTCTTCTCTGCGGCATCTCCCAGCTCCCAGGCTGCATCACTCCCTGCTGGGGTGTGTGCCCTGCTCTCCCCGGGGCAGCAGCGGGGCTGGGCTGTGATCCCGGCTCTGGCCGGTGCCTGGAGCCCCCCGCAGGGCTGGTGTGGGAGGCTTTAGCGCAGGGCTCGGGCAGAGTTGTGTGTCTTTGCTTCAGCTTTTGAACCCCACGGGGACTTGCTGTCAGCTGAGGATGGGAGCCCCTGTGCAGAGCCCTCGATGGGCGATGTGGAGGCAAAGGGAGGAGAGCTGCAGAGGAGCCCAGGAGCTGCATGCTCAGGAGCAACCTCTAATGAAAGCATAATTTACAGTAAAGCATCACAAGTGCACTGGGGCAGATTATTCTGATTGCAAACTTGTATAAATAACATCGATGCAGTTATCTCTAAATCAGGAACTGATTTAATGGGATTAACATCCTAGTGTTACTCTGAAACCTGAACAATTCCTTCTTTACGCAAGAGCTAAAAGTCTCTCTTAGCCAAATGCTGTCAATTCTTCCGACAGGAACTTAAAAATAGAAACCATATAAGATGTTTGCCTTTAATGCAAATACACCATTTGTCCCGAACCAGCAGGACAAGCTACACCACATGTGAGCAGTAAAGGGAAAGAGATTTGTGGAGTGGCAGTGAAGGATAGAACTGTGCCATGTCTTGGGGGTGTCACACAGTCCAGCCCTGCACACATCAGCAAATGGAACTCACACTCAGTTTTAAGCAGTTTGTTTTGAATGTCTCTTAGTGCCTAAGTACTGAGCAGTGAGGTAACTGTCTAGAGAAAACAACCCTTCTAAAAAAGGCCTGGAAATTCTCTGAGAAATGTTACACCTCTGGTACTAAGAGCTCCACAGCTCTGAGGGAACACTGGCAGGTGCACAAAAATGGCTTCTATTTTCTTTTTGATTTGTGTGTGCTGTATTACAAGGGGCAGAGTTGTGTATTTCAGTGCTCTCATCATGGAAATATAACATGTCATCATGAACCTAAACATTGCTGAACTTATCATTTTTACTTTTCTAGGCTGACATATTCTCTGGAGCTGTATTTATCCAGCTGGCCATAGGGCTGAATCTTTATGTGGCCATAATTATCCTACTTTCTATTACTGCTCTTTACACCATCACAGGTGAGTTTGCAGAGCAGTCTGATAAATCAGAGATGTAAGGGGAGCCAGAAGAAAGAGAAGAGAGAAGTGGAGAAAAAGGGAGAAATGAAAACCTGAAAGGGGGTTTGTTTATAGTGGTCTTTGAAAGACAGAGGTGGTGAGAAAAGGGAAAAAAAGAAAAATGTCTCTTTGCCACTGAGACATTTGCCCAGGGCTAACTTGTTTGTTCTGATTTCTCTGCCATTAGGTGGCCTTGCAGCTGTGATTTACACAGACACCTTGCAAACGTTCATCATGGTAGTGGGATCCTTTATTCTCATGGGATTTGGTAAGTAAATCAGATTAATTAAACTGGAATGTTCAGCCACAAATCTTGCAGTGGCTACAGGAATGAATCCTGCAGTGTGAAGCTTTTACCTTAACCAGGAGGTTTCAGCTCCTTATCTATTTATTAGGGAACAAAAGAGGCATGTTGCCAGAAGTCAGGCATATTGCCAAAGCCCTTTAGTCACTGAGTCACTCTGTCTCCCAAGCACAAGTGAATGTGTAAGGTAATAAACAGCATCCCATGACAGGATTTTTATGTCCACATTAAGGAGGCTTTTCTCCTCACACTCTCAAGCTCTGAGATTTCAGTAATAAATCCTTTATTGCTACTCTCATTTCCTGTGTTGCAGCATTTGCTGAAGTAGGAGGCTATGAGGCTTTCATGCAGAAGTACATGGAAGCGATTCCGTCCAACGTTTCCTATGGAAACACTGTGGTGGATCCCGCGTGCTACACGCCGCGCGAGGACGCCTTCCACATCTTCCGAGACGCCACCACCGGGGACCTGCCGTGGCCAGGGCTCATCTTTGGCCTGAGCATCCTTGCCATGTGGTACTGGTGCACGGATCAGGTAATGTGGGAGCCCAACGCCTTGCAAAGGCCACACACAGAACTCTGTGCTCTGGTGTGATCTTCCCCTGTAATGCAAAGCTGGGCCACAGAACTGGCTGTTATTTCAAGACTGGTCAGTGACTTTTCAGTTCCTGGTTTCAAGACACCTCTCACATGTAAGAAAATGAAATGAGTGTTCTTTCAAATCTTCCTGCACACCTCTGCCCAGCAGATCCCGTGTCTGTCTCCTTTCTCATTTTTTGTGTGTGACCATGTGTGAAAACACAGAGAGGTTGTGCTGTGAATGCTTACTTAGGAAACCATGGAACAAATGACCCCTGTTAGACTGGGTCTAGATACCATTCCCTTTTCAGTAAGACAAGTTTGTTTCCTGTATGTGCAGCTTTCATCTTTGCTTGCATAGTCTTAGGGGGATGTTCTTTATATGTTTGGCCTTTCAGCCTGGAAACTCTTCCTCAATCATTCTTGCTTCTCTCTAAAACCTACTGTCCAGTTTCCTCAAGAGACCACAGTGACAAGAGTAAAGAAAAATGTGCTCCTGCACCTGCAACATGTGAATGTGTCTCTAACAAATGATCTATCTGCGTCCTGAATTGTGAGAAAGATCATCTTCATGATTTCTCAACAAACTAACAAAATCCCCAATATAACTGTATTTACTTCTCAGTTAAATATTCTATTCCTTTTTGGCTTTTTAGTCTGTCTGCTTTAAAAACTTCTTGTGAGAGAAGTCTTACCTCTCAAACATGCACTGGATAAGTAATATTTTCCTTTACTTATTTCAAACATATGCTTTGATTTTCATGTAGTTTTCATTTTTCCTAGTGGGAGAATGCTAAATAGGCTCTTTTGCTATCACAGAAGAAGTACTTTGTATCTGGAACATGGCATGGTGTGATCATGGAAATGTTATAGCTGCCATGTGTCATTGACAGGTTATTGTCCAAAGATGTCTCTCTGGCAAGAACATGTCCCATGTGAAGGCTGGCTGTATCGTGTGTGGGTACCTCAAACTCTTGCCCATGTTTATCATAGTGATGCCTGGAATGATCAGCCGGATTTTGTACACAGGTATGATATGGATACGGAACTGCAAAGTTCTTGCTGCCTGCCTCTCATTGCTAATCTCTCTGTCTCTTCCAAAATACCTGTTAGATTGTCATCATCTCATCCAAATAGTCCAGGGACCTTCAGCTAACTGCACTGTTAGAAGCCACAGGCCTTCCTCTTTTCCCTGATCCCAGGGTTCTGCTAATACTATTGCTGTCTGTTTTAGGGGAAAGAAATCCCACAGCATCCCTCCCCAGCTGTCTGTTACAGCCCCACTCTGACTGAATGAGTGGAAAATGCTGTCCAGGACAGATACTGTGCTGGCAATTGGAGAGACAGGGCCATCAGTCACAGACTGCAGAGTTTGGGCCATGGGCAGTCCCAAGGACAGCATGGGGAAATGCCACTTTCCTGTCTCCCTGATCACCAGAGAGTTTGGCTGTGTTTGGCAGCAGGCAGAGGAGAGAGGTTCAGGCTGCAGGGAGTGGGCTTTGTGTTCCTCTGCTTGTTTTCCTACTTGGTCTCCTTGTGTTACTCAGCCCTGGTCTGACAAATGAGTGCTGATTTTCTTTTGACCTGCAGCACTTGTCAGTATTCTTTTAGAGAGGAAGGGAAGGAAAGAGGCTTAGCATCACCTTCCTCCCTGCCAGCAAACCAAGGATGAAATCAAATGTGTCAATCCGGTGGCTCAACACAGAGATACGTTCTAGAAGCTCTATTAATTTGAGAGCAATCTGTTGTTTGTATGACCTTGTCTCAGCATCTCATTCTCCTCTCCTCAGATGTGGTGGCTTGTGTTGTGCCTGAAGTCTGTCAGCGCTACTGTGGCACCTCAGTGGGCTGTACAAACATTGCTTATCCAAAAATGGTAGTGGAGCTTATGCCAAATGGTAAGACACTGTCTGTGTTTGTTGTTTCTTTGTTTTAGGAAAGCCAGACTATAAAAACAAGTGACAGAGGGAGTCCAAGACCCATATTTAGTTCCAAAATGCTTGCTAGAATTCTGTACGATTAACCAAAGGGGTTGTCTGTGTTAGCTGTAGGTGCAGCGTCAGCTCTCAGCTGGCAAATGCTGGGTGCTGAAATGGTAAATGAGCTCCTTTTTTGTGAAGGTAAAAAAGAACCTGCTGGGCCAATGATTTATAAAAGACTCTCTGCCAGAATCTCTGAGCTGGAGGCCTATTCCTGTGGTCCTCCTGCAACCCCAAAGAGATGGGTGCTGGCTCATAAGGAAAAAAGCCAGTTTATGGTATTATAGAGACTATGGCACTTCCCTGATAGCTTTGGTACTTTCCCATCCTTTGATAACTGTTGTTAAAATTCTGCAGTACTTCCCCATGCCCTGTGACCAGACCAGATCACCTGGAAAAGTGGCTTACTCTGGTTTTCAGACAGTAAAAGAAACTTGGTGTTTTTTGGCAAATACCTGGTTCACAAATGTACTACAAGCAAGTGAGCACTCTCCTGCAAACAAGAGGAGTTATTTTTATGACAGTTGGAAAAAGTCTGGTTCATATTATTTTCTTTTTTTCCCAGCATTTAATCAGGTAGCATTCACTAAAGAAGTACCTGTGTGCTAAGAGCTCAGGAGTTTCCCTGGCACTGCTGGAAATAGCTTTTCCCAAGCTCTGCTTGCCCAGCATAGGCAGGATTTTATGTCGGGCACATGAATGTGCCAGACGCTCAGAGCTGGCCGATGGAAAGGCTCGGACAAACACCTGGTGCCAGGTACTGAGGCTCTCCACGGAATGCTCATCCCCGTTCCCATCCTTGCATTCCAGGTCTGCGGGGTCTGATGCTGTCGGTCATGCTGGCCTCCCTTATGAGCTCCCTGACATCCATTTTTAACAGTGCCAGTACTTTGTTCACGATGGACATTTACACCAAAATTCGGACCCGGCCGTCTGAGAAGGAGATGATGCTGGCTGGCAGGTGAGCGCACAGACGCCGAGCACTCCGGGGGCACAGGCCGCCTCCGCCCAAAACGCCAGCGCGGCTGGAGCCTGCCCGGCAGAGCTGCAGTGGCCTCCTGTGGCCGGAGCGGCTGTCCCGCCCCGCGCGCTCCTTTTGGGAAAACACAGCGTGCTCCCGAAGGAACACGCAGCGCGCATGAAGCAGCCGAGCTAATTGTCACTGCTTCCCGCTGCTGTTCGAAGGAAAATCTTTTAAATTACCTTCTTGGGCTCCGTGCTGCACCAGGCTGCAACATCAATGAACCGGTTCATCTGCTATTGATTTGTGTCTGGACATAATAACCACAGGAGAAAAGTGATTTCTATGTTTTGATTGCATATTTAACCATGTGCTGATGGGTATTTGACGTATCCAATACCCAACTTGGATTTCTTTTGTTTGTTCAGTGCTAATTGGCCATTATAATTGATTTCACTAGTTGAAATACAAAATGAACATGTAAATTATTGATTAATTGCTGTTTTTTTTTTTCTTTCTGATAGATCATAGATACTTCTAAGCAGATGGCTAATTGAATATCTGGCTATGTTTACAGGGCATTTATGTTATGTTTAATTGGCATCAGCATTGCCTGGGTTCCTGTGGTGCAGTCAGCTCAGAGTGGGCAGCTCTTTGATTATATACAGTCTATTACCAGCTACCTGGGACCTCCCATTGCTGCTGTTTTCCTGCTTGGTATCTTCTGCAAGCGTGTCAATGAGCAGGTAAGTGCAAATTAGGAAACAGGTATGCTGCATGTTCCTTTAGGAATTGGGAGAACTGTGTTTTTTTTGTTCTGAGCAACTTCCTGTTTATTTTAATCCCAGTATAGCCCAGGGATTTTGTGTCTCCATATCCCAAAGCCTGAGGTTTCAGAGATGAGTTTGAAAAAGTTCTTTCATAGTCCGATAGATAAAAAGTCACCTAGGAATTCACAGATAGCTCTGAAGCTTAGGTTACCTATCACTTTGCCAAGAAGTGTGTTAAATGGATAATATATGGACACATATTTGAAAGTTATCATTTAGGATATTGGTCATCAAGCTGCTTTATCAAACAAATCACCTCTTACCTATCCTGTCCAGTTGGGTTTTGAATATCCTCAAGAGTGGAGACTCCACAGTGTCTCCAGGCAACCTGTTCCAATGATCAAGCACCTTTACAGTAAAACAAAAAAACCCCTGTTTTTACCTTTAAACAGAATTTCCCAAATTTCAGTTTGTGCCCACACATACCTGTGTGTCTGTTATACTTTGGGCTGGAGTACTGTACACCAGGCACCCACCAACAGTTCTGAGAATGAAGTAATTACTCTCAGGGCCATTAGCAGGTAAACCAGACACACATTTCAGGAAGGATGATACAACATTCTGTCTGGTTCCATCGTGCCAGAGCTGTCAGGAATTAAGCCCTCAAAGGTAAAAAGGTGTGAGAACAGCCCCTGGAGTGTGCAATCCATGGCTGAAACCTGCCCTGTAGGAGGAGACAGCTGTGTGGAGCTAGATGGACTGTGAGAAATGGTCTGGACGTGGTGTCCTGAGGTGTGCCTGACATCCCAGAGCTGTTCACTGCCCCTTTCTGTTGAACTCATAGACTGAGCTGTAAATAAGGTCACTGAAAGCATCTGGGTTAAAACCCACATGCCAAAGCCATTGTAACACATAACTACCTCCATGTTTCCTCCAGCAACTGTTTGAGAGCTCAGAGTTTGTTTCCATGCCTGAAATGACTCATTTTGATCCCTTCTTGTCACACCCTTGTCTGCAGGGTGCCTTCTGGGGCCTAATCTTTGGGCTGCTGGCTGGACTCAGCAGGATGATTGCAGAGTTTGCCTACGGAACTGGCAGCTGTGTGGCCCCTTCCTACTGCCCCTACATCATCTGTGGCATTCACTACCTTTACTTTGCATTGATCCTCTTTGGGGCTTCTGCCATCGTCATCCTGGCAGTCTCCTTCATGACCAAGCCCATTCCTGATGTACATGTGAGTATTATTGCAGTCCTGCTCCTCAAGAAATGGAGCACAATGAAACCACCAGTTTGTACCTGGTGTGTTACCTCTCCACACTTCAGCCACCCCCAGCATACAGCTCTTGTAAGAAAGCAAAGGAAATAGTCTCCATTCACCTGTCACTGATCTTTAGTGGCTCCTAATAGCCTTAGACATCCCAGACATTTGGGATGCTGTGGTCTTACAGCCAGCTCAGGTGCTGGCCAGCCTGGTTGGTCTCTGTGTAGTCAGCCCATGATCAGTTCAACTCCTTTTGTTCCGTGGCAGCTTTACCGCTTGTGCTGGTCCTTGCGGCACAGCCAAGAAGAACGGATTGATCTTGATGCAGATGAGGAGCAGGACAGAGCTGAGGAAAAAGATAATGAATCAGGTAACTGTTGAATACCTAGAGATTCTGTCATATATTTGAGTATCCCTGTTTCATTCCTGAAGGAACATTGACAAGCTTGATAGTCGAAGACATCCTCCCTCCTCCCAACAAAAATCCTCAGCCCTCACAAATTTAAATGGCTCATGAGCTGCCTTTACCAATTTCTCTAGCTCAGTGTGAATCAGAAGTGAAGTGGATTTGAAGGGAGAAAATCTTATTCTCTTGGTAGCTGGGTGGCAGCTCTAGGACTAAACCAATGGCAATGCTCTGGGTCAGAGGTGCTGTGCATTGGCAGACCTGTGTATGACTCCAGCACTCAGAGGGAATTCACCTGGAAATAATGGGCTGTGGTCAGGATTGAAGGCACCATGAAAGCAGACTGCAAACCCACCTGCTCTCTTTACTGGGTTTCTGGTTCTGCTCCCAAGATCCTTTTCATCAATATCCTCAAATTAATTTATTTGTCTTTCAATTAAGAGTGTAGAAAGTATTGAAAAGATGGAGTTTAAGCTTTGAAGCACAGTTTGCTTCTCCAATACCAGGCCAGGTCTCTAGGCTGCAAAAGGCCCAAGTGTCTTCTGCAGAAGGCTCTCTTGGAACATGTAGAAAATCCCTCTTTTCCCAGATGAGCTGTGAAAACACAGCATTACCTTGATTCTTGTACTGTTTTGTACTAAAATGCTTCCACTGAATTATGACCATAAATCAGGACGGGAATGTCCTCGGTCCCAGAGGTCAAGGGTGTGCCATGATCCGTACTCACCTTTCCTGACCAGAGTGTTATTCCTTCCAGTTAATGAGGAAAACCAGGAGAACCTGGGATGCTGTAGGAAAGCTTACAACTGGTTCTGTGGCTTGGACCAACAGAAGGGCCCCAAACTGAGCAAGGAGGAAGAAGAGGCACTGAAGAAGAAACTGATGGACACCAGTGAAGTGCCACTGTGGAGGAACGTTGTGAATGTCAATGGCATCATCCTCTTGACTGTGGCTGTGTTTTGCCATGCCTACTTTGCATAACCCCCTGATCACAGTCCTGAAATTGTACTGCATTGTTCAAGCAAAAATGATGGTTTGTAGATTTACACAATTAGATACACATTGCATTTTCATCTTCTACATTTGTAAATATCAGAGTGATTTACTCACTGATTTCGTGATCATAATTTCAACAATTTAAAGATGAAGGCCACTGGGATTTCAAGAGAGAGAATTTCTATTTAACCTATTATTCTATTTATTGAACCAATCCAGGGCTAATGGAGGTTCAGAATTTCCATCCAATATTCTCTCTGCTCATGATACATTTCATATTTTAGTTTCAGAACAAGGCTGCATGAGCCATATTTCATATCAGGTTTTGTGAACTACCTTTCAGGGTTCACGATACTATTTTGATTTTCAACCCTTCCTCTGATCATTCAATTTTCCTTTTCCTTCAGCTATGATAATTTGCAAAAAACCCACAACCACTGAGGGACTGTATATTACAAACTCAAATTAAAACATTGCTTTTGTGCCTCCACACATGGGATATTTTAAGTAAAGGATTTATGTATATATCAATGTATTTGATATAATACATAAATTTCCATTATCAGTTTTCCCCCCTTTTTCTCACTTTCCATTGGGTTGTGTTTCTCAGTTGTCAGTGGAACACTAACCTCTGAATTGGTCACATTTTGAAACTAGGGAATACCTGTCTTGATGATCCTAAAAAGAATTTTGCTTACAGTAGATTATCTGTTTAACTTCCAAAAGTCCTCTTGTCTTGATATTTTAATATATACCTATACTTGAATGTGAAGCTTTTTGTACAAAATACATGTATTATACACACAGGCAATACATTATGTATATGCACTATATATATTATATATATATAAAATATATATTTATGTGTGTGTATATATATATTTATTTCTTACTGATCAATTCCCACCCTGGTATGTCAAGGACCTCTTTACTGTGGGCTGGGAGTTAATGTACTGCCTCTCTCTGTGGACTGTGCCACAAACCAGCCCACGGCCATGGTGAAACATCCTCAGCATTGGAATGCTGGGCTGCATTTTGCAGATACACCAAAGGGCTCTGTACTGCTTTTCTGCAAAGCTATAAATCTTTCCTCTGAAGATTTCATTGAGAAATAGGATTCCTGCTGCATGGCAGCATGAGTTAGCAGTTCAGGAAGGAGAATAGTCACAGCTGTGGGATATCAGTTAAACCAGGGTGATTGTCTCCACTCCATAAGTTTGGTACCAGCTGGGGACACAGGAAAAGGCAGATTTAACACTTCAAAGCAAAAAGCAATAGATCTTCTTTTCATCTCATTCAGCTTCCTGGGGGATCAAGTGTAGAAGGAAGATGCTGGTTGCTCCGTCAGGCAGCGCCGCAATTCCCTGCTCCTTTTTGCACACGTTGGTGGGGCTGCACTGTCCCAGAGCATTCCCATTCTGCCACAGGATGCTCTGGGCTGGCAGCAAGTGCAGCTGAAGGGGAAGGCAGAACAACCCCTGCAGCTGCCCCAGCACACTGCTCTGCCTCCTGGGCTTTCATCACTCCCACTTCTTAATCTCCTGGCAGGATCTTTGCTTCATTTGGATCTAACCCCAAATGCTCTGGATTCCAGCAGAATTGCTGCTCTTCAGTAGAATTGATGCTATTCAGCATCATCCCTGCAGGGTCCTTTGCATAGGCTAGATCAAATCAATACTTCAGAAATACCACTGCAAACCTTAACACAGTGATAGAGTATTTTAAAGACCATGGAATTAATTGTATTTTATGAACTATGAAGATTTGTATGTATTAAAGTAATTGTATATTTTGAAGTATTTGGTGTCCACAAAGTCATGGGATTTTTATATAATATGATGGAAGACAGAGAAACTTCATTTGGTGTCTAGGTTTTAGCTCTGGGTAATAGAATGGATGAAAAACAAACAAGGAAGACGTCACTGAGGATTGCCCAGATGCCTCTGTCATTCTTTGCTACAAAAATACAGTGAAATTATAAAGTTATCTGGATAAAGACAAGTAACACAAGTGATTTCCTGGCAGTCTGAGCAGCCTTTGGATGACCTCCTGGTTAATCAGGCATCATTGCATGATTTTGCTCCTCAGAACCACAGAGTTTTGAAAATCTAATGCACAGTTTCCCAGGGATATTCACTGTATGTCCTCAGCAACCTGATTTCATTCTGGTCTGAAGGTGGATGTTGTGGAGGGAAGAGCTCAAACGTTTACATAAAGTTTGACAGCTACTGTTGACTCCTGTAATTTTGTAGAATTTCAAAGAAAAATTGCCTTATATTGTAAACAGGTGATAAAATTGTAATGTTTAGCTAACATTAAATGCCAACTCAGGTTGGTAGCTATTGCATTAATGACTTTAAGGAAGAAATGACTTTTCTTCAATTTTCAGGGGAGCTCTGTCCATGAGCTGTTGTTGGGGACACTCAGCTAAAAGCAGTAGCTTACACTGTTCTGGGTCTTGTCATGCTTTAGAGATGGGAATGTGAGCACACCCTTTTCCCCAGTGTTTGACTACACATTTGAAATACTTTTGGTTAGTGGTGAGACTCCAAATAAATCTCTGGCTCACAGCACAAAGTACCTGCATGGCATGTACAGCATAACACAGCTCTGTCCCAGGGGATCTTGAGATATCCCAGCTTACCCTGTCAGGTAAGATACATGGTTAAAGCTTAGTTAGATATACAGGATTCTTTTAATAAAATAAAATATGCACTTAGTAGCACTATCAGCAAATTGTGACGCTGCTCTGTAAAGAACACACACTAAACAAAATCTTCCATTTAAGAAATACTACATTGTTCTTAGGAAAAATCCTGAAAAAGGGTAATCACTGTTCATTTAATTTATCTGTATCACCCACAAAAATGTATCCGAGTATCTCACAAATGTTTAGTATTGATGATGATGAGAACACCCTGTTCTTAGAACACAGAATTTGGGTTTATTCCTATTTTGTTATTGAAAAGCCTCATGCACTGAAATTCCAGGGGAGGGAAGGTCTGGGACTTGGTTGGAATCAGTCTGCAGTACCCATGGTTTGTTCCAAGCAGAGTATCTGGCCATGGTGAATTAGGCCATGGCACAAGGCTGAGCTCCTCAGGTGCAGGTGATTGTGGTGACTGGCACCCAGCAGCAGCTGGGATTGCCAGGAGACTCAGCTCCCTGACCTTCCTTATCTGGCAAAACTAGGAGTGTTCCTTTAAAGTAAAAGCCAACACAAAAATGAGGAGCAAAGCTAAACAACAAATCCATGTATTGTCAGCCATTGTATTTGAAGGGCACTTGAGCTCATTGGCTTGAAGTGTTGAGCCAGAGGACTTTAGAGCTGACATTTCTGGGGACAGACTGCACAGAAAAGGGTTGTGCACAGCCTGTGGGGTGACAGAAAAGCTGCTCTCAGGAAAGCTGCTGGGTGCTTTAATTTTTTTAGTGGTCTTAGGTGCCAGCTGCAGGTGTCTGTGCCCTGCACTGCAGTGTTCTCTGGGGGAGCAGAGAACCCACAGAGAGGGAAGGGAGCAGCAATCAGAGACCTTCCCTTGTGCTGAACTGAGAATCTGTAGCCCCAGATTTAGTAACAGTGGGCAATACACTGCTGAAAGAGATGAGAAATGGAAAAAAACCCTGGTTGTATTTGTGCCTCCTGAAGAACATTCCTTCTCGCCCTCTACCATGGGCAGCTGTGAGAAAGAATTATTCTCCTGGAGCTGCAGAGCCCACCCTCTCTTCACCTGGCAGAGTTGAGGCCAGAGCACCTGTGCCTGCCTGGATCAGCACTGCCCCTGCTTTTCTGAAGGTACCTGGAAGAGCTTCAAGCTGAGGTGAGAATTTCTTGTCACTCTGTGCAGCACTTTTGTTTACAGTATTGGAGCCTATAACTTTAAAAATGTAGCTTATATGCAAGGTATGCTAAAACAAATTATTAAAATGGGGTTTATTCATTCAAATTGCAAACTCTGTCTTTTAAAAAATAGGTCCTGTGCTTTGAGCATATTAGCTTTGTGTGTAGCTGTCTCTGCCCTTCTGGTTTAATGTCATTAGCCAAATCTGATTTTCCCAGACTATTTTGTCCTTAGACAAATCTCTCACTATATGATTTTTATATTTTTTTAAATAGGAAAGGTAGTGGTGGGAAGCAAATATACTCCCTGCTTTGAAACATGAAGAGATGGAATTAAAAGCTGCCATTTTCCAGAACAGAATGATTTCCACCCCTTGGACTTCTGAAATCGTATGGGGACAGGGAATATGAGTCTGTAGTTGCAAGAAAAAAGAGCCATAACATTCTTAACTTTCTGGAAACTGTTACAAAAAATTCAAGGTGACCTCTGCCTGGGTGGGACACAAGACACCACAGGGAAGTCTTGTTTCCCATGGATGGAGCTGTCTTGTCTTCTGGTGTTGCTGAGGATTGCTGGGTAACTGGTTTGAAAACTCAATCTGTGCAGAGTGTAACTGCGTTAATTCCAGTATTGACCCAGGACCATATTAATTATATCTGGGCCTTAATAATTGTTGGCTTCAAGCTAAAAAGGCAAATTGATTTCATTGATGTTAAAAATCTGCCTTGCTGCTAAAGCCATCGGAGCATAGAGCACTGGGGAGGACACAGTGCTAAAAGCAGAGACTTGCTGCACACACAGCATGTCCTTTGAAATGGTGAGTTTAATTAGGGTGTGAGGTGCCACATCCTGAGATGTTCATTTATGTATTTATAGTGTGTATGAAGCGATTCAAGATCTTCAGTATTTTGTTGACCAAGTCTGTGGCAGCTTTATTATGGAGTATTCCTGACTGAAAGCTAAGTCAGTCCAGGGAAAGTGTTCATCAGCTGTTCCTTTGATCCAGCCAATTGTTCTACTGACACCTACAGTGCTAATTAATTCCCAGCCTCATGAAATGGGGACTCTTGTCTCTCATCCCAAAGCAGGGAATTAGCCTTCAGCACAGCCTGTGACTTTTGATTATTATGTCTGCAATCTTTTTGTCAGTAATGCAGCTTTGTAAGTAGAAAACCCCAACTAACAGTGGTCCATGGCTGTTCTGTATGCAGACTTTGAATTCTGGCATTTGCAGAGGCAGCATGTGGTCAGTACAGCCCAAGGGAATTCCTGTCATGTTTGGAGTGTGATGGTTTTATGTTGTTGGGTGTAACAGAGCTAAAGAATTGCTGAGACAAAAGCTGCTATGTGGGAGGGCACCAGTAGTGTCCATATCTCAGAGTTCACCTGAGGCTTTGCTCCATTTCTGTACTGTGGGTGTAAGATGAGAACACTGATCCATGTAGAGGCTTTTTAAGGAACAGTTTATATTGTCTTTAAAGCATTCATCAGGCAGATACTTGGATGGCAGTACTTAAGGTCCAAGTCAATTTCTTCTAGTCAGAGCAGTTCATTGTGGATGGTCTTATTTCTGCATCTGAGCAAGCTAATTATTTTGGGAGCTCACTGAAGGGTGATACCTGAATTACCAGGGAAGGCTGTGACAAGGTTGGACCTGGGCTAAAATGATGATTGTTACCAGATTTTCCTGCAGTTCTGTAAGAGCAGATGAGCCTACACTGTGCTGCTCTAGTCCTTTAGCATGTTATTAAAGCTGCCTGGCTTCTCTTATTGAGTTGGATGCACTCTGGCACCAATATGTATTACATATGAGTGCCTTATGTGTTTAAAAGGCAGAGCTCCTCCAAGATCTGCCTGGAGGGAATGAATCCAACTGACTCAATACTTTTAAATCACATCTTTATAGGAGAAGAAATTTACCCTTTGGTTACATTATGGAAGAGAAACATTTTAACTGTAATCACTCCTACAGAAGAGTTTATCCTGTATGTAAGGGTAATGCAGTTTGCAGTGTGACCGTGGGTTTGAATGGAAAAGCAGCCCTGACAAATAACCCCTTTTATAGACCTGATGCAGCTTCTTTGTAGCTACAATTCTGGATATAAAACTCCCATGTGAGAACAAAACCCAAGTGAAAACAAATGGGACTTGCTGCGAAGCTGTGCCAGCTGCTCTGTCACATCTTCCTTGGTGGCTGAGAATGGCCAGGGCTGTCCTGCTCATTTGTGTTATTTCTTTGCCCAGGCCTCCTGTCGAAGCCTCTTAAATTACACTCTTGTAACTTTCTGTAAAGACAGAACTTTGCAACGTGTCTGTAGTGACCAGCCTTGAATTCACAGTGAATAAAATGCTACTGAAACTTCCCACCACTTCCACTGCCCTTCAGCTCAAACCCCGAGGTTCTTTTGATCCCTATTACAAGCAATTCCAATTAGGGACCAGAGCACTCTCCTGTTAGGGAGGCCCCAACATGGCTTTACCAAGGGCTACCCTAGTAAAGCCTTTCTGACTTTGGTCTTAATCCCACGTTCAACAAATGTTTGCAGCAAAATGCATGTGAATTCATGTTGTTAGATCTATTTGTCAGTATAGACAAGACTGCTGGAGGGGTTAATTGTGAACCTTTCTAATATAATTAATTATTGATTAGTGTTTGATAGGCTGAGGGTTTTTTTTTTAAAAAAAGGAGAGAACATTATGAAGAAAACGGGGTTGGTGTCTTGTATAATAGGAAAATCTTGGCAACTTGGGCAATAACTCCTAGGGGAGAACTCCACACTTCCTAACTTTTCTTCTCCATTTTTCTGCTTGTGACCTGCAATATAGATGTGAGACTGTTGCCAAATAACTTTTCAGGAGGAACTGATTCCGAGTAAGTGAGGAAGAGAGTTCTGGTGCTGAAGGTCTCATGTAATCGTGTACCTTTTACAGCCAGACAACAACAGAGGGCAATAGATCTCTAGAAAAGATCGCGGCTGCAGAAGGGCTTCCAGTCGATCGCGGCGATGGCGATTTCGGCAGCTCTTTGCACGGCCTCGCTGGGATCATCCAGACACCGCTGAAATGTGTCCCTGTGATTCAGCAGCATCTCGCGGCCCTCTGGCAGCTCAGCCAGCAGGGTGAGGGTTTTGATTGCATTCAAACGCGCTTTGCTGGTTTCCTCAGCAACCAGCGTCAGTAGAGGTGGAATGGCTTCAGCACCCATGGCTGAGGATCTCCCTGTAGGGAAATAAACTGGCTTTGAAATGTGTTATGACATCTAATCATCATCCTTTCGGACTGACACACTCCATTCCCTGCCTGGCTACAGCTCTGAGCAGCCCTGGAGGTGTAGTGCACAGAGGCAGAACATGCTCTTCTTTCAGAGACCAAGGCTGGCTCACTGCTGTTCATTTTAAAGGAAAAAAGATCGTTCATGGTTAACTTTATCTGCCTTGCACATTAGTATTTAATTTGCAACAAATTATCTAAAAATATACGAGGCACCAAATGATAGAATAAACTATGTTTTGGAGGGGGGGTGAGGAGTGGAGTTTGTTAGATGCCCTTAAGAACATCCTCCAGTCTTTCATTTTTAAAAACACTTCAAAGACCGAGATCCACTCCTGAGTTGTCTTTGGAAGCCTGAGGAAGGTTTGCAGAGGAGGACTGGAACACAACTGCTGTTATTGAGTCTTTTATGTCTAATTACTCATTCATCGCACTGGAAATTTAGCAGTTAGTATTTTCTGTGTCATGTAAGTTACTTGGGAGAGCTACAGACCTTATTAATATTCATTGCTCTCCCAGCTGTGAGAGAGGCGCTGCCTCTAATCCCGGAATGTTTCCAGAGAGCAGCGCTCCTCTGCTGGGCGCTGGTGACTGAGTGTAGCTCCAGGTTTCTGGATCTCTGTGTGGTCTGGACTTGAATGGAAAACGTTCCCTCTCTGGAGGGAAATGATGCAGGTGAGGTAGGGGAATGAAATGTGAAATATCCTGTCCCCCTAGACACTGTGATGAAGCATCAATAGTTGCTAAAGACAGTTATAAAGAAATGTCCCAGTCTCAGAGTTTCTTGATGAGCATTATCACGGTCAGAAACAGAGGACTTGGGGAGTAGGAGGGAGCAAATGTTTTGTTATTTAGTTGCCCTAGAATTGGATTTCCAGGAGGCACCCCAACAGAATTGCCTGTGTCTCTCACCCTGAGGTGTAACAATAGCAAACATCAGCGCTCCTGCCGAGTTAACTTGAACTTCGGGCCGTGTGTCTTCCAGCAGGCTCACCAGCACAGGAATCACCTCTTCTTTGCACACCGCAATTTTCCCCTCAGCATGAGAACTGTGTAGAGAAGATGGTTAGCTCGAGTCCTTGAACCGTGCCTGCTGCCCGTTCTGAGCTACCCGGAACTGAGCCCCCTCGGCCTCTGGCCACGCCTGGAGCCGCAGCCCCGTCCCGGTGCCACCAGCAGTGTCACTGTGCTCCCCTGGAGGGACTGTCCTGCCGGGAGGCACAGGACAGGCGCTGCCCAGCCCCCGAGGCACCCGAGGGGATGGCTGTGCCCGTGGCTGCTGAACCCAAGCGCTGATACAGGCCTGAGGATACCACATGGACCTGCCTGGACGAGCTTCACAACATTTCTGGTTTATTTTCGGTGATATCTGGATTTTTAAAAAAGCTTTCTCTGGTACACTGGACACTGATGAGTAGCTGCATGTAACAGGATGTAGGATTAGGGCTGGTCCTAATTGCAATGGAGTTACAAACCTGGCTGGTGAAGCCTCTAGATTTAAAAACCTGCTAAATCAGAAGGCCAAAATGAATTCTTCTCCCAGATCACTTTCCTCACTTTTTTTCCAGCCTCTCTAATGAGGAGGATATTTAATGTGGCCCAGCCATCGCAGGGACCTAGAACGTAGCTCATGTCCATATTTCAGCTGCATTTTGCTTTCTTTCTATGACTCATGTTAATGATACTCTTTTCCTCTAAGACCTCTCTTTATTATAGGACATGAGGAAATGTGTAGTGCCAGTTCATATGTAAACTACATCAACTGCAGACCTTTTTAAACTAGACATTTGTTGAACTCTTATTATATTTTCTGATACAGTACAGTGGACTTAAGTTATTCCTTTCATCCATTCTCTGATACACAAATTTAATATAAAGATTGCTTTTTCTGATCCATCACTGATGTATGTGGCAGCCTGTGGCAGAAAACTATTTCAGTCTTTAATCACAGTGAAATTTCCAAGGATCTCTAATTTTCTGAGAGAGAGCACTTTTCCAAAAATATAAGGGAGATTCTCCCTACCTCCATAGAGGTCAGAATCCTGTTTCTACAAGATTTTTAATGTAAGAATTTTTTCCTAGCAGTGCTGTACCAGGAAAAAAAATCCCGATTCCACTGCCAATACTGAAAACAAACAGAAGGAGAAGGAATGACTGATCAGCATTTGCTTTCTTCAGTGATTTATAGCAGTTAGGAATTTTTTAAGCCCCATGTGTCCCATTTTGTTTCCCCCATGTGTGCATTCAGGCTGATAGTGCTTTACATGTGAAATGTGGCAGCTTCGGTGTGTAGTGGAACACAGCTTGTAAATGAATGGCATTTATTTACTCCTGGAATTAGTTCTTTCTTGGACTTAAGCATTAGAGAGGTTTCTTTACCTGATTTCTAAGAGGACCCAGGCTGCTTTGCTCCTGATGGCTGTGGAGGGGTGTGAGAGCTTTTCCTTCAGCACAGTAATGGCACCAACTGCCAGGGCTTCAGAAACCTCCACACGGAGACAGTTGGAGAGTGTACCAAGGATTAGCTCCTGGACCTCATCCAACTCTGTCTTCAACTTCAGGACCAGTGGGGGAATCAAACCAGCCTGCAGGACACCACCAGCCCCTGCAGAGGGGACAGGGAAGGAAACGTGGATGAGAGCTGAGTGCAGTTATTATTGCTACCTGCACCTGCAATTTCTTCAGAGGATCAAAATACATGTGGGAACTCATTTCCTTACACAGAAGTGGGATTGAGAGATGGAAACTACTCCAACACTGTCCTGTTTATCAATGTCATCTTAGCACTGCTTTTTTGGGAAGCTTCCACAAAACTCCTCTAAAGAAATCAAGACCAGGTAATAACCAACATGACAATTGCTTTGATGTTCCCAGTTTTTCTGTAATATTTCTCCCAAAATTATCCTTGCAAGGAAAATACAGGAAATATATATACATTACAAAGTCACCTTCTATGCAGCCTTTCTAACTGTTCTCAATATGAACAGATGCTAAGAGAGGCAGAGATGTTAGCCTTTAGAGCTCGTTCTTTCATTCTCCATGGTTTCTGGTAGGGCAAGTCAAGATTTTGGGAACTGTCAGCTTCCTAACACATTTCTTTGTAGTAGTTCTGTCAAGGCAAAAATTTAAATTCTGAACTTTCCAGCAGTCAGTACTCTTGCACTGGCTCCTAAAATATAACATCAAAGGCAGAGAGATCATAACTTGCCCTGCAAGTGATGTCTTTGCTATGAACAAGAGTCTGATTTGTACCATTTCTTATCCTTTAGTAAGTCAACACTGCAACAGCAATGCCAGGGGAAAGCAGAACGTACTGTCCACAAGTAACTATGTGAAAACAAAATTCTCCAGCTTGTCTTGTTGCTAAGTCTGATTCTTTGGTTGCTATGAGAAATGTGGCTCCTTTCAAAGTGATTCATATACGGTTAGATAAGGAAGTTTTGTGGATAAGAGTCATCAAGGTATTTTCAAATGAATCTCCACAGCAGAGACAAGTGTGAAAGAGATTTTAATGACCCTTAGTAGTGCATAGGAGAAATCCTTCACCTTGATAATTGGGTGAAAAACAGGATTCTAATCTAGAGGTTATTCTGTTGTACATATTTCTGAGGCTTTGCTAATACTGAATAACTTCTTATGTTACTGACTTATTAGGATCCACGTTACATTGCCAAAGCAAAAAAATGTCTTGGGGAGATATTACAGCTTTACTACCTGTGCTACATTTGGAGGTCAGTTTCCATGAGAATTCAAATAAATAAGGAAAACAAGTTCCAAGACAATTCACGTTGAAGGCTAACAGCATTTTACAAACAAGGATTTCTCCTTGTTCCAGAAAGGCATGGCAGGAATGGAAAGTGAAATAATGTTCTTTGAAGCTGTGGCTCTGTGTGTCACTACACAGGGGAGTTGGTGCTTTCACAGTGAAAAAACCCCAACCAACCCTATACTGTTCCCTGGAAGAACAAAAGAAATTTGTCAAAGAGTAACTTCAGCCCATTTATGCTGTCCCTGCAGAAGGATGTGATAAAGGACACCTGCACTATTGCTCTGGCAAAGGACTCTGTTGCAGGGTCCCTGGGAAGGAGGCCCAGCTCATCCCTCACCACCATCAACCCTCTTGACGGTGGGGATTGGATTGCTGGGGTTTGGATTGTACATTATAGGTATAGAAAGGTTTTAGCAGGTTAGACAACAGCAGGAGTATGTCTGGGAATTCTCCATGCCTTATGGAATGCCAGGCAGTAGGGAACCCACTAGTGAACTTCTACCAAGGAATCAGACTAAAGCAGTTAAATCATACCCAGAATTCCTCTAGCCCCACTTCCCTGGGGCCTGTGAAAGACAAGATTTTTCAAATGCAACTTTTTAAACTCCTCCCAAAGTTTTTAATGAAAAGAAACCATATGGCCTGAGTACATGAAATTGGGATCCCCAGACTGCTCACAGTCACCATATGCACTTCTAAATCCTGGGTTGCTGTGGAAATCAGTACAGAATCTCAGTTCAGGAGGCACAGTTGCAGAGGCAGAGTAATAAATGGGAGGTGACAGGCTCACACTGCCTGTGTGTAGCTTTAACTCACGTGGATCCCAGTGTTCCTTGGGACAGTCCATATGCAAACCCTCTTTGCACAGTGCAGATACACTCTGCTTTGAGCCCAGAGAAACCACTGCTTGATTTAACTTAACTTTCCATCTGTAACAACTGCTGCTGTCGTATTATCTCTACATCACTCATGCTGGGAGATGTACTTGGTTCTTTCCTATTTTTTGTATTTGCTTTCAAATGCTTACTAGCCATTTTTAACCAGTCATCTTAAGTTTCATTTTCTCTTTGCTGCAATTCCCTCTTTTTCAGGACTTCCTTGCTAAGTTCTCTCAATTCTCTTGATCACTTTTATCATCATACAGCCAGGAAGTATAACCAGCATTCAGGTTTCACTTTGTGTCTGGGTGTTTCAATTATCTTTAATGTATTCCACCAATACATTCATCCAGCCAGGGCTGCTTTCACTGGCCCTTGGCTTTATTCCTTCCAGTTAATGTTTATTGACTTCCTTTGCCTCAGTCATCCCTCATTCATTGCTCTTCATGTCTTCTTTTGGTGCTGGCCTCTACTATGGCACTGCAGTCCTGGGTGTGAAACCCAACAAAGCCACTTTGTGTGTGTGTCCATAAGCTGCTGAGATAATGTACAATGCTGTCTAGAACAGCTTTCATTTTGTGCAGCCATTAAGCAGTATTTACTCTGGGGCTATCGGTACTCATTTTGTCTGAACACTTGGGATGTTCTAATTTTTTTTTAATTGGTTTTGTTTTACCAGGCTGGGTCTCTGTACCAGGAGCTTTCTTGTCTACTGTTTTGTCAAGCTGTCTCAGCTCAAATGCTGTCGTGCTACTAGAGGGAGCTTCCCAGATACAAATATAGAAACAAAGATGAATTGTTTGACCTTGTCAAAAGTCTCAATGTGGTGAAGAGAAAGAGGTTGGAGAGGAAAGGCCATCAACAACAACAAAAAGAGACTACCTTACTCTGAGACTGAAATTTCCATGTGGAAATTCGTCATGGTTTTCCCAGGGGAACCACAGGTTGAAAGGTCTAGGGAGGGAAAAGGGAGGAGGCAAAATCAGTGGCAAGTTGTTTGGGAGTCACTTGTAAATGAGAGTGGTCTCAGATCCTTGGATCTTAGTGAGTGAGCAACAGGAGGGGAAGATAAGCTGGGGTTTTGAGTTGTCCTGTACTGAAAAATACAGTGGCATCCTCAGGATATCGACTTTTTCATTAAAATACTGCCCTTTCAAAAGGGATTTGTCTATTGCAGAGAGTGTTCTAGATACCCTGGGCCCAGTGAAGTAGTTGGGAAAAATGTTTTCAAAATGTAAAGAGTTGAATTTGCAGCTGCATAGTTAACGTCATTATTGATCTGTTTTTCTGAGAACTTGTAATCTTCCCTTGGGCTGCTTTTTTATCTGAACACTCATCTCTTCCTTCTCATAACTCTCTGGCCACTCTCATCCTTCCTTTCCTGATTTTTTTTCAAATAGGCCCAAAGAGGAATTGCCATTTATTCTGTTCTCTCAGTATGGCTGCAGGGCATGTAAACATGTAAAAGTTAAATTTTGTAGAAGACGAAGGAGTTATTTACAGTACATAAGAGTGGTGCTTTGTTTTGCTTTTAAATTACATAAATCAAATCACATTGCAAATCCTTTTCCTTAAAAATGCTGGTTTTCAACTAAAAATATTTGTTTTGGTTTGAAGCCTGTGCCTCATGCATGGCCACAAAGTGATGATTGGTGTAATAGAACATAGAAAAATAATATGGAAGCACAGATTCTCTAGAGCATGAATCTTTGTTGGCACCTTGGATGTCTTTCTGTGATGGTCACAGAACTGAAATGCTCAGCAGAGGCATTTGTGCTTAGGAAGGGGCACACAGGAAAAGCAGAGCAGAGCCCTGGGAAGGGAATCTGCTGCCTGGCATCACAGCCAGCTGGGACAGCCCTGGGGGGAGCTCACTGACTGAGGAGCCAAATGATCCTGACAAAACCTCCAGAGCAGCACCTCTCTTGCTGGCCCTGCAATAGTTTATTACCATTTCAGAGGGAAGAAAGGGTGTATTACCCTTGTGAGTGCCACCATACATCACAGACACTGGCAAACACAGTGCTTGGGTGATGCTTCCTTTGTGCCAAGAGTGATACTTTGAGTGACAAGATGAGCACAGGGGATGCTGCCCCTGCACACCTTCCTTAACGACTCCTTGCTCACTACTGTTTAAATGGAAAAAGTCTAATTTATTCTGGGAAGATCTCTGAGTCACCTGTCACAAGAGCACAGTTTATGAACCTTGTAGTAGCTTATTTAATGTTAAGATTCAGCATTTTGACTCTCAGTGCTTCCAGCATTATGGCTGTGTCAGGGAGGAGACTGAATATAATACTAGAAATACTATAAAACTGGGCAGAACTTTCTGGTGAGTTTGGAGCAGGAGGCAGACAACATTCAGTGAACTACAGCTTACCTGCCTAGAACCCATCAGCTTCACCAAGCCTTTTACCTGAAGAGGATAATGCTCTTGACGTCTTTGAAAATCAGAATATTTTCCTCTTCTTGGCAAGAATAGTTCTCTGTCTTTCCATGCCAATTTAACAGGAACAAACAGCAGTGTCCCAAAGGATGACTGTGCCTAGAGACAGAGGCTATCTCTTATCTGAAAGGACTGAGGGGTGGGAAGTCTCTGTTTACATGAACTGAAGAGCTACTGGGATATTAAGAGAGCTGAGGAAAACACTGCAGAGACTGGATCAGACTAGAAATAGTAAACAATTCTGTATCAAACCATTTCAAACAGGGGCATTGGCTGGATGTGTTTATCTTATGAGAGCCCTAGGGATTCACCAGGTACAAAATCACATCCTCAACAATTGTGTCTGTCAGATCCTCATTAAAAATACAAGAGCTTTATAAAACTTTGTAAGCTTTATAAAAGCATTATGTGATCTGCTTTTGAAGCCACTGAGAATTTTTCCAATACTCAGGATTTTGGGATGCTGTCTGAATGAAAGATATGACAGAAATTAAGGTTATAGAAATATTAAAAAGTCAGCAGTACCCTGCAGGAACACATAATGTGCCTGCCTCTGGGGATGATTTAAAAACCCAAAAATTTTTCCAGCATTAACAAGAACAGGAAAGATTGGTCTGATAAACAAGAAGTTCCTAAGCCTCAGTAAAGCATGAAGGAGATTCCTGCATATCTTGTTTTTGCTTTTAGAAACTTTGCTTTAGAGTGTGTGCAATTGTAGTATCAAAGCACCACTGAAAAAATTAACATAGAAACTATGCCTGATATATCTTCATTAGTTTCTCTGGTATAATTCAGAAATCCAAGAAACAGGTTACTTTAAAAAAATTAATTGTCATTTTGATAGTAATTAAGACTGCCTGTGACCACCTGCTTGAAAGGAGTGTGTTTAACTATTTAAATCATTCATGGCCAATGAAAAGAGGAATAATATCTAAAGAATTAAAAAATTTTAGTCTACAGAATGTATTTTATCATAGCTCTAAAAACTCTGGAGATTAATTAGACAGAATAGACTTGTGTTTCACATAGAATTTTCCAAAACAGAAATAAACCCTGGGTTCTGTTTTTGTACAAGAATTATCTACAGTCCGAGATCAATAACTGACCAAGACAAGTCCCCTCATTCTGACTGAGGGCAGTGCCAGATCCTTCAGTGGGAAATCCCCCACAACACGAAGGTGGAAATAATGAAATGTGTTCTCTGTTGTAATAGAGCATAATCCAGTAACTGTGGATTGCTGCTCATTCATGTGGAATCTGAAGGCACTCCCCAAAAGGAAGGCAACTTTTCCTTCTTTTACTGAAACTATATTGACTTGTTATCATATACACGAAAGCAAACAACCAAAATGAAGGTGAAATAATTTTTTTTCCCTAGCTCTAATTGTTGACAGCTCGAATTGTTATCCTGCCTGTAAGTTGCAGGATAAGCTCTGCTATCTTTTGCAGGGGTTTTATTCAGCCCTTCTGAACTCCAGCTGCTTGCACCTCCCTTTTAAGTAAATTTCTAGAAGTTTTCTATATTTGTAACTTCATCTATAGACACCTTCACAGTCATCCTATGTACCCAAATGTGTGAATGCATGTGCACACACAGAGCATGCATTTCACTGATCTTCCATGCAGATTGATCACACAAACTGGGAAATTTCTTGGATTTTATTTCTCTGACAAAATACCTTTATCATTTTTAAAAAATAATTAAAACAAAAGAAAAAAAATTGTAAAAATTCACCCAGAGGGTTGGGTTTCTTTTCTTGTTCTTTTAGATGAAGAAGGAAATGTCACCCTGAAATTTATTAATTTCCTCTACAGGGAAGACTTTGCCAAAATACATGAAGGAAGGAAAACAATCTGACGTACTACTTGTGCCAAAGTCCTCAGATCAATAACTGTAGAGAAAATTAAAGCCTTAAGATAACTACTCCCAAAAAGCTGAGCCTCAGCCACTGAGGCTATCCCATTTCAGATTTTCCAAGGCAGAATTTGTCCTTTTTTTTCTGCTGGTCACTAATGGACACGGGTAGTTCTAAGATGAGACTAAGAAGGACCAGTGCAGCCTTTAACCATAAGAAACTCTTGAATTTCAGCTTCCACAAGTGCCCACTGTGACATACAGTGTTCACAGAAGGCAGTGAATTTACTGTGCCTGACAGAAAACATTCAGAAGAGAACCTGGACTGGCACATCCACAAACACTGACTTAAATCTTGGATTTTGTACTTTATACCCAGCAGATACATCAAGTGTTACCAGTTCCTGTAGCAACTTTCAGTCACAGAAAAATTGATGCTGTAAGGTGAACATGACATTATCAGTTTGACAAATGTTCATATGGTTATTACTTCCATCATGGCAATTTTTAGAGATTCCTGTGGAGAAAGGTCTGCCTTGTCACAGAGGTTTGTAAAGATGTGTGAGAGCTCATTTCCTACAGAGATGATTGTCTGGATGGCTGGGGTGGAAGGATTGGATGGGGAGGAGGGAGGCAAACATTTGTTTCAGGCAAGTTAGTTGAACAGCTGAGAAACCACTTGGAGCCATTTTACACTAATAAAAAGAGTTTTAAACTTTCAAGTCCAACTGTTTTACAAGTCCCTAATGTGAGAACAATGCACAATTGCAAGTTTTCAGAATTTCTGCTGAGAAAATAGGTTGAAAGAAAAATAAATTTTTCCTCTTTTGGGGCAGAAGGCCAAATAATTAAAGCAAAATGAATGAAGTTCAAGAAACAGTTTTCTCAACTATCTTAAATTTCTATACCTGGAAGTTATACCTGTGCAACTGGAATTCTGCACTACAAAATGGCATTACACAGCCAAGTGACCATTAGAACATCTTGGTTATCTTTAGGGTTCACCTTCTGTAATCAGTGAATTAACCCCACACACGCTCAGGCATTAAAGAACATTTTTTTCAGTTTTGTTCCTTTGGAGAAATGTCATTAAGATGGTGAAGGTATTGTCTGAACTTCCATGCTACAACTAAATGGCAATCCATCAGAAACAGAGGTATATGAATGAGAATGTTTCCTATAGAGATTTGATTATACTACTGTCAAACATTAAAAATGAGAGGCTTAAAGCAACCAAATATCTAGAATTAATTATGCATCAGATTCTAAAGAATTTTGTCCTGAAAATTAAGATAAACTTGCTTTGAAGATATGAATCATTGCACAGACTGAAAACTGAACAGACTGAAAGACTGCAAATAGTGGTAGAAGAAAACAGGAAGAAATTAATGAGAACATGAATTCAGTCTCACTGTGTAAGCACTTCTTTCTTACATTTTCTTCATTGTTAGAAGGGTGGGAGGTTATGTTATATGTTATGTTATATGTTATATGTTATGTTATGCTATGTTAAAAATGACCTGATAGAAATTTCAAAGAAGAAGGAACTGGAGAAATTATAGTGCTGATAAATCCACTGCTTCTGTTTGCTGGTCAGGCCTGCTGGCAAAGCTGCAATAAGGCAATTTTATCCTACAGTTCACACTGCTTCCACTGATGCCAAGATGAGCACAATTGACTGGTGAGAACTGATAAAACCTCCTGAAAAGAAGAATACAGTACTACAGGTGGGTGAAATCCTTTTCTGCTTCAGATGCTCTGGCTTGGCAATTTTGTTTGAAATGAGAGCAGAAGAAACACATCTTGATTGGAACCACAGGCCCAGATGGCTGCACGACGTGAGTGGAGCTGGGTGGAAAAGCAGATTGAGCCTCCCCTCTCCACTCAGGCCTGCTACTTTGCAGATTCCATGTTTTCCATGGGAAGCCATGTTCTTAAGGAAAACTGCTTTCTGCTACTCAATGAAAATTGCATTCTGTTCTGACTGAGGCTCTGCAGTAGTGCTTTCCAGTGTCTTTTAGCCTATATTTTATTTCAAGCAGTGAAAAACTCAAAAATCCTGATTGAATACTAGCCTGCCAAGGTGTGGGCTGCTTTGAGGATGATTTGTTTTTTGAAGTACCTCCCCAGTAAATGTTGGGCACAACAGCAAAATGAAGCTGTAACTTAACCTGAACTAAAATATTAGGTCCAGCTTCTGTAAACATGCCAGATTAAGCATAGGCACTTCAACAGTACTACTTATGTGCTTATCTATTAGAACATTATATACAGAGGATTCAAAACTCTGTTAAACAGAAACAGAGAACATACTTTGTGTGTCTACTTTGTACTTTATAAGTGGGTGGGTAGATAGATGGGAAACTCTTAGAGTTTATGTAGGTGCAAAACCACCTGTGGGTCTGACATTGAATAAGTGGACAATTGTCTAAACCAATTACTTAGTCCTGACTGTGATATTACAAATTTTTTAAGACCTGGACTGGCATTTGAAGTCCCCATAGTAAAGCTACCTGGATTCCCAGCTCTTCTTCCATAGCTTCCCAGAATTACCTTTGTGTCCTCAAAAAACATTGCCACCCTTTTTCTTTTTTTTTCAACTACCAAATAATTTCTGTTTATCAGACACAAGGATGTTATAGAACAGATAAATAACAGTGCCTGATGAAACTGTAGTTATATCTTGTGGCCCTTAAATGAAGTGGTATTATCATGCTCAAAGGATACAAGAAAATGTGAAGTCCAATTATAACATTTTTTCTGAGTATCTATTAAAATATATATACTCCTTCTGAGGGCTCAATTTGATACTTCTTCAGCTGGTGAGAACATAAGTGGCAAAACGAAATATATTTGAAATCAATACATCAATACATTGTTTATTATTACAAAAAATTTTAAAACCCCACTAATTGCCTAGCCATGTCCTCAAGTGGGAGAGACCTAGTTTCAAGCCACTCTTCAGTGAATATTTAATCATTCTTATGAAGTGGAAAACCCCCAACCAGGAAGATTACAGGAGGGAAGAGGGTACCCTAAGAATAACCAACAACCTGTTGCTCAGACCACTTTAACAGAAGATCTGAAGCTGGTACAATTTGTTTTAAAAGCTTTGGTTTCAAAAAAATTCCTGGCACTCTTTAATTGCATCTCCTGGGTGTAATTCCCAAAGATCTCTGTATTTTGATTTCAAGTGAGTTTTTCTCTTCAACCTTCACAGATCCTTCGTTGTATACTTTACTAAGTGATCCCCAATCTGGGTTAATGTTTGAGGGGTTTTGTTTTGGTTTTTTCCCTATTTCTTTGCCCTTAATAGTGAAAAATGAGAAAAAAATACTTTAATTCACCCTTTTTTTTTTTTTTTAAATAACATAATAATGCATTCTGGAAGGATGGGCTCTTTACAAAGAACTATGTTTCTTGATCTTATTTAATAGTATCATTGTAGCTTTTTTCCCATGGAGACTCTGAAGGAATAGGAGTGCATGGATCCATCCCAAAGCTTAGGATAAGCAAGGACTGCTGTGGAAAGTTTCCTACACAGGAAACCCAAGGTATCTTCCAGGGCTCTGGAAGAGGAGCTCTCCTCCAGCTGCTGGATTTAATGTTTGTTTTTCTCAACTTGGCTTCAGTAGCAACTGCTGATGCAGCAGCTGAAACAGTGACCTGCAAACACAGTAGGTACATAATAGAACTGTGAAGGAAGGGATGTAAAGCACTCAACATTTGTAGGGTTTGGTAGTTGTTTTCTTTCTAAAGAAGTTCTTTTTTAGTTGATTGTGATATTAGATGTAATGCATTGTCTGGGTTCACATTCTCAAATGTCTCTCATTATTTGCTCTCATAGGAAGAGTAAACTGCTGATATTAAGCAAAACCCTCAGTTACCTGAAGGGTGAGAGAAGATAAAAGGGTGAAATCCTGGTAGAAAGTGAACTTTCATCCTAAATGATGAAGCCAAATGAGGTCAGGCTGATACCACCTGATAGAAGGTGCATTCATGATTTTTTCCCCACCATCTCACAGTCACTGATACAAAGCAACAATATATCAGATAGATACAAATATCAGATCCCAATCATCTGTACATGATGTTATTTTAAACTCTCCCACGTGAGAAAAATGGTTAAAAATAAAAATACAGCCTTTTTATTCTCCTTTAAATGTTCTGTTCAATTCTTCATGCTGAGAGAATCACAGACCTGTCTATAAATATCTAACCCAGATCTACAATTGCTTGTTAAAAAGAGAGTGTTTGGTAGAAGATTGAATGAAATACAAAACATCTTTTATTATATTTTTATTACAGACCAGATGTGGCCTCTCAATTTACCCTCTGTCATTTGGAGATGTACATTCACCAAGAACATTGCATGTGTGCATATAAATATTTTCATGTTGTCATGGTTTAATAAAGGGTAATTGATTAGAAAAATCCCCATGGGATTTTCCACTTAAGAGCACATTTTTGTTTTAGCACTATTGTCTTCAAAATAAACATGTATGAATGCATCTATTTTGATTGATCCAGCAGAAAGCAGCAGTAAACAGGCAAGGCTTTGGCTTTTGGTTAATGAATAGCACTGGCAATTTGAGTGAAACTCGTGCAGCCAATGAGCCCAGGAGGTTGTCTCTCAGATGTTGCACCTCAACACTCAAATCCTGCTCCCTTCAAACTCAAGCCTGCTCTGGTGAGGGAAAAATGGTGACCTCCCTGACACAGAAGAGGAAATGGAAATCCAGTCAGATTGCCACAGGCCTCTAAAATGACTCTTTATATTTCCACACAAACTATTTACTTTCTATAGTTATTTCTGTGTATTCAGTCTATCTGTTTAAAAAGCACAACATTCAGAGTCCTGGGCTAAGGACCTGCATTTCTGTGCTCGACTTTGGCATTTAATCACCTGTCTAGGCTATTTGGAGACTTATTTCTCTTTAAATTCCTGTGGGAGCTTAGCTACACATAATGCAATCAATACATGCTGAAAGTCCCTAATTGAGAATTTCTGGATGCAGGACAAGGTAAGACTGAAGAAAACTTAGACATATCTGCTGAGGCATTTTTTGGACAAGCTGATTTTTAACTCTGCCATTAATCAAAGCAAGCTCCCATATGGTGGTGTTGAAATAATAGCCCCTAAACTTCTCAGACCTGTCCCATTACTCAGGTTCTGCATGTTTATAATTCCTTCACTGCCAACATCTGATCTACACTCTGGTGCCTCCCTCAAAGCTGGAGGGAAGCAGGTATTTTGTTATTGCAATGGAAAATGCCTAGAATTGCTCTCTCTGTAGACAGCATGCGAACGATGATCGTCCTAGCCAGGATGATGGTGGTTGGTGCTTTATGTCTGCCACAGTTGGTTAGTGTGTGCAAGATGCCTTTTCTCACATATCAAGTACTATACTAAAGATACATGTAATGTGACAGTTTCTATAGTAACTACTTGTTCTTTATGGAATTGCAGATTAAACCTGTACACCTTCTTATTGTTCTTTTATCCTATTATCTAGACTACTCAGTTACCACAGATACTTTTTTAAAATTCTATTCCCTTGCCAACATAACTATATCAGGGATTTATGCACTTGCAAGTAAAGAGTATATATGAAAAACAAAACACTTAAAAGTTTTAAATTGACCACTATCTGATCTTATAAATGCACTGAGATGTTTGTGCATGTATATTGAAAGCTAAAATTTCAAAATAAGACTGTAGAAATACTTTTATTAAAGCAGGTCAAAATTATGATTTGAATATTATTGTTTTGCTGGGAGAACAATGCAATGTTGTATATGCAATTATGTATATGACATTTATTTTCTAACAAATTTTACTAGAACAAATTTGGCCATCTAGATGTACTGGCAAACTCTTCTAATGTGAACAACACCTAAGATTCCTTATTATAGGAAAATTTTCTCTACATGGCATACTGATTTTTACATGAAATTATTTCATTATTATAATTCATCAATGCTACAGCTCTGCTGATAATATCAGCACTGGAAGTGATACAATTTACAGGAATCAGATGCTTTCTGCTTTGTATTGTTAGCCTTATTGTGGGAAAAAATGCCTGCATCCCGCCTGTGTGTGAGTCTCTGTTGCTATCTCCAGCAGAAGTGTATCAGTAACAAATCAAGCTTATAAAATTAGCAGTGTAGGGAGAAATCAGCTACTTGATCAGGGCTGCAGATTCAACAATGCAACTAGTATTGTAGCCAAAAGGAAAAAGACACTAGGAAAAACGTAAAATATGAATTGGGTAAATCCATTAATGAGATAAAAAGAAAATGATACTCATCGTTAATTTAAGAAAAGCTGTAGTAAATTACACATACACAAATGCAAAAGGCGGAAGGGGAAAATCAGAAAAAAATATATGCTCGGTACTGAGAGCAACTGAGTGATGGTAGAAGCAGAAAGCAAACAGTAGATAAATTCCGTGTAACTAAAGAAACTGCTTTTTCTCCCTTTACCCTTGACCGTATCCTTCCAACACGTATGTGACTGGTTCGCCCTAAAACACGCAACACGCATTGTGAAATCAATCCTAAAACTCCTGCTGCTGCCAGAGCCGGGCACTGCTGTGCTGCAGCGAACATGGACCCGCGGAGCGGCCCCGGGTGCGGATGCAGCTGTGCAGAGGCAGAGCCCGTGGCACGTCTGTACCCGCACATTATGTAACGCGCGAGTGCAACGGAGCGTACGAGCCGGGAAAGAGCCACAAACCCCTCGCCAACACCCAGCTCCTTCTGCGCCGCGGCGGGGCGGGGGCTGCGGGGGCTGCGGGNGCCGCCCCGCCCGCGGTACCCCCGCCGTTGGCGTGGAAACGGGCTGGCGGCTCCGGCTCCTCCTCCAGCGCCAGCCCCGCGCTCCCCCTGCCCGGCTCCCCGGCGAGAGCGCGGAGCACCTCCCTGTCTCCCGCGGGGGGCCGCCGGACAAGTGCTCCCGCTGCCGCCTTTAGAACAGCCCGGGTTTTTACGGTTGTGTTTTCTAGGGAGAAGATGGGAAAGGGCAGGTTCCTACTCCTGCTGGGGCTGCGGGGCTAGTCCCTGCAGTCGTGGTGTGTCTGCTCGGCAAATCACAGATGCTGATGTGAAAAAGGGCCAAAGCAGAGGAGAGGCGTCAGTGGATGCGAGCGTTTGTACTGATGGATTGAGGAGGTGGAGGCTGCCTGCCTGGTGCTGGAGAGGTGAGTGCAATATTCCGCATTTCCTTCTGTCTTAAATCAGTTCAGTGATGAACATTTCCAAAATAAAAAGGCACTTCTATAGCAAGAAGAAAAAGATGTCATTTTGAAACAATAAGCTATGCTTCTGCTGGATAAAAAATATGAGTGTCACTGTAAGGTAGGAACATTTCGCTGTGTGTAGACAAAAAATAGTAAGGGGGGGCAGGCTGCTGATACAGTGAAAATGACCTTCTCAAGGGATACCGGCCTTCTATTAGCTGCTGCTTCAGCTTGGGCCCCTTTTCTAAAAATTAAGTGGTCTCCCTTTCGTAGCCTGAATTGTAACCCATTAATAGCCAATACCTGAGCCTTAATAAGATCTGTTGCGTTCCCTTGATGATTCAGAAAGATAATCCATTAGATTCTGCCTGTTGGGAGAAGAACCTCCACGCTATGTAGCACCTCCTCCCAGGGAAATGCAGCCTGGATAGCATTCTATCAGAAAAGGCTCCTGCTGCCAAATTTCTGTAATAAGTCCTCCTGGTAACAGTCTCATCTGCTCATTGGAAGGATGCGTGGCTCTGCAGAGCCTGGATGTGCTCCCTCTCTGTGTGTGCCCATGCATGTGAAGGAATGAGGAGGGTTTATATTAATCTGCACCTGTGGACGGCTCCCATCTGCACTTGGAAACCACAAGTTTTTTGGTATCTTTGCATTTGCATTTTGGGTGAGTGCTTCATACACAAAACCCCTAAGCCTTCAATGCTAGCTGAGAGAGCTGCAGACAAATAGATGTCAGTTTAATTTCTGCTCATATAACTGATCTGCTCTGCTTTTGGCTGTTTCACTGTAGAAGCTGTTTAATGTGTGTTCTTGCACTATTTATTCTGCAAGATACTGACCTATCGCAACATTTTCCGGGGAAGATTTGAGAAGAAAACCCACTAGTTTTCCCTCCAGCATTTATTTATATTTGTTTATGTCCATTTTCTGATAGCCTCACACCCACAAATTGTTTTTTATTTGGGCTCAGTATTTCGCGCCATTGTGGGTCACACCCTTCGGGTGGCCATCAACATTTCATCTATAAAGGTTACAACAGCAGGTCAGGTGCTGTGAATACCTACTTGTGGATCACAAAGGGGCAAAAAATGAGTGTGTATTTTTGACTTAGGGGAAATTTTTTCTGACTTTATGGATATAGACGTTTGAAGTCTGAGGTGATGCCTTAGGTGCTGTTATAGGCAGAAATCCTCACTTTTCTTCAACAGGCACAGATTTGACAGCTGAACAGACAGCTCTGCAGAACAGAGAGTGTTTTGCCATTAACTTGGCTGTCTCTGACAAATCATTTATTTGGAAGCTATCATGCAAAAAGCACAGATCCCTGCCCTTGGATAAAGGACATTATCAGAGGAGAGGCCTATGTGTATAGAAAGATGAAGATCCAGTCTTCAAGAAGCCAGTGACAGGTGTAATCAAAGGTGAACCTCTTAGTTATAAGGCATATTTAGGAGAAAAACTCATGCTATCTTTCATTACCAAAACACTGATTGCATTTTCAGAGAAGAATCCCCTTCTGTGTACATATGTATGCTTATAAGGAAATAAAGCTGATTAATTCTGTGTAAGCCATGGAAATTTCACTCTAACAATGGACCTTAGAGAGAGGAATAAACTCCGCGTGCTACATAAAGAATGCTACACCTCTTGCTGAGACTATGTGCTTGTCACTTCACAGGCCACTGGTGAGCAGAGTTGAATATGTCTTCTGGAGGTACTACCTTGAATTCTGTAAGCCTCCAGTACAGTTTCATGTTTCAGTTGCAGACCTTGGTTTTGAATTTAGTGTTGATAATCTAAAAATAACCAGCCAGGTAGCTCTGAAGGACTGAAGTGAAAGTGTTCTGGTTGTCTCAGTTCTGATTGTGCACTGATGGAACAAGGTATGTTAAATTTTAATAAGTGTAGATAGAAACATAAATTTGTCCCTTCTTAAGGAATCTACCTGCTAAGCGGTGGGCAAGGGGATAAGGATAACAGAAAATTCAGTAGGGAATAAAAGCTCAAATCCTTAAATGGTGAAGTCAGCTCTTCCTCTCCAGCTTAAGCAGATAAGGATTTTGACAGCAGATAGAGCCTTGGTTGATACACAGGGGTGAGGCAATATAAGGGAACGATGCCTTTTTCCCTCTCCCCCTCCATGAATTAAAGAAAAATACTTTCAGTTCCTTTGGGTTAAGTCACAGCAGTCCCACTTATTTCAGAAGAGATTCTTCAGATTTATGTAATTGAAAATGAGAGTTGAATCTGACTATTTCTGCTAAAGTTTTGGTCCTGCTTTCACAGGAGTCATTGGAAGTTTTGTCACTTATTTCAGTGGGAGAGAGCCCAGCACACACCATTCCACTGATCAGGTTCTCCCTTGCCTTCAGGAACAACAATGTTGAACAGTTTTGTAGTTGGTTTCAGTCAGGTCGCAGGCTCAAAGACAAATTCAGTAACTCTCTACTTGCATCACAAACTGTAATTCATATATTATCAGTTATTTGAATCATGCTTTTTTACTGAGAAAATGGGAGTGTTATTCCCATGTTAAGGTTGACAGTACCCACCCTCAGCAGTAACAGTTTCTACACAAGCAATCAACTGTTTTATCTAAGAGAAAACTTATTCGAAGGCCCTTAAAAATCAAAATCTTGGCCTACATGCACAAAATCATATTTATACTTAGAGAGAAGAATTGTCCTATTTTTATTTAAAAAGAAGGCTAAATTTTTGTTGTGATCCCCAAAGTATCCAGAATAAATCCACATCCATTACTAGTTACAACAGATTCTCTTCACTTACTTGAGAGGATAATATGATTTACATTTTGTATGTTATATTCAAAGTTCACATTTTCATTAAACTTTCCAGAATCCAAGAGTGGTGATTAGGAAGTCCAAATTCCAACTATTATATCGATGAAAGAAAAATCCCAAACGGGAAAAGCTATACTGTTCCAAAGCAACCAAAATCGATTCTCCTCACAAAGTTCCCTGGCAATTTCAGGTATGTGGAATAGACAAGATGACAGAGAAAGGCGAAATTCAGTTTGATTTATTCTGTTATTGAATCAGGAGTTGATACATATTAGCAATTTAAGTTGTTTTAGCTTTCAAGTGGAATCAAGGACAGAATTTAACCCTTGACATGAAGGCTACAGAGAAAATACTCTTCTCTGAACTCTTGCTTTTCCTTAACACTGAAGGGCACTGGTGGAGTTGGATGGAAGGAACAGATCGATGATGGGGCCATCTCTTCCATCCTACCCAGACTTCAAACACTGGTTACTATTAAATACATTTAAACTCACAATTAACAAAAACACATGGCAAAAATTCAGACGACAACAGCTTTATATGTTGGGTTTTTTTTTTTTACTTTTCAGCTCAGAGCATTTTCTGTGGTTCAGCAGAAGCTTGACTCTCCTCAGCATCCCATTTTATTATTTAGTATTGGACACCCAGTGAATCATTAGGGAACACAGTTTTACCCAACAAATCCTATTTGCCTTTTGTTTTCTCTTTAAACCCTTTATACCAGAGAGTTGTTTCTTCTCTGGATTCCTAAGCCATCACATCAAAAACACAAATGTGATAAAACTTCCACATGATTCTACATTGCAGAAATAACCTGTTGGATTACCAGCCAACATCTTGGCTAATAGAAAACCTTAGAGGCAAATCCAAAAATTCTAAGTATTTGTTTTGCTCACACACATCAAGAATAATGACTGGAGAGTAAATAATAATTTCATAGGAACTACAATTGGTTAATGTGTTATTTTTACAGGGGATTTATTAAATAGTAATCGCCTGGACTTGGCAGCTGGAAGGAATTATTCTCATCACTTTCAGACGTCCATAACATGGACATGTACATATGGAGTAGTTAAGGCTTCCCTTTTTAGCTGGTGGAAGAAAAAGATTTCTCCATTGGAGTTACCCAGACTAGTTTCTGACTACCATGTCAGTGTGAGATTGAGCTGACCTCTGGAAATGACAGCTCCTCTCCACGGCCTCTGAGGGAAGCACTGAGTGAGTAGCTCTGAGGTAGCCACCTACATGCAGATGCTAAATCTGCACAGATGAATCCCACTCTTACTGTCTATAATGTAATTTTTAACCAAGCTTTACTAGTTAATTATGAAGATATTTTCATGGTTCACCATAAATATTTGTAAGTCATAATGCAGTTGCCATTCCCTACCTACCAGCCCTGTTTCCTTGTTAGTGACTGGGCTGGCGTTGGCTTCCTCCTCGGAGTATCTCAACAATGGCATTGGTCATGGCACTGGACAGGCTTCACTGGCACAGCACCAGTAATCCAAATCTTTTATCAGTTTCTCCTGGTGATCCAGGCAGTATTCTAGCATACATTCCCAGTGTGTTTCTACTGCTTTTCTGTGCCTGCTTTCTGTATTTTCAAACCTTGCCCAGACAATGTGGAATAAGCACCTTTATCTTCATAAACCGCACAAATGCAAATACAATTAGGCAGCATAGCAAGTGTTGATGTACAAATACAGTTGACACAGTTGAGTTGTGTAAGGAAACAACACAGTGGAGCTGAATTGATTACAATTCAGTGTCATGGCACAGCAACAAAAGCCCAGCTGGGTGTTTAGCTCTGAGAGGGCTTGCTGTTCAGAGGGGGCATGCACCTGGTTATTATATTCCTCCCTTTAAAAGAGAAAAGTGTGTATGATTCAAAAGGATACTTACCTACCACCTAAGGGAACATCTTTCTGAAGATAATACAATTTGAGCTATTAGGCTGGATTTTTCAAGTAAAGAGTTTTGTCTCTGAATATTACCAGCTCAAGTCATATAATCCAAATATTGGAATGTGTTAACAAAATATGATTTCTTTTGGATGTACAGTATCTATTTATACATATATATGCATTAGAATATTTTTTTTTTTTGTTTGGATGTCTTACGAGGAAAGAAAGACCAGGATATTGGCTGTTGCCCCTCTCTAGTGTTTATGTTACAGGAGAGGATTCAAACCAATTCTACAGGAAATATTTTTTATATCATTTAAAGCACTCAATTCAGTAAATTAATGCATATGATGCTAACCAAATCCATTGCAAACAAAATTTTTTCCAGAATTAACACCATTGCACTGGAGCATCTCTCTGTACTGCCAGCAAGTTGATTGTTGCAACAGGGCCTTGGCAGGAAGATTTTCTCTCAAGATGCCTTTCTGTGCCTGACCTTTCAAATTTGGCAGAATTCAGGGTACCACAGTAGAAGCCATTTTGTGTTGGGAAGATATTCCTATATTCTTACTATTGCTAAGAATCTATTGAGCTTCCATGTTGTATTGCTCAGTAATGGTAGAACCTCACCTTAATCAGTCATTTCAGAGACATGTTTTTAATCTATTTTTCAATCCATCTATGTCCATGAACAGATAAACTCACCTTAATTTGTAATTCAGTGATGTTTATGTAGGTATTTAAAATTCTAAGGCTAGCCTACTTCAAATTTGAACAATTGTTCTATTATCATATTGTTTCTGTTCCCTGACTAGATGTGCAATAAGTCCTCTGATTATGTTTCATGTTGTGAATGTTCCCAAAAGCAAATCTGAACTTTGCCTCATAGGTGTGATTACACAGGTATGTCAAGTTTGCTTTTTGCACGTGTGCTTACAAAAAGCAATGGAATATTGAAGACTTCATGTATTTTTTTAAGTTACAGGAACAAATTTTTGGCCACTAGGTTCAAGGGATCAACAATTGTTTTAAATGTGGCAAGACTTGAGGCTGATGTGCAGTTCAGTATTATATCAGCACAATATTATTTGCTCTCACAGGTCAAGTAAATATACAATGGTCTAAACAAAGTATCAGGTAGCATCAGGAAGAGGTAGGAACCAGTTACTTTTAACACTGCAGACTGCAATTCTCCCTTTTTCCAGAGAGGTCTGATTGTACCCTGCAGTCCTGAACGGTGCAAATTCTACATAACAGAAGTTAAAACATCGATAAAGTAGTAACAGTAATAACCTACAATATAGACAAAGAACTGAATTATTGGATCTCTTCCAGTCCCCTTCTCTGTCAGCACACACAGGTTATAAACTAAAATTAAATGTTTACAGAGGATATTACCTTGGTCTGTAACAAGAAAAACCTCTCTTTGCTGTATCCATGGCATAGCAATCCTACCCTTTTCCCACTTCTGCAGTCAAGGAAACCAAGAACAGCCACGGATATTGTGGCCTCTTGGGATCATACCTGGAAACTGTTCTAATTCACGCTGCGATTTAGGCAGCCCCAACCTGGCTCTACAATAAAGGCTGGATCATGAAAATTCCTTTCTCCCTCAGATTAAGACTAGAAGTGTTGGAGTTTCTCTGTATTTTTGATTAATTTATGTTGCTTTTCTAGTTGTGTCTTCAGATACTGGAAAGTAATGAACCCCAAGTAGAAGATATTGGAATATTCTAATTCAGAAATCATTTAGGCAGAATTGATCTGGAAGAAATGGGTGATGCCCATTAGAGTAAAAGTGTGCTTTGAAGGGGAGATTGGGCACACAGGCATATGGATCTCTGGGAGTACCTTTAAATATTGTAGGCTTAATTACCAAGTGATGGGAGAACTTCTCAGTGAGCAGCACAATTGCAGTCTCTAGGTATTTTCATTCAGTATCTTATTTGTGGTGTTGGATACCTCCAATGACAGGAGCCTGTAACTCATCAAAGCTTATCTATACAACTGTAGCTTTGGATTTTGGATACATTATGTTTTCATGATTAACTTGTCAAGAATTATTCATAGACCTCATTGAAAGTTTACATAAACAAGTCAATTCAAGAAAATAGTGAAGTGTTTGTTTTAAAGGAGACCAGATGGAATGCTGTCAATCTATGCAGCACTGTTCTTACTCAGCTGTGAGATATGAAGTGCAAATGGAAGTGTTTATGAATTTGTGTTTATGATCTGTCTTTATCTATGTTGCAAGGATTTATAGTTGATGGAGGTACGTTAACAGTACATCACTCTCATTGTTTACTTGGTGTCTGCATCTTATTATCAGAATCATTAATTACAGATCCCATAATTTCTAAGATGTAATTTAAAAGGATATTTTTTTTCAGAGTTAGCTAGTTACAAAATACATAGAAAATACTATTTTTCGCTACAGTTTCTTAAGCTTCTATTGGGATTGGTCAGAGGCAAGTGGTGATCAACAGAATACAAGAAATAGAAGGTCAAGATTAAAATATTTCAGAAAATAATACAGGTGTGCAAGAAGTCAAGGACTTGGCTCTTTCTTTTAACTTTTGCAAAAACCTTCAGAAATGTCACCCTTACCAATGAGCTCCCTCCTGCAAACAACACAAAAAATGGGAAGGGACAGTTAAAATTATTTTGGTGCAGAGCACTAGTTAACAGTAGATATGAGAATCTGAAATACAAACCAAAATTGTACCTCATTCTTATGAACTGGGAAAAAAAAGAGTTCTCAGAATAGCCAAGGAGACACAACCAGTATCATGATGACAATGTACTGACTTGTTCAGTGCCACTCCTGTGTCTCTAACAGAGAAAAGCTACTTACAGCTTTTCGTGGAGGTTTCCCTATTGCACTGAGCCTTCAGCCAGCAAAGAGGTGACACCAACTGGGGTTTACTCCTCCTGAGCTATTTGGCACAAAATCTTCTTTGGGATGAGGAGACTGCCAGTAGGTGTGTGTCAGTGGCATTGCATCCTAATGGGATTGCTGCCAGCTGGAAGAGACTGAAACCAAATTGGAATTGCTGTAAGGTGGGTTTGGGCTGAAAGCTAAGTCAGCTGTGAGCTCTGTAGCTATTGCCTGCCTTTGTGCCTTTGGCAGAGGTGGGGAGACACCTTATCAGGCATTTTCCTGGAGTTGAGAAGTAAGTAATTTTATGTGCCTTGTTTTCTGGAATGCCTGTAGCTTTTTGGGTAGATCATGAGTTGTTCTCTTACTACTAAGATGCATCCTGAGGGGGTATTTTTCAGCCTTGCTACAACAAAGATGCAAAAGTTGTTTGAAAGTCAGAGATGGCTTTAGAAGGCAGTAGCTCTTTTCATCTTTTCGTAGTTAAAATACTGATTCCAAAACCTCAATTTAAAAGTCTTGAGGTATGCTGTAAATGAACCAAAACATAACAAAAGCTGTACTTTTAGGCACAATTATCCTGGTAGTTATCAATCAAGGAACAGTGTGATACCTAACCAGTGGTACCTGAGATCACTGAAAATGCAGACCCCACACCTCACCCCAGTCAGCCAAGTAATCTGAGTGCCCTCAGAGATGTCCCTGTAGTCCTTTAATGAAGTTTTCAAGATGAATTATTGTTCTGCTGTGCATTGAGGATATTTCCCTCCCACCCTCTCCCCTTGGTAAATCTGCTTTGTGAGTTTAAGGTGGATTTGGAGTCCCTACAGTTGCAATAGCTTTTGCACTGTTTTGACCCAACATGGCTTGCTAAGAAATTTGTGTCCAGCCCCTCTGCTGAAGGCTGCATGTGCTTGGGTAACCTCCACCATATGCATTATTTCACATCCCAGATCTGTGCCTGTTTCACAGAGCTGTTTCCACAACGGTATCAACAGTAGATTTTTAGTGAGCAAAAAGAAATAAAATGGTGAGTCATCAGCTTTTTTCCTGCATATCTCATCTGTGTGAAATGCAGAATGCTAACTAGAATAGCTAGGAATCAGCGATAAAATTCCAGCTTTATGTGCCATCTTAATAGTAGGCTAGAGTGTTACCAGAAGTATTCTTTTCCTGGTAATATGAGAAATGAATAACTAAGGATCCACTGCTGAATAATGAATAAACTAAAGGCTCGATTAGCACCTTTCAGCTTTCAGATAATTTTAGCCCTGCAGCTACTTGAGTGAAGAAGAGATGTCACTGAGAGTAGAAGGAACAGAAAAGCAACTACCTGAGATGCTGCTGTTAAAGCTGTGCTGTGAGGGTGGTGGTGTAAATGTGGCTGGTCAGTGAGGCTCCCCCTTAAGCTGATAGGACAGCCTCATGCAGACAAAAACTGCAATATTTGGGGGTTTTACTATTAACAATAGCAGTAGATCATGTGTGTAGTCTCATAAATCGACCATCAGTTCTCAAAATATGATTCAAGAGCCTGCTTCAAACAAAAGGAATGAAATTACCAGGGTCCCAAAACGGTGGCCTGACCTCTGTGTACCTTAAAGAGGAGGAGACAATTCCAGATAGGGTGTGATACAAAAGGGAAACTTTTCTGACCTCAGCAAAGGAGAACTTGTACAACAGGAGAGAGGGGGATTATTTAGAGACAGAATTGAAGGGCTAAAGGATAAATAAAAATATAGACATATTGGCTGCATGACTAGGAAGTTTCCAGGGATACAGAGAATTTAAAAAAATAAAAGGGGAGAATATCTGAATGATGAGAATGCCCTTACATGCAACACAACTTGAAGAGGAGCAGTGATTACCCTCCTCCCCCTCTCTCTCCACACACACATGTACACACAGAAAAGTATTGGTAGAGTTAATAGAACATCAAAAAATCATCAGTATGTGGAACAAAATTTGAAGCTACACCTGCTAATATTACTAGTAGTAGTACAGTTACCAATGAAAAATAAAACATCAAGAAAAATTACTGGATTTTGGTTTATCCCTAATAACAAAAATAAATCCATGTGTCATTTACATGTTTCAAGTTTGGGGAAAAATAACAATTTACAAGCTTGCTTGAGGCTGAAGAATAACAACTTTGTCCAGCTAAATCTAAATTATGGTACTCCTATATTAAAGTAAATACCCAGATAAAAAATCTACACAAGCTTCCTCAAAAGATGGACTTATGCTTAGCAGCTTATTCTGTTACTTATCCATTAAAAAAGTAATTAATATTAATCAGCACACAATACCTAATGTTTTATATTTGTTTTATAGACAAAAATCTAATCTTGGAAGGATATGAAAGCCATTCACAATTTTGACAGACTCAGTATAGCCCTATGAATATGTGCAGCCATCCACCCAAGTCTTGTCATAGCATGACTCAGAATGGATGTGGTCAAATCTGGCCTCTGCTCTTCTAAGATTGATAAAACCTAGGAATACACAGTGAACACCAGCAGACGCCAGGCTGGGAACATGTGCACAGAGCAAGAAATTGATGTTGAAACACAATGATACTGATCATGCTTCAGCATTTCCTAGAAATACAGTCATGCTGAGATCATATAAAAGCAGGGAGCTGAAAGTTAAACTATTTCCATATCTATTCTGACAGAAGTTCTCACCGTAGATATTCCGATATATGAAGAGTATGAATCATGCACTAAATACTAAATTTTCATCAGTAAAACAGTCTACATTGCTGGCACTTTGGTATCCTGCTTGCAGTGCTGTTAAATACATTGTGTTTACTTTCATCCTGTTCAAAAGCAAATACAGGCTCATTTCAAAAGCTACTGAAGTCAACAAAACCATTGCTTTTTATAGTCAGCCACAGCACTTTACAGGGTTTGGAATGTTTTTACTCTTATTTTCTCTTAATAAATACTGTCACTGTTTCTGATGAGGAAGAACTATGAATACCCTCACTCCAAAGTGTCACTTATCATAGGGTTCCATTTCACCACAATTAAGTTCCTCTAGCTCATTTTACATTCTCATTTAGTGCCACATAGAAATATTTTTAATCTCAGTAGAAAAAGCAAGGTTGAATAAGAGGAAAAACCTAACATTATTCAAGGAACTTAAACTCTTCAGAGCGCAAGTGGTGAAAAACACACTGAGACTATTGCTAGAGATGTTTGCACTGCTGCTTTAGCTTCACTTTTTGGATGAATCAGGCCTTCATCCTCTTAAAATCTGCAACCTGCATCTCCATCCATGATCGACTTGCTTATTAAAAGACTAAAAAAAAATCTAATGAAAGGAATTTAACCACCAGTGTCTTCTAATATTCATTGTATGTTCACCATAAGCTTCGTATAATCAATCGCGAGCTGGGAGCCAGCAGGGCGTGACTGGGATCCCTCTGCCGTGTGCTGGTGGGTGTGTAACCGCAGCAACTGCAGCTGGGCTGGGAAGAGGGTGTGATCAGCCCTCCAGAGGGCGGGGATTGAAAGGAGAGACTGAAGAGAAATCCTAGTAGCTGCTAAACCTCAAAAGGATGTTAGGTTCTTTCTGGCAGCAGCAATTAGTCGGTAGTGGGGTTTTGTGTTGGTGTTTTGGTTTTGTTCAGGGGAAGGTGTCAGTGAAAGAACAATGGGAGGTAAAGAAGTTGATGCATCAGATACCAAGGTCTTTTTGCTTTACTGTGAGTGAAAAAGAACTTAGTTTCTATAGGTCTCCACAGAACTTTATCTAGATGGCAAAATGATGGCTTGGCTTGGCTTTTGAAACTAGGAGCTTATTGGCCACTGTACAACGTTGTACTTAAATGTTTCTGGTTGCAGAGTTATTTTCTGTGAAGTAAAGTATATCTGTGTTTTGGATTTGGCACTAAAAAATTTCTTATCAAAACCAGAACATGGGTAACTTCCTTCATATTCATCTTATAAAATAAAGGTCCTTTGAATTAGAGAGTAACTCCAACAACAGCTCAGCTGTCTGAGATGTACCTGCTGAAGCTCTTGCAGGCAGCAGGAGTGTACGACTGTCAAAGCTTCTGAATTTCAAAAGAGAAGCAGAATGAGACCAGGCGTAGGCTGCAGCTGTAATCTGTGCTTCGTAGCATCCAAGTCCTCTCCCATGAGTCACACTGCTGAGAACATCGTGGATTCTCTTTAGCCTCTTGGGATTTATTTTTTTGGCCCTGGACTGCAGTCTAATACTTCTTCCACTTCTCATCTACCTTCTGCAGATAAAATCATGTTTAATTTGAGTTGTTAAGAAGAAACCTAGAAAATCCACAGTTCTGATGTAGATACCTTCTGACATAGTTCATATGGCTAATTTTATGTGTGGCCCAGGGCTGGAAAATATTCTCTACCCTACCTACCAAATTAATTGCTGATGATAGCCCTGCCTTTTATGCTGATATTGACATTCTCTTAGTTTCTTTCTCTTATTATATTAGCATTTTAATCCATGATTCTGTCTTGTTGTGAGGTTAATTAGCTGACAAAAGTGCTGAAGTTTTCTTGTCCTTCCCTAAATTAGACCATCATGAGAACCATTGGCTTTATTCTTTCACTGTACTGCTTTCCTCTCTTCCATTTTGACCAGCTCTTCGATGTTTTTTCTGCACCATGTTGCTCTTTCCTCTCATGCTTTCACTGAACTGCTGCCTCTGAACTCTCTTACGATTCATGTGAATCTTCTATAATATTTTTTTGACTTTTCTCATGTTGGGAACTTACTGCTCCTGCATACTCATTCAGCCTATGTCTGTTTTTCTGTTTTTTCATTCACTAAGGTTCTTTTGATTTGTTCTCTGTGAAACATTACTCATTCTCTGTTGCTTAGTTTCCAGCTTTAACTATCACATTGCCAGTCCTCCCATGCTTTCACCCAGCCTTTCCATGAATTCAGTGTTTATTACTTCTACTGAAACAGTTCCTGTCTTTTGCTCTTCTCCTTCCAAAACCTTTTGCTCTGTCTCTCCCTGCAAGTGTATTCTTGCCAACTTTCCAGTCCTGATCCACTCCCAACAATGTCCTTTCTCTAGTAAAACACTTCTGATGGAAGTCTGATGACTTAGGCAATTTCTTCCACCATGAACACCCTAGATTTATTCTCTCCTTTTTTTTTTTCTCCTAGTGTAATTAAATTACATATGTGCAGACCCATCTTTACAGATTCTGAGTCAATCCTTTCCTTCTGGTCTTTTTTTTTTTTTCCTGTGTGCAGATTTCTGCTGATCTTATGCCAGAATGATATAGTAAGATGTGCCCATCTGCTCTTCTCGCCTCATCTTTCCTTCCTCTATTGCCATCTCTTCCTTCTTTTTTTCATGGATACAGAGTTTTTTGCTTCCTGTGTTTATATACCATTCAATTTACCCTAGAAATCTTACTTAGCTTCTGGGACTTTATTCTCTCATTCCTTGCCTTAACCTTTGCCTTTCCTCCAATTCTTTCCCTTAAAACCAGCAGAACAGCTGTGATGTATTTCTGTCTCCAAGATGCCTTCTTATGCATCATCACAGATAAAACTTATTTGTTGTTTCCAGGATTCCCATTTGCTGGAGCATCTTCTCCTTGCCTCTTGCTTGGCCTTGAGCTTCAATCTTTGAATCTTCCCTGGCTGCTTTTCTCTATTGCATTAAATAAACCTCCTGTCCTCAGGACACTGTTATCTGCAGCCAGACTCTCATGTTCTCACTACAGAGATTCCCATAGCTCATGCTTGTCACTGAAACAGCTAAAGCAAGCATAGTTTTGCTTTATTATGTCACCTTTTATGCACAGGAAGAGAAACTTCCTTTTACAAGGCTGTACTGTTCTCCTGTTACAAATCCCTCTTAAAATATCTTTTGCTGTAACTACCAAAAATGCCCTTATCTTTCATAAGGTATTGTGTGTAATAAGATTGAATGAGTGATAGGAAATTTGCCATTACATTCATGAACAAATCTAATGTTTACTAGTGCTTTTTTTTTTTTTAATGTAATGAAATAATCTCCTTAGCCCTGTAAGATTCATGAAACAGCAACCCTGTGGTAGTGAGTCTTAGCTCTTGAATCACCCACATAAGGGTTATGGTCCCACTAATGACATAAGCCAAACAGCAACACTAATGAAGACATAACCTCCACTGCTGTCATCACCTGAGTGCTTACAAAACACTGCGTGGCCACTGCATTTTGTTTGCTGCTTTATTGCACACTTTTAAACAAGTCTGATGTTTGTATGTCCCTAAAGCAGATGCTGTGTGTTGTTTCTTCTCAACTTGTCTAGCAGCCAGGATTTCCTGCACACCCACTGTTAGACCCACTGTAATATTCTTGTTCTTGTAATGCTTTTTTATGCCAGTCTAAAGGTCACCTCTAAAGCAGCTGCTGTGGCAGACTCTGGGCTCAGTCAAACCGCTGTGAAGCACAGCAACTCCCTGTGCAGTCACTGACACTGCTCTGGATTTTTGGCCATGGAGCTCAGAACAGAACTGTTGTATATCTGGCTCTATTCAAGAGTCAGTCAGTCTCATGTCTGGTTGTGTTGGTGCTTCTTCTCACTGTTTCACAGTAGTTTGTGGATGATGCTAAAACAGGTCATAATGAAATAAATACCAAGTATTTTAGGTATTAATGTTTCACAGGATTTATGTTTCCAACTTCCTCTAGTAAGTGGGGTGTGCACAGCTAAAAGGAAAATAACCAATAGGTTCTTGTTGAATGCTTGGTTTATAAAAAATACTATGTTTTCATTATAGGTTCTTAGGTTTTCATAAATCTTGGATGAAGCCTGTATGCTAAATTTTGGCTGTGTGATATACTTAGCTAGTGGATATCCCTAACCAGCATAATTTGTATTGTGGTACGGCTAAAGTTTGTTGGATATTTTCCAAACAATAGACAAAGATGTTTAAACTAATGAATATAATATCTCACTGCAGCAAATCTGTTCTATCCCATGTCAGGCACACTCGATTATATGCTGATAGGTCTATGCCTACACAGTAAGTCATTTTCTTTGGGTTCTCCATTATTTCTTTGTAAAACTTCCTTCTGCCATGTATCACAGAATGGTATCCCTAGGTGGCAATTCCATTAGTTGAGCTCAGATTTTATGCCACAAATCTGAGTATTTCTATAAAATCACAGTGGGAATCAGCAGATGAGAACCTAATGGACCTACCAATTGTTCTTCCTGCAAGGGTGCTGCAAGCAGCTGGGGCTGGTAGCAGTCAGTGCTGGTGACACTAAGGAGCTCATGGTATGGCACCAGTTCTGATCAGTGCCCTTCTCATCCCCTGCCTTGGACTGAGTTCTGAATTAAATTGTTTTAATCATTGTCCTTTTACCTTCTTTGACAACCTTTATTGTAGGAGTCCCATGCTTACACAGCAGCTTCTGTTATTTGATGTTGTTTATTGTGGCCGAGGTCCTGTGCCATGAATATGCATTTCTTGGCTGACTTTGCTATTCCTCACATTCTGGTATCTTTTGAACAGACATTAATAACTTCTTGGCTCTATCTTAGGGACTTGGTACAGAGGTTAGGGCCTATTTCCCAAATAGAGATCAAGATGGATGAGGTGAAAAAAGATTATTTATTCAATATTTGAATATTTAGAGCACAGCTATCACTGAGGCAGATTATACTTGAAAACTCAGTGCATTTCTTTGTCACAGACAGTGTCTCAAATTGGGCATCTAAGAAATGAACAAGCAGAAATCATCTTTGAAAAGATGTGCTTAAGGGAGCTAATTGACATCACAAAGAGCCCCCATGATAAAAAGGGACAGAATTTGGTAGTGTCCAGTCAAACACTCAGCTAATTAAATAATGACACTTCTTCCTTCACTCATCTGACTAACAGAATACACATTCTAACTGCTGCAATAAATAAACCTCAAATACAACAGCTTTCTCTGCTGTTTTCTTGTTCAACAACTACATCTGGCCTATCCTTTGTTTTGGGTGGGATTATGTGCAATTAAAAGTTTTTCATAACTTGAACATACTTCCTTGTCTTTCAGGTTTCAGTGATTGTATAAAGACAATGTCAGTAATATCTGTGGCCACAGTTTTAAAATAACTTTCTTCTGCAATAAATGGACTTCTATCACCATACATTAAACAGTACATTAATTTCTGTGAAGTTATTTCAACCCTGTATTTCTACAGCATGCATATCTGGGACTCTTTTCTGGATGCTTCCCAGATTCAAAAGTCTGGACCAATTTTCCCATTTCTTCTGAGCCTCTCCCTCAACAAAAGCCTGCTTAGTAGAACACTTGACTTCTTCCTCAGTAAATACCTTGGGTATGTCCTGATATATCACACTCCCTTGTGTCTTCTCTTTCATTAATAGTATAAGAAATGATTGAAAGTTAAAACGTGCAGAAATAAGGTTTTGTTAAAGTACAGGAATTCTCAGTGGATGTATATAATCATTAGAAACTGATTACAGTAGCTTGGCTTACACTTGTAAGTCTTCTATGAGTTCTGTGCCACTTCTTGCTAGATTTGCTTGAGTTTGCTTTTACATGGGTGTAAAAGCTTTTTACTGTGTGTGAGTGGGCTGGTGGTCATGAAGCTAAATTATCAGACCACTTGCATTTGAGGGATAATACAGCTTTGTGCCTACAAGTCCAGCTGAAATTCCTGCTGCCAGCAGCATGCTGTGTGCACACTCTCTGTGCTGTGACAGTCACAGCCACTGGTTTTGTTCTCAGCTTAGGAGTCTCTGCCTTTCTACAAGATCATGGGGGACACATCTTTCCAGGCAGGTTCTGTAACTCTGTTCCAGGGTGACGTGTCAGTAGCTAATGAATCCATAAGCAATACTTGGATCTTTCCTTATGTGTCTGTGCCTTGTAGTGTTTACAATTGAATTGTGGTGTGTCATTCTCCTTCCCTCTGCCTCTTCTCCCTCTGCTGCCATAACTTGGGAACATGCTGGGAAAAGGGGTAAGTGTTTATATTACATGCACACGGATCAGTTTGCACAAGCCAGGAGTGATGGATGGGGCAAAGAGCGAGCCTAGATATGAAACCAACAATAATGACTTGTTTTATTGGCTACAAATGGGTGGTCAGAACATGGTAGCACTAAACAGCTGCTCAGCTTAATGGGCTTCAACACTTTAATATAGCAACCAGTGCAGAATTCTGTTCAGGTGTCCTTCTCACTCCAGGAATTGGTAGCATTCCTCTTTTGATAATGGAAATAGATCACTGTTAGGCCAGGATTTGGGGCATGTTAACCTTATCTTGTGGGAAAAGGTACCCATTCTAGTCATGACAAAATAGCCCATCTATATCATCAGACTTAAAAAAACATGTTTTCTTAACATTTTGAGCCTTCAGTTGTCAGGAGAATGCAAATGTGTTAGTTTAGACACACAAATACAGTATAATCTGGTCATTTGAATAATAAGATTTTTTTAAACAAACTTTAGACAAGTGAAAGGAAGCAATAGGGCTTTCCACTAGGGTAACTGAAAATACACTCACCTAATTAGAAACTTACAGCCATAAAACACTTACATGTTTAATATGAAATCTGATTTTAAAAACCCAACAAATTCTAGACTGCCTTATTTTCTGAGTGTATTCTAAGAAAAAGTAAACTTGGTAAGAGGAAGTTCAGCTGTGTATAGCCAGGGCAGTAATCTGCAGTAATGTAATAGTTTGTGAAGTTTCCTGAATTTTGAAAAGTATTGATTGTGAACATGAGAGATTTTTTTCACTGTATATGGGAAAACTTACTCAAATTAACCAAAGTCTCTTACTGTAGTGCCTATTTGAAAATAGTATTTACTACTCTGCTTTACAAATCAATAATATAATCACCTCATTGTGTTACTACTTGAAATAGTGATATCCAAATATCGTTGCAATGTATGCAATAGGAATGACTAGAAGTAAAAAAAAAAAAAAAAAAAAAAATTCAAGAGTGTAAAACTAATGTGTATTTACATATTTCTGGTCTTTCCTACAATAAGGAGATCCTACTTTACCTTTTTTTGGTGTTAAACATATTAATGAATGGCAAACAAAATAGTTGATATGTAAAACACTGTGCAATATGAATGATGCATCTGAATGTGTTGTGGAAATATGCAATAGGAAATACTCTACTGAATGTATGAGCTGAATGAAAACAAAAAATTGTTCCTGAGAGAGTCTTTCTACCCAACCGTTTGTCATAAGTGTTTGAGGCAAATAACATGAAGTTTTAAAAATATATGCTTGTCTTATATAGTCATAAAATCTCCAGATTGATCCTAAGCACTGCTGTCTTTCAGCAGGAATTTGTGCCCTCTTGCTGCTTGTTGCTAGCAAGCCTCTTTTGTTCAGGATGGAACTACAATAAAGAGAGGGAGTCTCATGTGTGTTTCTTGCAAAATCCTTCTTCTGTAATCACCGCAATACACAGAAAATTTAATAAAGAATTCAGCAAGTGGTTTTATCAATGACATGAAAATGAGGTCTGTGATGATGAGAATTTAAAGGAGAACCAGTTTGAAATGTCCTGGACGTGTCAGAATAAGTGTGATTAGTGGAAGCAACTCTGATTGTTATATAAGTAGAGTAAGAATCTGGCCTGATATCTAATACAGGAATTTCATTCTCTCTGCATGGATAGAAAGTTATTAATTAAGAAACAGCTTCCTCAATTCTAATTTTTCATTTTCTGTGATTATTGGAAAAAGTGGATTATTTGAAGGAAGTGTAACTCCTCACTTGGGAGGGTTTTCCTTTCCACATTTTCAGAGTAAGTAAAGTTGTGCTAATTACAATTCTATTAATGTGTACACTATTCTTTTAATTTTTCACTGATTAATCTGTTCTTCACGTCCTAATGTCCTGTCATACAAAGAGAAGTATGATAAATATAGATGGTATTAAGATTCTCTTGTAGAATTTCAGACCAGGTAAGAGCAATACATAGTGCATTTGGGGCAAAGGATTTGGATGTCTTTACATTTAAGACATCCAAAATGCTTAAATTTCCAGCCTGTTTAAGCACTGTGGTCCCTACAGGGAAAAACGAGACAAGCACTTCAAACTGCTATGGAGAGCTGACTCTCTGTACTGACTGGATAGTTTAGAACAACTCAGAGTAAGATGAATTTAGAATATAATTCTAACCATATTCTATAACCACATTCTACTAACCATTAGAATATAGTTAGTTAGAAAATTAGGTACATGAGGTTGCAAGTAGTTGTAGTTCTACTTCTTTTCTCACAAAAGCTTGAGGCTCAACATCTGGCTTGGAACATTCTATCTTTCTCCAGGTAGTGTGGAGTCATTCTCTTTAATATGTATTTTAATTTATTGTCACATTTACATTTAAATATTGGTAAGTTCAAGCAGGAAAACTTCTAAAGGCTTGTAGGGCAACTTTGAGAATGGTATTGGAGACTTAGTTTTATTAAAATGTAGTAGAAACTTTTCTTTAGTAGACTCAGCAAGTTTCTGTAAGGATCTCAGTGCTGTGTACTTTGGTTTGCAAATACACTCACTGAGCAGCCTCTAGGCACAAGTAAGCAGGCAGCAGGAGAGGTGCCAAGGTGTGCTGGGGCAGCACTCGGGGAGGAAGCCATGACATCTGTGATTCTGCTGCCCACTGTGCTCAGAGCTTAGTGGGAGCAGCAAGCCCTTCCTAGAAGAGAGGCAAATGATCACCAATCAGCTGTTAGTAATGTGTTTTCCCTCTGCGAGAGTAACTGCTTCCTGCTGCTGCCTTCTGCAGAGTTCCAACTAGTAGGCTTAAACTCTAATCTGGGAAGGAATAATTGCTCTAACAGTCACTGAAAAGCTCTCTGCCCTCGCTTGGGATGGTGTTTCCTGTGCTTCTTGCATGAAAAATTCACATTGTAGTCACTATTCCCTTTTACTGTAGCTCAGAATTTCCTGTTTTGAATGGAAAGAGAGGAGGCTGAAAAGCACTTAGCTTGGCTATGGAAAGAAGCTTACAAAGTCTGCATCTCTTTATTGATTAAGCAAGATGCAGGTACTGTGTTTAACAAGACTGTTCTCCAAGGGGGAAAAAGAAAAGAGCTGTTACAAAGATCCGTAACTCTTCCCTTCTCAAATTCATGAAGCAAAGTTAATCAGTGTCTTTTGCTTCTTAATTTAGTTATTTAAATCTTCAGTGGAGATAGATAAGTTGAAAGAAAACTCAGGAGGTCATCTGTCTGAGTACAAGATACTGATACAAATAGAGAGGCTGGGAAAAGTAGTTGTGAGTTTTCATTTTCTACTTCAGTCAGAACAGAACCTGCAGGAAAAGCACTGCCATAAGCTCTTGCTGAGGGAGAAATTGGGGCACAGCTCAGCACTGTTTGTTTTCATGTTGGTTTAGATAAGAAAACACAGAAGGCTGAAAGGGAGATTTGATTTACTATTGTTCAGAAACCACATTTTCTTAGTCTGTGAGCTTCAGCTGTCCCTATGCTTTTACTATAATTTTAGATATTTGCTTTTCTTTACGTATTTTTCCATCTGTATTTTCCATTTGGCATAATAAAAGGTTTAGAACTCTAGAAGAGGAGGAAAAAGTGAGTGGCTTGCTGCAAGGAAGTGGAGTCTCTCATTCATTTCTTTTCCCATTGTTTGGCAGGTGGAAAGCACAGATTTACAGAGCTGAACTGGATCAGCTGAAGAAGTGGGGGAAGAGAAACAAAACAAGCACAGTACCAGTGAAAAGAGCTTCAGCTTCATCTTGCAGCATCACCACAGCAACCAGAGAACACGATCAGAAGAAAAGGCTAGAGCAGAGAAGGCAAGAGTGCGGCTTCTTACCTTTGGACAGAAGGCAGCAAAATCATTATGCAGAACAGAAATGGGTATTTGATGGTTCTAGACAAACTGTGGCAAAGGGAAGTGTCCCATCATTAACAGGAATGTGCCACAGTTTATGCACTGGAAAGAGGCGTGCCATGAGATCTTCTGAAGAGACTATTTCTGTGGCTGCATACCTACATGGGTTTGCACCCCTGCTGGGACTCAATTAGGTGGCTGTAGGCATCAGGGATCATCAGGTATTGGATAGTGACCTTTTTTCCATTTGGGGTGTACCTGGCACGAGGACTGAAAGACACCGCAGATCTTTCTGAGAGACGCCAACAGAGTGAGCCAATCTGCACCCCTTCCCTTCTGTACCTGCCTGCTGTACCATGGGATGTCGGCAAAGCTCTGAGGAGAAAGAGGCAGCGCGGCGGTCCCGTAGGATTGACCGCCACCTGCGCTCTGAAAGTCAGCGACAACGAAGAGAGATAAAACTCCTCCTCCTGGGCACCAGCAATTCTGGGAAGAGTACTATAGTAAAGCAGATGAAAATCATTCACAGTGGTGGCTTTAACTTGGAGGCCTGTAAGGAATACAAACCTCTGATTATCTATAATGCAATTGACTCTCTCACACGTATCATTCGGGCTCTGGCCACCCTTAAGATAGAATTTCACAATCCTGACAGAGCATACGATGCAGTGCAGCTTTTTGCCCTGACAGGCCCAGCCGAGAGCAAAGGGGAGATTACCCCGGAGCTGCTGGGGGTGATGAAGAGGCTGTGGGCAGACCCCGGCGTGCAGGAGTGTTTTTGCCGCTCCAACGAGTACCACCTGGAGGATAACGCTGCGTACTACCTGAACGACCTGGAACGGATCGCAGCTCTGGACTACATCCCCACGGTGGAAGATATTCTGCGGTCTCGGGACATGACCACAGGGATTGTAGAAAATAAGTTCACCTTCAAAGAGCTGACTTTCAAAATGGTGGATGTGGGTGGACAGAGATCTGAACGCAAAAAGTGGATCCACTGTTTCGAGGGGGTTACAGCAATAATTTTCTGTGTGGAGCTGAGTGGGTATGACTTGAAGCTGTATGAAGATAACCAAACAGTAAGTGCACCTTCTGCTCCTTGTTCTCTTTCCTTCTTTTCCTTTCTCCTTCACCCGTATTTGGTCTTTTATCTCCCCCTCCTTCCTTCCCTTCCAAGGCAGTAATCCCCAATCATGAGGAAAACCCAGGAGATATGGTTCCTTTATTTGGATAGTTTCCCCCACTGGACAGAGTTATTTATTTAATGTTACTTTTGGGAAATGGAGATGCTCTTCACATGACAGCCAATTTTTAATTTTTTTGGTGCCTTTACCTAATATTTACATGGTTAACTGTTACTTCAAACACCACTTTAAAAGGTAGGCAGTAGTGACACCCTGGTGTACAGGGATGGTTCATTTGGACACCATGAAGGTCCTGGGAAATGTCGAAGGTAAAATAATAGTAATTAACAGTTTCCTCCCCCTTTTTTTTCCCAGTATTTTCAATAGGAATTTGGGATGAGATTAATTTTTAAAAGTAATTAAACATGTTTTTAATTAGTATGACTGTTTTTGGTTAAATGGCTGATTTGCCTTGTCCAAAGAACAGCCATTCCCATTTAATAGTCTTTAATGTTGTTAGCTTCTGGTTTTCACAGCACGCAAATACAGTAGCCATGGGAAATACATAAATGCTTACAGATATGCAAATACATATTTGCTGAAACTTTCAAATTGCCTGAATTAAGCTTCACAGGGGTTTTACTAGAATTTTTTTTTTGACAGCATTGTAAAACATGCTGTTTAAGAGAAGGGATTTTGTGGTTAGGAACGCATGATGGCCCCTTTTTTGTTGGTATAGCTTATTACATATATAATATTTCCCTATTCTTATCTTCTGTAGTGATTTTGCAGTTTATAAATAGGACTTCTATTTTCTTCTCTGTACTATGAGCCATTCCACTGTCCCGTGCGTGGACTTACCCTTCATTATCTGGAGATTCTTGTCTTGGCATTAGTGCCTTCCTATTGTAACAGATTTCTGTATATGCTTTTTGAATAGTAACATCCTCTTGATGTGAGAGAAGCATTGCCACAAATTACTTTTCCTCATTTTCAGACATACTAGGAAAAGTATTTTACATCTAGACCCTGACTAAGAGTTTCTTGCAATTCTTTTGACTTTTCCTGCCTTACTGTTCAGATTTAAAAATCAAAAAGAATTACCTGAATGGGAAAAAAATCAATATATTCTAAAAAATCCTTATGAGCATTGGTCCATACAGGACCAACAATAGTACCTACATTTTACATTACTGGAACTGCAACACTGAGACTGCCACTTATGAGAAAAGCTCTACAAATTATAGAGTTGCAGAGTGTAAAATGCTTCCTGGTGTAGTATCTGTAGTGAAGAGAACTGCTACATAAAACTAATCTACTGCCAAACATAACTTACTGCTTGAGAAAGCATGTAAGAATCTGGCTGATTTATAAACTGTGAAAGTTGAGCAAATGATCTGTATGAATATGAAAACTTCTGTGATCCTGTTGACAGAAGTGGAGAAATGCTATGCATGAACTCTGTCTTTATTGAAGATGCGTTAAAGTAATGATTGACAGATACGGTAAAAAATGAGGGGAAAACCAGTTCTGCACACTGTGGGTTCTGATTATAGCTGAGTCGTGAAGTCTGCTGAGGGTGAGATTGTTGTAGTGACACCAGTGAGCAGAAGGGAGAACAAAAATAATGCCCGAACTATCAGCTGCCTGGCCAACTTTTCCTTTGTGTGTAATTTTAAGTGACTAAGTTAAATTTATCCTGCCTGAAAACAAATAAGAGAAGGGGAAGGCTGACTTTTTCAGGGGCTTTTGTCTTTCTCCTGCTATGCTTTATTTTGGGTAACATCACTCCTAGGAACAAAATCACCTGAGTTGACAGTTTGTAGACCTGGATAAACAAGTATTTTTGCTTGTTTGTTTAACATATGTGATATTTAGCTGTTTACTAAAGAGAAAGATAAATGAAGAATTATGGTTCACTTTTTTCCTCCACCTTGTATGCTCTGTCACTCTGTAACAATATTTTTCCTGCTTATGTAGGGTTATCTGGAAATGTGAGCTGTGTCTGTTTTCATTTTTACAACGTCTTGGGAGGTTTTCTCCCGACCTAATGTAATAAATATAGCTTTATCATTCCATGCACCATAGCTAGTTAGCATGACTCAACCACGTAACAGCTGCCTCTTCTTTTGACACAGTTGCAAAACTGTAAAATACCTTTGATTGGTGTTGATTTATTGTGTGATTATTATTCCTCACCAGCACTCTGAGAAGGTTGCCTTAAGTTTTTATATCCCATGCTGATTTCTTCTCTATTATGTCAAATGAATTACTTGTCTTGTTTTTCAAGATCCTTAGCAGCTGATTGACCCATTCTATCTTTTATTACATATTAAGATGCCATCTCTGGCCTTTGATAATGTTACATTATCAAGTAATAATTTTTTGGCCTTCTTACATGTTGCATCCTGCATTTCGAAGGCACTACCCTTTAATATCTAAGTGTCTCATCTTTATTTCAATTTCTCTTTAAATGAATGTGTGCTAGAGAATGTTAAATAATCTGTAATCTCAGAAGTCAGTGCTGCTGCCTGTCTGCATGAAAAGGATTCTTGCAGTTTCTTTGTGAGTGTCCCCATCTGTCCAGCTCTGTCCTGCTATACATTCTCACATGTGGTTTTCTTCCACAGCCTGCAGCTGCAACAGGGTTTGAGACTATGAGAAACACTTCAAAGGTGCAATAATACAGTACATAATGAACTGAGTTAAATATGAGTGTGTTCCTGAGAATTCCTGAGGTCAGTAGTCACAAGAGATTCACATGGTGAAGGAGATAGCAAGTAAAGGTTTTGCAGGTCTAAAAATGACCCTGGTTTAGTAATTTTATAAATATGGATGTTAGGGGAAAACTGCTTGCAGGTAATTTTTATTCCCTTTCTTACAGCCACTGCAAATGAATATAAAAATTAAATTTTAGGCTTTTTGAGGCTATTTTTTAGTATCTTGTTAAAAGGAAGATGCAGATGAAAAAGTCAAAACGCTGCAGCAAACAGTTCAGGCTGGAGTAGGCCTCATGCAACACTAATTGCTGGGGTCATAATGGAACCTCTCAATTATCTAATAATAACTGGGAAGCTTTTTGTCATATGTTAATTGTGTGAATTTTGAACAGAAATCCTGTTTCTGCCAGGAATATTTTTATCAAGTAAACAACATTGGAAACCTTTTTTTCTTCCTTTTTTTTTTTTTTCCCCTGAGGCCAAATACTTAAGGGGCTTATTTGCCTTTCCTGACAGTTCAGCTTTTTGAGGAATTCAGGGTATTAAAAACCCTTTCTGGCATGCAGCTCTTTTCCTGCAATGCAAATACTAACAGTCAGGACACAGCGGAGAGATCTGTGTACCCATAGCCCTTCTAGCACCTGTTTCTATCAGTGGTAAAACATCATGTCAGGAAACGTTTTTCTGACAAACTAAGTCACTTGGGAATCCTAGAAAAAGATTGACCTAAACTGTTCCATTTTTTCATGAAGCTTTTCCATTTCAAGACTTTTCATAGTGAAGTTTGTGTGGGAGCAAAGCCTAGATGACTTCAGCACTCATGTGTGTAACCTTTCAGCACAGCAAATGAAATTCTAGCCTTTTTGCACTTAACAAAGTAATATATATAGTCCCTTACCAAAGTTTAACTTTATATAGTAATGCATCACAATTCCAGCCTCAAGACCTGTATCCAAGCATGTACCTTCTAAAATATGTAAACAGCAGTAAAATAATGAATATGCATAACAGGAAATGATTGATCAACTGCCAATTTGCAGGTTTTTTACTAGATATTCTTTCAAGTCTGAAGATTTATTTTTATTTACATTGTTCATTATAATTGTATGCTTCTTATGTGAATATTCTCACATAGAACACATGGTACAGCAATTTTTCATATTTTGGATTTGTTGCCATACCCTAAACTTTACATTCTATGTAACTTCAGATACTAACAGTAACTTTATAGGCAAATAATTCTGTCTGTATGTTCACTAAATTATTTCCTCTAATTGGAAAAAAAAGAAGTAAAAAATATGATAATGTGCCACACTATGGAATACAAAAAATAGACTCATTCTAATGCCATTGTATGACTGCAGGAAGATGCCAGTATCAGACTGTAGAAGCCTGGGAAGCTTTGCTGTGAGGCTTATCTATTTCATGTCAATAGACTAATCCCTAAGACAACCCTGTATTTAAACCTATAGATAAATAAGTATTTTGGTCACTGTAGAGCAGTAGGCTTAATTAGAAGAAATTCACGAGGGCAAAACCAGAAAGATTTTTACCTGTTTTGGAAAACCACGGCACGGAAGTAATGGACCTACTGGGCAGTATTTGTCTGCTTTGGTATCCAGGGCTGCTGGTCAGACTTACATCTGAATTAGATGACTGAATTTCCTGACGTATTTAGGTAACAGCAGGCAATGGCTCAAATCCCCCATGACAAATACCTGAGAGATGATGTAACTCTCTGTTTTTGGTTTCTGTGACTGGCTTTATTCAAAACTCTTAGACTAGGTGAGGTGTTTTGGTGTGATTTTTAAATGAATTCCAAGCATTACAGCACTAAGGTAAATAAAACACTGAGGCATTAAGAGTGGCAGAATGCTCCTAAATATCCTATGAACTGCAGGCTCAGAATAGTTCTTAGGTGGAAAGACATGAGTACTGACAGATGAATAAACAGAAATTAAAATCTCAGTGGTCCAGTAACACTGCTGCTCTTCAAACCATAAAAGAAGGAAAAAACCCCAAGCAAAACCCAGGAATGCCTATCAGTGTAGAGGCAGTAAAGCTTGCTCTGTAACTGCAGGGTTAAAGCAGCCACCAGCGTAGTACACATGAACACAAGGCACCTGTCAAGCACTGGGAGAATTGCCATGACTCAGAAAGCCACTGCCACTGACAGGCAGAGGAGCTGATCATATACACTGGGTAATATCAGTTGGATAAAGAATCAGTTTCTGAAGGAAAGGAACTGAATGTCTCTGCCTCCCTCAACAGGGTTGGAAAGCCATGAACATCTTCCTAAATATATTGTCATAGGAAAGATCCAAGTGAAATTGGAGAACTGGTTATAGCAAGTAAGGAGTTAGAAGAGGAATACACCAGAGCAATACAAGGTTCTTTGACAGCATATTGTCATCTTTACGTGCAACCCTCTAGATGACTCCATTGCAAATCATCTCCTTTAAAGCAAGTTGTAAATTTGTCCTCAGAGAATCTCTTGAACTGTAAGGAATGCCACATAATTTTAGGGCTGTGAGGCACATGTGACAAACCTGGACTAGCCTTATGGAAAATACGCTTCTTGGACATGTAGAAGTTTAATCTTCAGAAGTTAATTAGGTTCTCTGAAACTTAATGCATATTAAGTAGAGTGGCATAGTTCAGGCAATGAGTTTTACTTCTTTGTGATGAAAATATGTAGCTTTTAATGCGAATTTTACAATAAACTGAGCAACTTTTAAAAGACATATGAGAAACATTGATGATACAGATGTAGCTTGGAAATTCACTTGAATGCATTGTAAGGGGTCAAGAGCCCACTGAAGCCCAATGCCACTAAAAGAATAATGTGGTTTGAGTTTAGGAACTTAGAATCCATCTAGTGGGTAGAGAAGTGTTGATACCATCTCTCATAATTCTGTATGTTGTCTACTTAATAATCACAGTGAATAGAAATGTGCCAACATGAAAAAAAAAAGGCAAATTCCATCCTGGTCTAGAAAAACATCTACTTTGGGTTATTTTTGTAGGTGTATAAGCTGTAACAACTCTCTGTGGTATGCCAGCCCTGGAGAGAGTAGTGGAGTCCAATTAGCCTTAAAAACAAGCAAAAATGCTGGAACAAAGAAGGATCCTTGCTGCTAATACAGCTTCAGAGTGAGTTTTGGTGGTGGTGGATTTTTCAGAACTTTCCTCCATTATTACAAGTCAGTAATTCAGATTGCAGGTCAAATCAACAACCTTTCAGGCCAGCATTGGCCATGGACTGGTCCCTGAGCATTCTTGTTCTTGGAGGGCTGCAGATTTCATCATGTTCTTTTTTTCAAAATTTACTATTAAGTCTGTCTACAGCCTTTATATAAATATCCTTACAGGGTGATCATCCTAATAACCTTTTATACCAATCAGTGCAACACTGGCAAAACCACTTGGTGGTTATACTATCAGCATGTTCTGGCTGAGTTAACAGCATGGGTAAAAGGAGCCATTCTAGGCCCTGACAGAAACTTTACAACTTAAGATAATATAGGTATTTGTTATAGGGTGCTGGAGAGGTGGTCAGTTTTGGATTGCAAATACAAATATTTGATCACCAAACCATACCTACAAATATTCTCATGGGACAGTATGAAGCAGCACTTAATCTGGACTAGAGCCTTTTCAGATAAAACTTTCTTTGTTCCTTTTTTTTTTTTTTTGCATTTAAAATATTCTGTGGATGCAAATCTCTTACCCAACTTGAAATTCATTTTGCTTGTTTCCTTTGTAAAGATCATTAGTGACTACTCTATGTCAATCTGCAAAATCCCTGAATTTAATTACTTACATGAATTTTAAAAAATCTCAGCAACATGGCATACAGCTGAAATTAATTCTAATTCTGCTATATTGTTGTCTTAATCCTGGCCTGTGTTAATGGCATGTTTTAATGTAGTGTTATCTGTTACTATAGTTACTCTTTCTGACATTAACTAAGATATTAAATAAGTTGGGCATTAAACAGATCCTATACACTTGCAGTGATTTAGTAATTTGCCCTTGTTGCTGCAGTTTTACTGCTTTCAGCCTTTTTTTTTTTTTTTATTGTGTGCTGCCAAGACTGAATACGTATGCCTGTATCTTGGGAAAGATTTTTGAGCATCAAAATGCATTTTTTGAAAGCTATTAATACGCTCAGTTAAACTTTTAACTTGTCAACCAATGACAGTGTCCCCTGATTATACTTCAAAATTAGCAGACAATGAATAACTCCTCTACTCCAATTAATTCAGCTCTCTAACTCCTGTCACTTATTTTTTAGATATTTAAGCTTGATACTGTCCTTTCTTTCCATTATTAAGCTGATTGAAACAACTTGGTTTCAAAATAGACAGTCCACACATTCCCTGTGTACTTTTTCTCATTATTTACTGACTAGCCATATAATACTTTGCAAATAGGAACCAACTCCCAGCCATTCCCATGAGTAAAAATAAACTGTTGATAATAGTTTAAGACAATTTAGCATAAAATGAGAAGCAAGAATCCTTCAGTCTCTCAGTTATGGGGAGAAAGCTTGTGCCTAAACTGGTTTTGTAGAAGGCCATGATGGTGTGCCAGAGGTGCTGCACCTCCTCCAGGACAGCTGGGCCCCTCAGTTGAGCACCCTGCTGCTCTCTCCCTCTGCTCCTTCCCTGCCAACACAGCACTGGGTGTCACAGCTGCTGACAATGGCTTCAGGTCCTGCCAAAGCTCCCAGTGCTTCCAGCAGCCTGAGCTTTCCCACTGCAACTCTGACATAGCAACGAGCTTATTTCCATTAGTATTTCCCCAGATCAGTTGGAATTCCACTGGTGTAAATGTTTATGCAGTAGCACCCTGGTAATACTGATTAGGAATGTAATTGGACTTGTCAGAGTACGCTAATTTTTTACAAAGCCTGTATTAGGTGTAGTCTGACAGTGTGCATTCTCCTGGCAGTGCTACAGAGAGGGATGGTTCCAACAGGAGCTTGCTGAGTGCCTCTGCTGTTCTTCAGAGATCAAATCAAAGCAGGAATTAGAAATAAATACATAAATAACCCCTCAACAACCCACACGTGGAAAAAGGAAAAAAATCCAATTGAATTGGAAATGTGAGAGGTTAACAAAGGCGGTTAAAGGTACGTTAGAAAATAAAATGAAAGTTGACAAGACGAAAGGCTTTGTGGCTGTGCCTAAAATGTCCTGGAGGCAGTGTTCTGCAGAGCATGTGGCTGTTATTGCTATCCAGCAATCCAGACTGAGACTTAGAGCATTTTAAAAGGTTTCAAAAGGTTAATTAGTTTTGTAGAGCTAAAAAAAGTGAAGTACCTGCTTAGTGTATAAATACCTGAAGGAGCAAAAAATCCTCAATATTTAAAGAAATATGTAATCTAACAGAGAAGGGCAAAGAACAAATGCTGAAAGTTAGGTTGGATAAATACCAACTTGAAATAGTGGGGGGGTTAATTCTACTTTTTTAGGAAAGAGGCTGAACCAACTTTTCTTGGCAGCTAAGGCTGATCCAGCTGGCAGCAAAGACAGAAAGGTTATTGATGTGTAAGAAATCATGGAAAAGCCTGAGAACGGTCATGTGTAGGAATTAGTGCTCATTCCCCTCAAAAGGTGGTGGGATCAGGAGCTCAACTGAAGCACATCTACACCAACACCCACAGCATGGGCAACAAACCAGGGAGCTGGAAGGCACTGCACAGCAGGAAAACCATGACATAGCTGCCATCACAGAAATGAGGTGGGATGACTGGCACAACTGGAGTGCTGCAATGGGTGGTCACAAACTCTGCAGAAGGAATAGGAAATGAAGTGCTTCTTGCAGGCTGCCTTGGCCCAGCAATCACAGAGTGAGAGTTGCAATTCTCAGAAAGCAAGGAGGGAGCTCAGCAGAACTGACACCTTGGACTTGGCCTGTGTAGGAGACTGGCTGACAGAGTCCCTTGAGGGGACAGTCCTGAAGCCAGGAAAGCTGGACATTCTTCAACAAGGAAATTTTAAAGGCAAAGGAGCAGTGCAGGCTGTCCACATGTGCTAAAAGATGAACCAGTGGGGAAGAACTTGCCTGGGAAACCTGGCTTGGATGGCTGTAGTGGTTTAATAGAGAGTCCTGTAAAATATACAATTAGATGATGAAAATCGTTATATTTATGTGACCATACATGTAGCTTAATAGTTGAAATCTTTCTTTTACTGGAGAAGAAGTACTGGGAAATTGTACAGAATTCCAGAAGATTATATTGTAGATGCTGATTTCATTTTATTGACAGTAGTTTTCAAACAACAAAATGACTGAAAATATTACTGCCACTGATTTTAATATGAGCAAAACCAGGCTCCAGATTTTAATTCTTTGTATTTTGCTTTCCTGATTAATACTTCTGTATTTCTGTGCTCTTTGCATTCATTATTTGCTGTGAGGAAATTGCTAATTTTTATTAGTATGAATTTTCTTTATTAATACTGCACATTCTCAATTGTTTCCTTTATTGGTAAATAGATCCTGGATGATATCTTGCTTTCTGACTCACAAAGCTGACTTTCCTATTTAGAAATCAGTTTTATATGCAATTTGTTGTATTGCTTCATGTATAGGTACAATATAAATAGGGAAGCTCTTGTACAATATCAGAGAGAAATGAAGTGCTGTACAGCTAAGAAATATAGAAGAAAAAAAAATCTGGCTTTCCCCAGTTTGATTTTTCAATCATTCTCTCTCATCAATATAATTATTTTCATGACTGTAGTACACTGAATTCATCCCCAATCTGTAATACCACTCTGTCCCTTTTTGAAGTTGACATAGCTCGATAACAGCTCCTGCTAAAAGGGCATCAGTCACAGAGCAGGGCAATGTCAGTGAGGTGCAGCTGGCCAGCAAAGAGAAGATGAGTTACAAGATAAAGTCTTGGCTCACCCACATGATTATGTATTGAATTTACAGGCCATGCATATGGTAGATTGCTAATATTTTTCCACTCTTTATTGCTTGGTATCTGAAGGCTTTCCCACCCATAAACCCCTGAAAAAAATCTTGGTTTTTTCCTCCTTTATCCCACTTTAAAGAATCATTATTAGCTTAAAGGTAGCATAAATTAGTTTTCAATTTTGCACTAGAGGCAGAAAAATTGATAAATAATATGATTTTAACATTTATGCAGTGGTATTTTTGCTGAGGAGCCCTGTCCCATGTTTTGAGGTTTTTTGCTCCAAAGTTGCCAGCATCTATCTTGAGTGGAAGGTAACTGGGAGTGATTAGATAGAGATTTAGTTGAAAATTATTCTGAATATGATTTTACAGATGGTATGATTTCAGTAAGTTGCAGGTTCAACTTAATGTGAAGATTTTAGAGAAATTACACTTTTTCCACTGAGGGTTTTTGCAAGGTGCCTTACACAAAGGATTCTAGGGCATGCTCATTAAGAAGTGATCAGAGTTTTCTGGAAGAGCTTGACAAATGCTTTTATAATTCTACTATTTTCTCTATTATGAAGATGATTATCCTCTGAACTATAGGGAAATTACATGATTATCCAAAAGTGCAAGCTGGAAACCAACAGGTTTTCTATGGTAATAAATCCTGGATATAAAATACCTCCACTGTTCTTAAAATTCAGTGCTAAAGTGGTATCTGTGTCATACAGCTCCGATTAGGGCATGTGGCATTTCTGGTGGGAGAAAGAAGATGAGTTTTTAAAAAATAGAAGTGTCATATGACTGACAAATGCACCTTCCAGAAAGAACGATTGAGCCATTGCTGTCTAAATCCCCTAATGTATCCTCAAAGGATCTTTCCTTCAGTAGTTGTTTAGTGTCCTGCTGTTCTCTCTTGCTCAGCAGATGACAAATGCTTCCTCTAAGTCCTTGCTGCTCCTTTTGATGTGCTCCTCTTGATTCAGTGTTGGCATTTATGTCATACACTGCTGTTCAAGGAGCCCAGTCCCCAGAGCTGGGGCCTGAATGGCAGCATCATAATACAGAATTGTGTATTAGTTTTTACATTTTAGTTATTAAACTTCATAGATGCAGTCAAAAGAGCATATCTGCAGTGACTCTGCAACAACAGTTCCTAAACTTTTCTCTATTACAGTGGTAGAGCACTGGAGATGAGGGGTTTATTTCTTGATTGTTCTATCAGCTTGCATCAGCGGCTTAATCTTCCTTGTCTGTCTTGCTTTTCTCAGTTCCAGATGTGTATGGCTTATAAAAAAAAGATGTTTTTTGAAAGAGATACTTCTTTCAACACTTTTTTAGCATAAAAATGTCCCAGAGTATTTGCTGCATGCAGAGCTTGGATAATTGGTTTAGCAGGCTGGCATATTACCCTCATTTGAATGTCTTTCAAAAAAGGATTTACCAATAAACATGCCAGAAGTCAGGCTGATTTTATAGATAAAGACTAATAAACATTTGGATAGATCTTCATTAGTATGCACTGGTCATCTGCCTTATGATTTGGAAGTTTTTTTCAGAGTAACTTCATGCAAACAAGTCAATAGAACATTCTTGACTTCCACTATTAAAAGGAACAGTATTTTGACATATTGAAGTGTTTATTTTCAAAGACTTATATTTTAAAAAGACTTTTGTTCTTGGAAAATGAAAACCACACCAAGTCTTCATGCAGTAAATGTTCTAACAGGAAGTTTTTAAATTATACATATATTTACTGTTTGTTTTTCATAGATTTTTAAAAGTTGCCTTTATATTACATAGGGTACTCCATTCTCCTTGAGGGTCAAAGTACTGCAGTGGAATCTGCCCCTACAATGGTCTTTTAAGGACTAGAGTTTATATTTTGAATCAGAAAAACAGATTTCCTAGAATATAAATGCTTATTTATACTATTAGAATAATTTTAGTAGTGCTCAAGATTCAAATCTCTATAATGAATAAACAACCAAAATAATTAGTCTGAATAAGATTCATGAATAAAAATATAGATAAGTCAGTGTATTTCCTGCTTCCAGTTAGATTTTCTAAGATGAAAAGAATGTTGAGGTTTAGAAGTATTTTAGAACATTAAATGTACTCAAGAGTTCAAATGTATGAGAGCCTTTTTGAAAGGGTAAAATTTAATTTTGTATCAGATATTCCATTTGCAAAAACTGAAAGGAATTAGAAGCTTTATACAGGTAAGATTTTAAAATTTAAATAAATAGTTTGGAGTTGTGCAATATTTTTCTCAGTTAAGAAAAGTAATTCTGTAAGTTTAAATCATCTTGTCTTCCCTTGAGAAAGGGTTCAACTTCTAATAGTAAAATCTTAGCAGCATTTTATTTTGCATTGTTCTGGGAAATCTTGCATTCCATTCCTGCCTTCTCTGCAGGTCAGGTTTGTCCTGCCTATCCCTTCTCCTGCCGCTGCGAGGAATTTGTTCTGTGCCTGTTCTCTCCAGAATGCATTTGCTTACACGCATGATCATTTACAGACAAGAACCCTAAATATGACTGCCTGCTTCAGCAATACAGCATCTGTCATTTAAACCATCTCTTTATCCCTTTTTTATGAATATTTTAATGCCAAGAATATAAGCACACTTCTCTGCTATTTCCATGGAAACCTGAAGAGGGACTTGAAATGAATGTAGTGGAAAACAGAAGTTGGAGGAGAAGGCATCTCGGGTTTTCTTTGTGCTTAGGACAGGTTCAGGAGTCACTGGACCAAAATTATTTTCTGTTATAACTGGGTACAAAATTAATTATAGTATTTCTGACCTAATATTTAAACACTAAGTTGAAAATAGGAAAGCAGTACACAACCCAAGAGCCTTTTCCCTTTTAATGGATTGAATAGAAAGTCAATCTACACTTCCTTAAGAAATCCGAGAAATGGACGAGTGATAAACAGCCTTCAAATAAATGAAATCCCTTCCAGCCTGCAAAAGCTGGTAACTTGGTTAGTTTTCCTCCTTGTTTCTTCTGGTATAAGTAATTCTCAGAATGCCCCTTTCTTGATTCAATCCTAGATCCATTAATTAAGAGTCCTCCAACCAGACAGGAGTTATTTTACAGAGACAACACTAGAAGTCGATTTGTTGCAAAAGACATCAGGCAGGCTGCCAAGGCTACTGCATTGTAACTCACATGGAGTAAACATTTTTAAAAAAAGTTAGTAAACATTTTTTTAAAAGTAGTTCTGTAATAACAGAAATAATCAAATGTTCAACTAGCTTCTCTTTTTTCCTTCCCTGTTGCTCTATTCTGTTATCCAACTTGCCATTACTCCACCAGCACTTCCTGTAATTCCCCTTGTGATCCCACAAGAACCAGTTCAAGTGACATGGTAATCTTTTTGAAATAAGCCAATAATGCTGTTCCTATTGTCTCCTGAGAGCAGGAGAGTTCCACGAGACACTTCCCTGTGTAACTCAGTCTCAGCACATCTGACACTCCTGATCTCAGCTATCAATTTCATCTGGAATTATTAGATGGCAAGTTAAAATAAATACTGTGATATACTTAGATGTATGGAATCCCACAGTTTAAGGAAAAACAATCTAGTCTCACTGAAATTCACACACACAATAATAAAATTTGGTGATGGATGTACAAAAGGCACAGCCCTATCTTCTAGCACTGCAAATTCTAGGATTAAAGAACCACAAGAGCTTTTCCCCAGTGTAGGAGAGAAGGAATTTTAGAATAATACAAGAGGATCTATTTAGAAGTAGCCACAGCCAAGATTCTTTATCATATGCCTGATACCTAGAGACATCCTTAAATACACCAAAATTACTCTTACTGTACTAGACTAGTCATGAGGAAGCTGGGGACAGAAGATAATAAATCTACCTTTCTGCAAATGGTAAAATGTATGGTGATTTAAAAAAAAATTATTCATTTGCAGGGAAAAAAATATTTTCAACCATTATTAAAAAAGAAAATTAATTTCACTATTTTAAAAAGATCTTAATATTTCAGATGGCAACAGCCATGGTCTCAGAGGTGCTGGGTTTTTTTCCTAATTCCTTTGCAAGTTTGAATTATTTTAAACTGTGCAAATTTCTGTGCTACTATGAATGGTACAAACCATTATTATGGAGAGCTGCTCAGCCTCTAATGGTACAAAATTATATAAGCATGGTTTCTCATCTGGAATGTACAAGTCAGAAGAGGAAACAGCACTGGAAGAGTGAGACGACTGGGAGTAAGTTTGGATTGTGAAGCATTGTGGGTTGAGAATGAGGTGGAGAGGAGTTTAAGTGCTCTGGTGCAATCAAATAATGAAGAGTTAGTAAATGGGAGAATGTTGTTGTAACCTTATTTTGACTGTCCTGTTTGTGTATATTTTGATTCTGACTTTATATTGATGATGGGTTTTTTCCACAGATTTTATGCCACTTTAATGAATGCAATGATTTTTCTTTTATTAATGGGGGCTCATGTGACAAATAAGACTATCAACTGCAGGAACACTGCCATCATCTCTAACAGAGGGAGGAAAAGGTGAAATTAATGGAACATAGGGCTACAGGAAAACAGAAAGTTAATATGGCTAAAGCAGTGGAACACTACTGAAAAACTGTACTAGAACCTTGCATAGGTCCACGTTCCTTTTTAGTTCCAAATGTGTTTATTAAATGACAATTTTCTTAGGTAATCCCACATTGTTCCTTACTTTTCTCAAAGGAATCTAATTTGAGATTCTGTGATTTGATTTGTAGTAGGTCTGATTATTCAGAGCTACACCAGATATCACTGATAGCTTGAAAAACCTATTAAATTCTGTTAAATACATTAATATATGTGCTGAAAACTTATGTTCTAGAAAATTAGATTGGGTGTCTAGAATTACTGGGTTCCTTCTAACTATAATTTCTCATTGTATAGATTGTTTCATTCCCTATTTATAAGTTCCTTTCAACAGCACCTCTTGATCTGACAACATGCTGTGGAAACAAATGTAGTCAATGGAATATTCAGATACAATAATTATAAGCTTGAGAAGAAACCAGTAATTCTGGTTTTGAGCAGTTCATAAATAGCAAGTCTATAGTAAAGCACAAATCTATAAATTGAGTTGTGACTCTAAAGACAAATATTGACTAGCACAGGACATTGTCCATCTTGCAAGTTGAATGAGACAGAGTTCATTGAAGAGAAAATGTAACCTGAGACCACAATGTCAGGCTGTTTGGGGTTTTCTTAAATACGGTCTTGATAGAACGAAATTATTTTTACTTCTTTGTCTGGAGCCCAACAGATTAGAATTTCTATCTCAAATATGAGAGAAGCATTTTTTTCAGCATACATCACCATTTCTTTCATTCTTCTCCAATTGCTCTAAAATAACTTCATAGAAATTATCTCCTGAAACTGATTTGATCTGAATCCCAGTAATGTTGCTTAAAACCAGAAGAATTTATTGAAAGTGAAGACAAGATTCTCCATGATGCTAAACATGCTGGTTTTGCACTCTTAGTACTTTTTTCAGTTTATGCAAAAAAAGGCCAAGATCAGACCCAGATTTAGACCCTCTGCTTGAGGCTGCTTTGCAGTTTCCCTTCAGCTTTCTTCCTCTCACCTTTTCATTCTTGACTCTGAACTCTGACCTTTGTGCCCCTCAGCCTTTGTTTCTTCCAGGTTAGTAGGAGGCAACCTCAGAACCCCCATGATGTGAACAACTTTGTTAGAATTACAGGCAAGGGTGCTAAAAATACCCACTTGCTCCTGGCTACCTTAATCTTGCAACATGGGCAGGCTACAAAGGAAATGCAGCTGTTGCTCCCAGAAGAGCTCTTGCTGTGCTAAACTCTGTAAGCATCCTACCTAAAATATCTTCAAAGGTGCGATAAAACAAGAAGCCAGTGCTCCTGCAAGAATTCCAGCTGCCTAAGCTGTGAGAGTAAGATGCATCCCTCTCCAGATGTCCCACAGTCTGAGAAATGGTCTCAGGGTTTGTGGGACATTTTTTTCCCTGCAGTGAATTTCTCAGTATAAAGGGTCATTTACCTTTTTTGGTGTATAATAGGCTGCTTTTATTGTTCAGATACTACTGAAGAATGAAACGACTGGCTAACTTTTTCTGGTGAAAATTGGTTCAGCATCAATGTGGACCAGTCTCTCTCTCTTTCTTTCTTTTCTTTGCCTGTCTGTTTTCCTGTCATTCAAACACTCCAGCACTGGACAATGCAGATTATTAGAGGTCAGTACTTCTAGTGCCAAGAGCCTTTGCCTACCTTTCAATGAGAAATACTCACTGCTTCAAATGATGGTGAAGTATGTGAAACAAACTGTTTCTAAACTGGGCAAGACTAATGGGAAAGGCAAAATTGCCTGGGAACTGAAGCAATTTCACATGAGTTTCATAAAGGAGAAATTTTCACCAGCAGGGAAATAAACAACTGTTTTCTCCCCAAGGATGAGCTGTTCTGACAGCCAAAACACACAGACCAGCTATACTAGGTCACAGGCAGTACCTGCAGCAGTCTGTGTCTGACTGTGGGCAACAATGGACATTTAGGAACAATATGGGAACAGATCATGCATACACTGATATTTCCTGCAATTTGCCCTCCCAGGTAACTGAACAGCATCAACATCTTTCTGTTTAAGTGCCCTTTTAATTTAATTGCTTCTTGAACCCAATTATACTTTCCTGACTTTTACCATTATCATTATGATTCTCTAACATCTCATGACAGAGTTTTACATTTAATTATGCACTGTATGGAAGGAATACTTGTCTGTTGACAGATAAATGAATTTGATGTTTCTTACATTTTGCATTGTAAGAAATGGTGAAAAAATAATCCACTGTTCAACATTTCTATATCATTCATGGTTTTATGAGCTCTGCCATGTTCACACTCAGCTATTTCTTTTTCCAGATTGAGAAGAACTAGTTTATTTAATTTCTTATAATAGTCATTCCATGCTTATGATAATTCTTGCTGGTTTTCTCTGTTTTCTAATGCTACTGTTACAAATGATTCCTCATCTTACATCTTTCATATAGATCCAGAGAATCTTGTTTGAAAGCTGGGCTTGAGTGTGTTGAAATGAAAACCTACTTATTTGATAAACCCTCTTCTCTTTATATCATATGGGTATTTTTGCCAGAGAAAAATGGTATTCACAGGCACGAGTATTTCCCCCTGCTATTATTGCATTACACAAAATTACTGAACTCACTGGTGCATTCTAGTGGCACACTAGTGGGCAAAAGTATTAGAGTCCTTTCATTAAAAAAAAAATTAATTTCTTCTTATGTATCCAATATATTGTTTTACATCAATTAAGACAATTGTCAGAAAGCAATATTCACCCTATTAATAATACCCTTTCCCACCCTGCAATGTCTTAGAAAAATGCCCATTTCAAAGAAGGTGATATGAAAAGCATTCTTTCTTTACACATACAGTATCAGCCAAAGCTTGGGTTATGAATAAACTATACAAAACGTAGATTAGTCAGTAGCCTGAAACAGTGAATAAATATTTGTCTTTTCACTTGTGTATTCCTGTGTAGTTCTCTTGCAGATTTCTGCACTATTTCAATAGCTTAAGGGCTATTACAAGGACCAGATAGCATCAAAGAATAGAAAAGAGTAAACCCTGGGTATTACACAAAGGCCACAGCTCCATTCATTAACTATTTCCTTTTCATCCTGCCTCAACAACAGGATAGTGACTCCTTCCATCCAAGGACAGCCCTTGTGCTTGAATTCATCTTTTTGGGAGGCAAAGTTTGAGACATGCTCAGAACTGTGGGTGTAAAACTGACTTCTTATTTATGCATTCAACTATAAATATGTTTTTACATTGCATGGAATTACAGAAATGTAGGCTGGATGTGATCTCTAAAGGTCTGGACTACTGCCAACAGTAAATCAGGCCAGCTATGGCTTTATCAGTTAGTTCAGTGAAAATCCTCTATGGATGTAGATTTCACAAAACTCAGCAAATTGTTGGAGAGCTGTGCTAGTCTTCTAGAGAAAACCTAACATCTAATCTGAACCTCCCAAACTTCAATTCATGTTCATTGCTGCTTATTCTTTCTCTAATACTGCTGGGAAGAGTTCTGTGTCACCATTTCTTCAAGGAATCGTAGGCTGTCACCCTTTGGTGTCTTCTTTGCCAGCCCAAACAAGCCCAGTTCCCTCAGCCTCTCCCTGAAGGTCAATGCAGAGTTAAGTTCCACCTTCTGGGTAGATGGAGACTGGAAATCAGGAAGAAATTATTAACTATGAAGATGGTGAGGCCCTGGCACAGGTTGCCCAGAGAAGCTGTGGATGCCTCAGTCCTGGAAGTGTCCCAAGGCCAGGCTGGACAGGGCTCTGAGCAATCTGGTCTAGCAGATTGTGTCCCTGCCATTGCAGGAGTTGGAACCAGATGATCTTAAGGGTCCCTTTAAACTTAAACCATTCTGTGATTCTATGAATGTCTAGACACAGAAGGCTGACAGTAAGCCTAAGGGTCTCAAACAAGGACAGCTAAAATCCTGGACCACTTTATTTGTAAAACTATGCAATACTTCAGCTATGTGGGATACGTGCTTGAAATGCTCCTTTTGCCCTTGAGCTAAGCAAGCAATCTAAAGACCTGGAAGAAAACAAAACCAAAAAACCTACCCCACTTGAAAACACTGGGTAAGTGTTGAAAGCAAATGAAATATATTACCAGGAATAGAAAAGCTGGACTCTACTACCATATAAAAAGCTCAATCTAAGGATAAAACATCCAGGTATCTACAACTGATATATAGATTTTAATGATACTTTGAATATCTTTTCAAGAACTGTGACATTTTAAATGAACATGCTTTTATCAAGAAAATGTTTTCAAGTTAGATTTTTGCTAATCTCCAGAAATATGCAGTTTGCCTGGGATACTGTACAATGCTTAAAAAACTCCAACCCGCAAAGCAAACATAGGTATTATATGCTGCAAATTTACTTCTTAGAACTACAAGAAGATCCTAATTTTTACTCAGGAAATCTTAATTTTCTGGCACTGTAAAAGACCCTGGAGATTTATTTTTATATTCCCTTTATGGGATGTTTGCCCTCTCAGTACTGCTTGTGCCCCAAAATGATTCACAGAGAAGCAGAGCACATGCATTCATAAGGCAGCAGCCAGAGGCTTCTGTAGCATGAAACTTTGCTGACTTTGAGGCAGTAAAAGCAGAGTGTTAACAGTTGTTTGCTGAGCAACTGAAACCCAGCAAGCCCTCCTTTAAGGAGAAAAACCAAGCCACCTGCCCATTTCAGGATTCTCTTGGGTACTTTTACCGCAGGCCTGGCAGCAGTGCCCTGGCTGGACACTGTCTGGGAAATGTGTAGGTTTTAATATGCTGGCCCGTTGGGACATTAAGTTTTTGTCAGCTGCAGCAGCATTACTTTTGCCAATCTATGCCTGTTACTGCTTCCCAGAAATGTTGAATTGTGTGGCTGTTCTGTCAGGCACGGGACCAATATTGACTGCCCCATATTTCTATTCTCTTGAACACACCTTTTTCTAGAACCTTCCTCTGGACTTGTAATTCTCTTATGGGTAGTGATAAATATAACACCTATCACATGCCCATTTTGTGACTTCTAAATATAATTTTCCTGTACTTCAGCTTACTTAAAAGATATGTATAGCCAGTCACAAGCAGTAAATCAGTCTATGAATATTTGTCCATTTCTATTTTGCCCGTTTTCTTGTTTGTGGAACAGCCTTTAATACCCTGGCCAGACATACAGGAGTAGCCTTTATCTGGATCTTCTAGCATTTCTATGGAATGATGAATGTCCCACCATTTCTGATCCTTGAACTCAGGACCTTTTCCACTGTTCTTCTAAGAGTTTTATATATATCCTTTCTTTAAATTCCCTTTAATTTATAGGTCTAGCAGAAGCACCTGTTGTCCTGCTCCTTTGCTTGGAAAGTGCTTGGCTGAAAATCCAATCTTCCAGTCAGGAAATTTAATCAAACTTCTTTCTCAGCTCAGCTTCCTTTATCACAACCACAGTTTGGTGTCAGACTGTACTTGATAAAATTAACAAATCTGCATTGTTCCTGATCTAGGAATATAAAATAGTTTTGATAGATCGTATTAAAAATTGTTTTATCTCAGTCTGTCACTGGCACATGTATTACATGTATGTAACAACTACATACCAATGTTTAACTGAGCCTGCACTCCTAAGACATGACTTGCTGTTTCACTGCAGGCCTGAAAAGTTTCAGGGATCAATTTTCAAAGACAAATGTTCAGGACTCTATTAAAGTAATATTCCCAATTAAATCTGCTTCGTCTGGTTTAGTCCACAGTAAGCCTAAGTAACACTGCAGGGTTTTCTCACTCACAGAGAACATACATGATAAAATGCTCATAATGTTGCTCATTGTCATCCTATACAATAGCCAAGCCTAAAGGTCCTCTTGTAATTCTCATTCATACTGCCAGATTCAGTTATCATCTACAGAGTTCTATGTAAAGACAATAGCAATATTCAACAGGAAGCCATCATGGGAGATAGTATGCTGCACTACCACTTCATAAGGTTAATTTTCCCTTGCTTCTCTGAAAAGGAGGTATGAAATACTGACTACTGCCTCCTCTACCAGTTCTACATTTGCATGTACAAACTCTAAGTATGAACAATTACAGGACATACAGTACTCTTCTTCTTTAAAATAAAGAAGAATTAATTTGGTAGCTTACAATTTTTGTTTGCTAATATATCATTTCCTCCTGATTTGAGAACAAATCTGATTTAAAAAAACTCAAAACAGACTTGTTTCACGCTTAATAAATTTGTTTGCCCTCACAATATAAATATGTATCTCCCTATCAAAATCACACAAGATTTCTTCAGGGCTCCACTTCATAATATATATGTTTCTCAGCCTTCTGTAAGTTCATTTCATAATAAAATTCCTACAATACGTTCATAATATTCCTACAATATAAAATGTTTTACCATCCCTTTCAATTTCCCTTCATTGTGGTGGCATAAACTAACATGCTGTGTTAGGTTTTCACCTTTCTACACTTCACAGTCCTCATATATGCAGGACACTGAAAGGCATTTTTGTAGGAAGGACTTCAATAGATGGCATGTGCATATATGTATCTGTATGATAGGTGCCATATCAACACAGCTGCTTTTAATTATCCTGAGCTCCTTCCTGTTTTGTTTACGACGTGACTGGTCAGGATTTCCTGCAGTGGTTTTAGACCAATGTAACAAATTGTTTGAGTGATGAGATAATGAGTTTGTCTGCTGGCAGAATAAGTTAAGCTGCTAAGTGACTTAAGAACACTTCTTAGTGAATTCACAGTGCGACTTACTCTTCTATGTCACCTCTTCTAATTTTGACAGTTTAGAATTCCAACATTTTCCAGGAAAACTTTGGGCTCCTAGGATTGAGAAGAAAATGTTTGGAAACCAAAACAATTTTGTCTAGTCAAATCCCTATTGCTTACCTCATCCCTTCTGGGAGACGCCAAGGCTAGAAACAGGTATATACAGGACAACCCTGGTAAAGTGTTTTATCCCAGTTTAATTCTACCTCAGTGGGGTTCTTAATTTCTTTGAGAGGTGTTGGATTAAGTCTATTTACTTCTCTCCAACAGATAGTTTCTTCTTTTTGATTTTTAGATGAAAGAAATTTTTAAAAACTCATTAAATTATCATAATTTTTTCCCATTTTGTCCAGCAGCCACCTGAGTATATACATTCTTGTAGAATTCTTCTTCCTTTGAACAAAAGATGAATCATACAATAGTTTTGTATGCCTCTCTTATCCAGCACTCAGTCAGGACTGCCTGACTGCTACACAGGAAGGAGATTTCAACTAGCACTCATTGTAGTCTTTTGTACAAGAAAAGAGTCTCTTTGTATTTACCCAAGCTATCACTTGCTTTCTGTATTTTGGTTTGTGAAATTCTTCTGCTTTCCCTCTGCCTTTACTCAAGCATAGTTTGAATTCCTGAACTGCTTTGACTATGAGTGTCCTGGGCAATGGTATTTCCTTGATTTATTTTGTAGACCGTCCTTATTTCAGAATGGATTCCACTTTTTTTTGTCTATTAACCTTAAGGAAAAACATCCAACTGATTCAATTACCTTTTTACCCCACTACCCCTTCTTCAAATACTTTAGCTTCATCTACTTTCTTCAGAAGATCTTGAGTCATGGATCTCTAAAGAAGATATTTGAAACAGAGAGTTTCATGCCATTTTGTGAAATAGCTCATAGTTACCAGCATATGCTAAATGTCAGCCACTATTGCAAGGAAAGCCTCTACAGGAAAATGGCAACAGCTTCCACTGGTTATTCCAAGATTTACTGACATTTAAAGATTTTCTAACTTCTCTAGACAACAAATATTATTATTCCTGCACAAATTTTATTCATTATTGTTTATGGCTTACACAAGATAAATTTTACTTGGTTTAGTTAAGGTTTTCAAACCTCCAAGTGCCTACCAGTTTTAAAATAATGATGCTGAAAGAGATATAATGACTGAAAGATGAAGTTCTTAAGTTTTTAATACAAATGACAGTTAATTCCCTTATTTGTGATAGTTTCTCTCTTAATAATTTTTCATTTTTAATTTCAAAGCTCTCCCAGCTGTGACTAGAAAACTTTAATGTGAAAGCTGTAAAGGAGATACTACATTACAATTTGGCTCCATTTACCAACTCTGTTCTTTTAATTACTTGCTATCTTGATAACTGGGTCTTCCCTTTTGAAAATGCTTACTTGTTCAGAACTCTTTCCTGCTAAGCACACCTCTACTGTTCCAGAGGATGACCAGGGATCTTTGTGTGTCTGCAAGCTATTGCAAGCATAGAAGCAGCCATCTGTTCCTTAGCATGTTCTTTCCCTTAAGCAACCAATTCCTTGTTCTTATGCTCAGAGAGGAATTTGCAATTAGCCCCCAACAAGGCCATCTGGGTAAGGCATTGGCATTATCTGACTTATACCCCAGCTTGCGTATAATTATAAAATTACAGCAGCACATTTTTTTCTGACCACCTGGCTATATACTCCCTTCAGGATTCCAGAACTGGAAAAGACACTGCAGAGAAGAATGCCTATCATTATTTTACTATGTTTTATTACACCTTTGGGAGTCATACATCAATTCATTCTATTTTTATTATAATAAGCCATAACCCTCTCAAGTTCACTTTCCCTATTATATGTAAAGTAGTTTTACAATATTGTCAAAAGCAGAAAGAAGCCTGTTATGCTGGGAATATATGAGTGGATATACCATGTATGTTTAGTGTCAGCCTTGACCTTAGATCTGTGGATATATCACTTCTTAAGATATGGCAAGAAATCATGTGGGATGAGGAGATGGAGCAGTACTGGGGAGAAGGATTCAGGGTTGCTGGTGGGTGAGGGCTGGCCCTGCCCTGTCTGTGTGTGCTGGGACACAGAAACCTGCCCATGCTGGGCTGAGCCCCCACCGTGGGCAGCAGGGGAGGGGGGCATTCTGCCCCTCTGCCCCACTGAGGTGAGACCCCACCTGCAGAGCTGCATGCAGCCCTGGGATCCCAGCACAGGAAGAACATGGAGCTGTTGGAGTGAGTCCAGAGGAGGGCCACCAAGTTGATTACTTGGGATGGAGCACCTCTCCTATAAGGAAAGGCTGAGAAAATTTGGATTGTTCAGCCTGGAGAAGACAAGGGTTGGGGATGACCTCATTGTGGCCTTCCAGTATATAAAAGGAACCTACAAGAAAGATGGAGAGAGACTAAATACAAGAGCCTGCAGTGACAGGACAAGAGGGAATGGCTTCAAACTGGAGGAAAGTAGATTCAGATTAGGTATTAATAAGAAATTCTTCCCTTTGAGAGTGGTGAGGCACTGGTACAGGTTGCCCAGAGAATCTTTAGATGTCCCATCCCTGGAAGCATTCAAGGCCAGGCTGGGTGAGAGTGGAAGGTGTCCATGGCCATGGCAGGAGATTTGGAGCTAGATGGTATTTAAGGTCCCTTCCAGCCTAAACCACTGTATGACTGTAAAATTTGAAGACTTGGGTTTTCCTTTCTGATACATCTCCTCATTGTTCAGTGATACGTTTCTCTTCTTTGGCTATTAATCTCATGACCTGGATTTGGGGGATTCATTTCCCAAGGTATATCACACATTTATGACATGCAACCACAACCTAGCACTGGCATAATGTCACCTTCATCTTTGTTGGAAATGATTCTTGGTTGGCCTACTTGCTTTTTAATGAAAAGAAATTGTATTCAGTTTAGTAAAGGATATTATGACTTTCAGATATTGAGCCAATATTATATTACATTGAAGAAGACATTTCTTAGGTGTCACGATCAACAATTGACTAACATTTTCTTTACATCCCACAAGAGATCACCAAGTTTATAATAATTTAAAACTGTCTGTCCTCTTGTACGTGTTCATAACATCTCCCAGTTTATGGAAGGGTTTTAGCTCTCTGCTTTTGTCCTTGGATTACAGATTCCAATGGAGGATTTGGTAGCAGAGGGACAGTGTTATGATTCACTACAAAATACAGTAATGAACACAAACCTCTTAAAATGCAATATCCTGTTGGTATGATTGTTCTGAGAGTTGGCCAAAAACCTGTATTTGCTCTAAAAGATTTTTTCCAGACTATTAGTAGCAAAAGCATTTTGACTGAGATAAAAATTTCTTGCTTGGTTATTATCAGCTACAAAATCAGGAAAGGAAATCCTGAGTATTTGAAAACAGATCTGTGATGTTTCAGGGGATTATCTGTTGTGTCAGTATTTGCACTGTGAAAAGAAATGCTCAAACATATTTTTAAATCTATGTTTTTACACCTATAAATCTGTATATATATAAAGTAGGCTGGCGTGTCAGATGACCCCACCTTACAGTGGAAGAAGTAAACAAACAGCCCCCAAATCAGAACTGTCTGACTGAGCTTGTGTTTCAGCGTGCCTCAAGAGGCTGGTGAGTCAGCTTTGCCCCTGGCTGCCGAGGCAGTGCCAGCCCTCCCGGTGCTCCCGGGGCTTTGGGAATGACCAGGAACTGCCACCAGCCCTGGGTTTCACTGTAAACACAGGGCTAAATCAGTGCTTTCATGGAACTCAGAGAACACAGGATGCAATTCCGACCAAGTCAATCCTTAGCAAATGAAAAGGAGTAATAACACGAAGTGAGGGAAGTATAAGAGGTAATTTGAAAAGCTTATGTAAACCAGCCTGCTCCTATTTCAGCAACTATGCATTTTTAAGGGGCAATTTTTTCAGTATACAGCTTTAGTGTAACAATAATGGTCAAAACTGTTGCAGATTTCCTTTGAAATAATAACAGTACAATATATTTCGTTTCCAAATAAAACAAAATAAAAAATAAATTTTAAATAAATGATATTTTCATGTTAATTTTTGTGTAATAAACAGTGCATGATTATTCTCTCTTCCTCTCACCAGGTGACCCTACTGAAGTCAAGGGAGATGCACTAGACACAACTGATACAAGTTTCAGGAGAATTAGGCCCCAAATACTTTTTTCTATTAAAAGCCAAAGCCATCCTCTTGCCTCCACTGTTTGCTCCTTCCAAACTGGAGAACTGGTCAGAATACTTCACAGTTAAACAACAACAAAAATTCCCAGACTGATTCTTTTCATCCCCTCTGAACACAAGCCAGACAAATGGAACACATACATATTTGCAAATAGTCTTGTAAACCAAATATACCCTTGGTTTTTCATGTCCCAAATCCCTGCTGTTCACTTATCCTGGATCACTTTGATGACTCATGATGTATGCATAACATTTTCTGAAACCTGAACATGCTGGAAAAATATTGACCTTGCCAAAAAAGCCTGATTAAGACATTTTCTGTATCTACTTTTCACAATACTGAAGTGATATTTCTTTTAATAATCTATAATATTTTCTATTCAAAACATTACATCTATTTACACCTACTTATAGGTGTAAACCAAGCAATAGACAGCCTCCCAAGAGCCCGGTACCATGGACAGCTCCAGCAGCATCAGTGTAAGTGTCACAGTGGCAGCAATACCTCAGGAACATTCAAAACAGCCGCTGATTTTTAACAGACCTCTCTTCTTTCACTCTATAGCAGCACTGGATTTTAATTTCCAAACATAATTGTGGTGGTCATGCTCAATTGTTCAAAAATGGAGTTTACCTGCTCAGGGCAGCAGACAGAGCTGTGAGCTTTCCACAGTTCTGCTGAAACACTATTGCTGACACTCTTGTTTCCTTTCCTACAGAGTCGAATGGCAGAAAGTTTGCGTCTGTTTGATTCCATCTGCAACAACAACTGGTTTATCAACACCTCCCTCATCCTTTTTTTGAATAAGAAAGATCTGCTGGCAGAAAAAATCCGACGCATTCCCTTAACAGTCTGCTTCCCTGAATACAAAGGCCAAAACACTTACGAGGAGGCAGCAGTCTACATCCAACGCCAGTTTGAGGACTTGAATCGCAACAAGGAGACCAAGGAGATCTACTCACACTTCACCTGTGCCACTGATACCAGTAACATACAATTTGTGTTTGATGCAGTGACAGATGTCATCATTCAGAACAATCTCAAATACATTGGTCTCTGCTAAGAATCCGTGGGTTTAATCTGCTTTCCTGGAGTGATAAAAAAGGGGCTAACTTCTTCCACTTCTAGTGGAAAAAAATTGGGCAATGCTTAATAACCCAAGGAGAGAAAAGGGGGAAATCTGATATATGAACACAGTTCCTCTTATGCCCCCTTAACCTGCTACATCATTTTCCCCAAATATATGTTCTGGAGAGTGAGAGCCTCCTCTCCAAAAAAACCAAACACCCCCAGTGAAATAAAACCCCAACCAAAAACTCAAAAACCCCAAACAAAAACAAAAAAAGAGATTGAGGCCTAGCTCTGTGGAGATGTTTCACCACAGTCACTGCACTTTTATTCCATTTGTTTCATTCCATTTCCTACAGTGGGAGTGTTATCATGGTCTGTGTAAGAAATTACTCTTCATCCAGTTGTCCTAAAATTTTACTGACATAAAAATATAAATCTGGTGAGTGGCAGATGAACTTGTTTGCAGGGTGTGGAACAGAATGCTTGTGTTGGGAAGAAAAGCTAGTTCAAACCAGAAGCTACTGAATGAGAGAGTTTAAGCAAAATATTACTTAAATCTGTAGAGAGTGGGAATGCACCCACAATATTGGTATCCACAGTCAAGAGTATGCACACATCCATCATGTATGCACATGCACATGACTCTCAGCATATACTGTGTACACACCTCTGCTTTACTTTACTGTTTCTCATGGACACCTTGCCTATTAAAGGAATTGTTGGTGCGCAACTGTTTTGTGATTTCCAAACTGACTAGCAGCTCTTTCTGCTCTTTATAGCTTCAAATATGCAGCAAAACTACATGAAATGAATCTCTGAATAGGCCAAATTAAGGTCGGTGTTTCTTCTACTGATAAGGAGTTTTATACATCAAAACAGTCTTCTTTTACATCTTTTTTTGCCAAATCTTGTGGTGTTTCATGAAAAACCAAATTATACTTAAGAAGTAGGTTAGTGTTCCTTTTTTAATACAGATTAAAAAAATAAATCACAAAGCAATTTTTTAAATTATTGTTGTAGTGTCTGGATTGCTGAATGTGAAAGTTGCCAACGGACAATTCTGTTCCACTGCTCCAAACACCTTCTGGGTATTGTAATATTATAACAGATTTCCCAAGAAGCAGGAGCCATGGAGATTGTGTAGTATATAGCCTCCAAAGTCTTTTTTTGTTGGTTTTTAAAATTATTTTTAAAATGTGATGTGTTATTAGAAGGTTAAAGATGAGCGATATGAACAATAACTAAATGTCTTGATATTTCAATTTAATAATTTAAATTATTTACAGTTTAGTGAAGTTAAGGAAACTGAAGAGATGTAATCCTCAGCTCCAGGTTTCATCTCATAAAGAAACACTACTGGATGGAGTAACATTCCAGCAAAAGTTTGAATGCATAAGAAGCTCTGTGGGACTATACTGGAAAATCTCATATGGATTATATAAACCTAAGTATTTGGTCAGTTGGTTCTTTCCCCTGCCATAGAAAAGACTTCTTAAGGACTTCAGTGTAAAGTTGGTGTGTAAATATATGTTTGATAACTGTAAAGCACATACGTACACAGAGACACAGACACACATGCACACTGGAAAATCACCTTCTACTTTTGTTCCCCTTATGTACTATGATTAGTGCAAGAAATCTCAGCCAAGGGCTCTAAGAAAATTAAAACAAAATGGTTAATAAAATCAACATTTAAATTGTCCACTTCAAAAATAAATAATTCAAATGATACTGAATGTGTCTATAGTGTGTTCATTAAGTAGTGTTATGACAGTTTCTTAATTGGATAATGCTTGTGAAGTTTTCTTCTAATCTGTCTAATTTTGAACAAGATATTTTATCCTTGTACTGAAGACATGGGGTCCCTTTAAGCATTCCCTGCCAATTGTTACACCTGAAGAGTAGAGGCAAAAGAGCACATGAGGCTGTGCCTTCAAGGTATAAAAGGTCTGTCATGGCACACAGAGTTTTTAGGTTTCACTTGTAGTGAGGAGGTATTGCTGCCTGCTTGGGATATTTGCATTCAGGCTGCTTGGCTTGGCAAGTTTACTAAAATCTGTATGCAATAATTGCTAGTACAAGTTCCTCTAAACTTTGTTTACTATTAAATTGCTATCATTTACCTGGGAAACTGTGCAGTATTTCTAGTCTAATTTGCTTTTTTACATGTAATATCCAATTATTAGCCAGTTGAATTGTGGAAAAGGTGGGAAGTGAGTCAGGGCTCCCTTTTCCAATGAATGGTCTATTAGATGTTGTATCTCCTTCACCTCTTTCTTTCATTGGACTGTGGCTTATTCAAATTAGTGAAAGAAGTGACAAGAAAACACCAGCATTCATTACAGCGTAGCTTTGAGGTAGGAAAGCTGGATAAAACCAAAGGTGTAGTCAATTATGAGGAGGGTAACAGACACTTTATATTAAAAACCAAATCTTTATTCAACAAAGAAAGTCTTTCTACCATAAGTATTAGAGGTGATGAAGTGGAGAACCTAGGACATTTTAACAAAGACCCAAGGGCCTTTCTAGAAATTCCAAGGGGATTTCTAGAGGAAAGCAGCCAGTCCCATTCCTCATTGAGTGAAAGCTGTCTTGGAAAGGAGAAAAGAAAGTGAAGCACCACCTGTGCTCCTACTTGACTTAAAATCAGAGGCATGGGAAGGAACAAAGAAGTAAATAATTATGTTTAAATAATCAAGTCACATAATCATGTTTTCTGAATAGCAATTTCTTGCTATTAACTCTCTAATAATTTAATTCCTATGACGTTTTTGATTTTAGTATTCTGAGTAATTCATGGTTACTCTGTTTTCTCTCTGCAGAATTAGAGATGTTAAAATAAATTATGTTTTATACAGAGTTTTCTGTACAAAAAATTCTGATTGTATAAGAAAACTGAGGCATAGCAAAGTTAGAACTAAAAAGTCTGTTGGCTGAAGACAGGTGCTGAAATTAAATCCCTTGACTCTTCGTCATCCACCTGGATAAAACATGCAATAAATTTGCATCTATTTTCTCAGTTCTCAACTTTATCAGTGATGCAGTGCACTGCCACCTGAAAGAGCTGCATTAATACAGCTGGGATTTCACTTCACCTGGGCAGCAATGACATTCACAGAAGAGATGTCCCATCTGCTGCAGTAAGAATGCCATCTGTCCTTTCAGCATTTGCACCCCATACAGCAAAACCAGTTTTTAAGGGAAAAGGGTATCCTGAAAGAGTCCTTATCCACACATTCGATTGGTTATGATTTCTCAAAGGTGAAAGGGTGGAGACACTAAGAGTCAGCAGTGTAGGAGAAATATTATCTCTTGAGCTCTTCCTAAACAGAGGTTCTGGCAAGCTTAAAAATCCATTGCCCATCCATTCCACCTCAGTCTTTGCCTAGAAGTATTAAGTACCCATAAATGACAGGATAGGTAATGGGTAAGAATTATTAAACCTTTCTAGTGTTAACCATATCATAATGAAAGATATTTTTTCCTAGAACTATTTTTGCAGTTGCTGTTTCTGAGGTCATTTATCATTGCGTAACACCCTTTCATTAATATTATCAAATATTGTATGTGTCAACTAATTGTTTTTACGAAGAGAGGAAGTTTCAATATTAATTTCTTTAATGTTCCTTATTTTCTCCTCCTGCTGGCCCTTCTCCCTCTTCCATCCTCTACTGAACACATATCTATCTATTTTTGTCTTTCTTCTGCCCATTAATTCTTTTCACTAAGTTGTTGTTTCTTCTGGTGTTTCTTCCTCAGTGTTCTCCCAGTCTTTGTGCATTCTCCTACCTTTTGGTTTTTAACTATCCCACAGTGCCTGGAAGATACTGGTACACATCCTTAAATTTAGGAATCAAAAATACTAAGTGGATTTGATCAAAATAACCACATTTTCCTAAATTACTCCTGTTTGGAGAAAGACCAGGTGGCCTGGCATAGAGCTAGCTGGAGTCACTGACCACTTCCCAGTTAAAAGAGCTACACTTCATGCCAAGGGCATGTACAGCTTCTGTTCCTTTTTGTCTAGCACAGAACACGTTGCTTTATTGGCCCTGCAAATTACCTCAGCTCTAGAGAACAGCACAAATCGAGCTGTGGAGTGCTGCAGTAGTTGCTGACCTCCTCCAGCTGATCCAAGGTACATCCTGTCTCATTATCTGGATGTGAGGTGTAGAAGTGAATGCAAACAGAAAGGCAGTTTCTTGGCTAGCTGAAACGGGCTGAATTAGCAAGCAGAGACTATTTCTGTATCTGTAATATGTCAAATGAATTATGTCAAGCCTTGTGACTCTTACTACTTATTGGAAAATATTTGTGGTTATCCCTGATACTTCCCCGAATTGTCTCATAGCAAAAAAGTTTTGCACCTTTTAGTTTTTCTTTTAAGTAGCCCTCTGTATGTGAGTCCATTCTACACTGACTCAATTCTGCTCCAGGATTTATCTTCCAGCCCTCAAATATAGGCATGTATATTTTTAGAGATACATTATATTTTTATCTAAATAAACAGAATACGTGACGCAAAAACCCCCACCTTTTCCAAGAGTAATTACTCAGAGCTGCTTTTACAGACTTTTCTATACTGATGTTCACAAAGTTGTTTAGCCCAACATATTAATATCCTTCATATGAATGGAATTATTGAAGATTTTAAAAAGGATTGCTTGCATGTAAAATACATCTTTAGACTTTTTAGAATTCATGTACAGTCAGCAAGGCTCTAAGCATTCACTGAATTCTTTTTAAGCATCAGTAATGAAACTGAACTTCTCGGACAATATACTTTGCTATGAATTTAAACACTACGGCTTTTTAACTAATAATTTCTACTGAAATTTTAATTTTAAAATTATAATATTGATCAACTGGAAGAGACGTTTAAGACTAATGTTCAGATTAAAACACTTATCAAATGAATGCACTGTGATAAACAGCTGATCCACACCTTGAACAGAAGGGACAAAGTGAAATTTTGATGCAAGATCCTGAAATACCAATTCAAGCATGCAGTGCACTGTATCTTGAGCAGGTAGCCTTAACTTGCATAAGACCTAAAAAAGTTAACTACAGAAAACTAAGATAAGCAAAACCAGGCAAGATACTGTTTTTAAATATGAGTTTCAAGGGAAACGGAATCAATTAAATCTGGAGCTCAGGTGAATTTACCTGATTTCCTCTCTGCATTGTCTACTTGAATACTTAACTGCCTAAACCTCTTACCTTCAGGTAATTTGGCCAGCATGTCAAAAATCTGATGGGTGTTCTTCCGACAGATATCTACTGGATCATCCAGGAGCCCAGCGAGGGCAGAAATGACTCCCCTTCGTATTAGCCCTTCCCTAAAAATAACAGTGGAGGACAGACTTAACACAACATAATAAAACTTGTAAATATTTGAGATGGTCAATCTTAACTGCTCTTCTTTACGCTGCATCTGTCTGACAAAACTTAGGAACTCTGGTTTTATTTCTCACTGAAACATCACTTCCCACACACTTCAGTAAACTTTGGAATTGCACCTACCTGCCAATACTATGCAAAGCCATTATCGAGAGAACTTCTGTTGTTTTTTGACGGACAGTTTGGTCTTGATGCACCAGCAAAGTCTTCAGGCTGTCCAAGAATCCTATGAGACATCAGAGTCCATTTTAACATTGCTTACCTCCAGCATTAATTTGAAATAGCAATATTCGTCATTTATCTCACAATTCGAAGTGCCTCAGAATTTTCAGCTTGTCCTGACAGTGAAATTCTCATTGTCATATCTCAAGTAAGGAAGAAACTTCCAAATTTCAAGGCCTACTGCCAAAAATGTCATGCTACAAACAAGCTCCTGACTCCTTACCAAGTTACATCCTAATCCTGCAAATATAAAGTGACATAACTCTAAAAATAAGTCAGTAGAGCTATTGATGTCTTTAGAAAAGCATGTTTTTGCAGGATTGACACTCACTTTTCTTTTTTGAACAGAAATAAATGTGGTGAACCATTAATGATTGTGTATGCACATATGGCACTGACTAAAGCCAAAAAACCTAACAACCCCAAACTAACAACAACCTCACATTGCTTTGGCAATCAAACTGTTCATCAAACACTAACTTAATAAATTTTGAACATGATTAGCCTCTTTTATGAGAGGAAAAAAATACAAAGGAAGTAAATGGAGAAAAAACCGGTAGCAAACAATGATTTTTTTCTGTGTTACATAATGAGCTATCTACATAGCTGATACACCACAGACTGCTAAAAATTGCAAAAATAAGCTTGTTATATTAAATAAGCTTAAATAAGGGGTTTTTTCTCCCCCAAAATCAAAACTCAGGATTCTTCCAGGCTTTTGAAACAAGTGGTGGTCAGATGTAGTCCTGATGAGTATGATACATTTGGTTATATTCCCTTCTTTTCTAATTTCTCATTAAGTTCCAGGCAAGCAGGTGATGATGGTGATGGGGTTCTAACTTTGAACTAATTAAGTGGGGTGTTTTTTATTAGCCTACGTTAGGAATTAGCTAAAATCAGAATAAAGTCTGGGGACATGGTTTAGTGGTGATCATGGCAGGGCAGAGTTGACAGTTGAACTGGATTACCTTAGAGGTATTTCCCAACCTTAACAATTCTATGTTTCTATGGAAAGAAAGATTCTGCACTACTTTCGTATTTAGGGGTTGATAAAACTTACAGTGAGCCAGTGATGAATCCTAATGTAATTATAATTCTTATAATAACTGTCATGTATATGGAATTATAATATTCTTTACCTTTCTAAGGTAAAACAAACAGGAAATTTTTCCTGGGCATATTGCATCATCAAAGATATTGTAAGGAAAAAGTAATGGAAGAAAGGGAAGTGGGGTTCCCCCCTCAGCCTGCCCTACTGTGTCAGAGTTAGAGAGAACAGATCACTTACCTAATGCTATAGCCTGGTAGACTTTTTCTGGATCGTGGACCAGATCACAGAGAGCCATCAGCGCCCGCTGCTGCGTCAGCAGCTCAGGAGACTGCAACTCCTCATTCAGTTTAGGAAGCGCCCTCCTCCCAAAGGCCAGAGCAGCTTTGGTGGGGTCTAAATCAGGGGGGATGTAGGCTGAGATACGAGGTTGTGCCATCCCAAATCTTCCTGAGAAAGATTCTCCCTATCCCTATAAATAGTCCAAAATGGCTGTACTTGGTGACTGGGCAGATAATGTACCATAAAGACACCTACTGACTTTAAACAGAGTTCTGTGTCCCCAAGGAGCTCTTCTAGCAAACATACGCTGTCAGGAAGCTGTGAAATCGTGCATCATCAGCACTAATGTGTGTTCATCTGCTGAATTGTCTTAACCTGGTTTAATTCTCACTGAACACTGTAAAGAAGAGAGAGAGAGAGAGCGCGAAAGCTTAAAATTTGAAGGAAGGATGTTAAAATTGATAGAGGGAATGCTTTTTAAAGGGTTCAAGTGAAGCAGCCCAATGCCCACAATCTGAGGGGGCTCAAAATAACAAAATTAAAGCAAAGGAAAACGAAATACCTCTTTTTTTTCCCCAAGAAAAAAAAAGCATTTTTTAAAGGGATCTGGTTAAAATCTGCCCTTAGAATTCGGTAACGTTTGACAGAATACGTGAGGGCTGCCGCCCCCCCCCCCGCCCCCCCGGCCTTCCCGCGCCTCAGCTGATTGAACACTACGACCTCCAATATTGAGAACTGCTAACAACAAAAACAAAAAGAAAAGTTAAAACAGCCTCTGAACAACTCCACTTCTCCCTTCAAAGCAAACGAAATGGACTAAATAATCGAAGGCGCCGTGTGCCATTACCGAGCCCTCGGCTCCCGCCCCTCAGCGCCGGCCGGCCCTCAGCGCGCGCGTGCCATCGTTGCCACAGCGCCCGCTCTTTGCGTACGCGCCTCTTCGTGAATAGCGACTAACGCCGCCGAGCCCGGGTCCGGCCCTGCGTCACCAGCGTTAGCACCGCGTTTGACAGTGCCCGCGCTGAGGGAGTTACGCCAATGGCGTAGTTGGCAGCGGGGCGCGGGGCGGGCGGGGTCTGAGGCGCGGCCGCTGAGGGGACCCGTGAGGGGACGAGGATGCCGCCGTGAGGGCCCGGAGTTTCGGCCGTTCTACCTCGGTTCTCTGCTGAAGTGTGGAGTCTCTCTCCTCGCCCCTTGTTTTCAAAGTAATTTTACTTGAACAAAATCGAGGAAAATTCAGAGCGAACAAAATGGTGGTCGAGTTATGGGCAGAAATACAGCAGGCGAGTGCCTTGGGGTACAAGGGCTGAAGGGAGCGCAGTAGTTTCGGACTAGGTTTTCTTTCCTAATCTTCTCCAGAATGTAACTATGAACAGCTAGAATGTGTACTAAGGGTTTCCATTATTACATAGTTTCACATAACTCTTCAGAGGAAGGTACACGGGAAGAACGGATCATTGCAATATTGTGGCACAATTTAAGGGTGTTCTGGATTGTCAGATGTTATCTGGCATCAGGAAAAAACTCTGAACAGCTTGTGCTATAAAAGGATAGTGCAGATAGTGAAGTCGTTGAGATGTTTTTCATTATGTCTGAGTAACAATTCTAATAATCAAAGTTCTTAAAAAGGATTTTACAAATCCAAAGTAATTCTGATCAGCCGGATTAAAATGCATCACATGAATAGGTTCTGGTTTGTTGATCTTCCAAATCCATAAAAGAAAAATTGCTACTTTACAAAGGAAGTGATTCATTTTTCTGCAACATTTTAGAGCTGATTATTTACTTTACAGGTGATTTACCTGAATTAGATTAGACTTCCACTAACTGTGTACTTGTAAAAGTTCACTTGATTTCCAAAGGAAGAACGTGAACTTTTCTCAGCATAGAAAGAGCAGGACCAAATCAGAGACCTGTCCCTCAGTGTTGCCTCTGCTTTTGGTGTGAGGTGTTCTGTCTTGTCCTTCACTGTAGCTTGGAATGCTGATTTTGTTAGTGGTTATTACGTTAACTTATTTTATGCCTTCTGGATGCCTTCCTCACATTCTTTGTCTATCCACAGAAGCTGCTGGCTCTACTGTTCTTGCAATGTTGAGATAAGGAGGGTTGTGATGCCATGGAGACACTGTGTTCCCAGCCCTCCCTGGTGACTGAATCCCCTTTCAGCTCTTTAAGAAGAGAAAATATGGATCATTCTCAGTATTTTTAGCAGCTCTTTATTTCCTAAATTCTTTTCCTGTAATGGTGTGTCTTATTTGTTGATATGGTAAGTTGCGATATGCATAAGTGTGTGTGAGATTTAGATTAAATACGTTAAGTATAAGTGAAGATGGCCTCTCAATTTTGAAATATATCTGTGTGGTTGCCTTGGTCCCTCCTGTACTTTGCATTCACTGACATGGTTGAACTGGGGTTTTTGTAGCTTAGTTTGTGAAAGAGCTCTAGGAGAGGAGCAGTGAGTCATTCTATGTACACATGACAGGTGTTTACCATACTTAGGAGGTGATGAATTACAACTAGAATATGCAGAAAGCAAGTTAGTGTTTGAAACTGTTAGCAACTCGTGGAGTTTTTGTTTTCAGAGCCATACTAATAGTTCTGACTTTAATTAAGACATTAATATTGCCGTAAAATCATTCAAGCTGGCCAGAAGGGCAGGAACGCCATAACAAGGGTCTGGATCTCTTGAGTTTTACATGGTCACAAGTAGCATAAGTAGAATTCCCCATATGGTAATAGATAAATACTGTAATGTCACCTTCTTTGGTGAATAACCCATCAGCTGCAAATCTGGGTTCTTTGTGGGGAAGTGGCTGTCTTGGTACGGTTAAGATCATATTCATGCCTGAAGTGATTTTAAAGGCAATTCCTCATGGAGGAGAATAAAACGTTAATCCTAAGTAGTGGACTAGCGATTTTCTTAAGCATTATTCTTTGTGTGTGCTTGTAAAACACAACTGTAGGGTTTTTTCTTCTCTACTTGCTCACTGTTTAAAATTACTGGTCTACTTCGATGTTCCCTTTAACCTTTCTAGTCTGCTGCAGAAGTGGGAGAGGCTTGTCTCCTGGTTCAAAGCCTCTTCCACCTTTATCAAAATATGACTGTTAGAATGAGAGAGCTTTGTTTTCTCCTGAAAGTTGAAAATTTAAATCCTAATAAAATACATAGCAAAATCTTTTAGCATCCTAAGTTGCACTCTGACTTACTAAATACTGTCTAAATTAATGAGTTAATTGACAATACGTAGGTAATGCAAAAGACCTGTGTAATTTCTTATTCCTTGTCTTTGGTGTTTTGTACATTAGAAAGCAAGATTCTTAATGAGTAGAAAGACATTTATATAATTCAGAATTTCTCATTAGTGGCATGCGCATCCTGACTTTAAAGCTGAGATGAAGTCAAGTTGAAATGCTGAAAAAATCCCTTGGGAGTTTCTTTATAATTGCTGCTATGCTTAATATTAGCATTGTAACAGTTCCCCACTCCATTAGTTCCTTGTCTAATAGGTTAATCCTGCTCTTTGTATCCATATATACAACGATCTTTGAAGAAAATGGAACTGTGCTGAACTGTCCAGGATTAGGGACCACTGGGTTTATTGAGGAGCAGTTTCTGATCAAAGGAATCTGTATGACCACTAAAACGAGTTTGTTGTTTAAAACTACAGCTCTCTATATATTTAAATTACTCCAACTCCGCCTTCCCGGTCTGTGGAAGAAGGGGAGGAAGGGAATTGTTGCAAACCTGTTGCTATGGCCACATAGCAGGGGCTGAGCTGCTTGTGCGGCTGGAATCCTGCTGCATCAGCTGCTGCTCGGTGAGTGCTTCCTTACACTTTGCTACATGATGAAAATGCTCCCATTAGAGATGTTCTTTTGAACGCCAGTTAGAAATCGGTACCCTAATAAGGGTCCCCTCCCCCAGCAACCCACGAGGTTTCCTTACATAACCAAATTGATATATCTCAGGTGAGACATCTGCATGCATTTGTGATTTTCATGTGAGCATTATTCTTTTTCCATGTCAGACGGATTTCATTCTTTCTGAGCTGATCTTGGATGAAAGTGTGATGTTGTGCCAAGAAATGTGGCAGCTTCATCTTTCCTCCCTTCTTCTGACCACATGAAATCTGGGATCCCCTAATTAATTAATGCGCTTAGTGCAGAGGCATTTGAAACAATGATGAGCAAGATTTTTAAATTAAACACTGCAGAATCCTTTGAGGGCTAAACTGCAAGCACTTGGGTTGAATTAAGTGAACAATTCTCTGCCCTCCCAGGGAATTGAAGTTGGTGCCTTGTGGTTTTAGAAGGCCACTGTTTGCTACTACAGCTATGCACACTGAGGTGGTCCTGTTTACATGAGGAACAGCTTTCCTTCCATGCAGACTGAGTTGAAGAACTGCCAGTTGTACCAAAAAGAAAAAAGGAAAAAAAAGATGATAAGTCTGCAAGAACTTGGTTAGTTTTTATTGTGTTGTCCCTGTATTGAGGTAATTCCTGAATACCGTGTTTCTCTTTACATATTTTCAGTCTTGTAGAATTTAACTGAACTTGGAGGATGAAGTCCAGCCTTATGCATTTGGTTCCCCCAGTGAGTAGAGAAAGAATAATCTCCCAGTTTCCCAAGGTAAGCATTTTTTATCCCTTTGGTCACAGTATGTAGGCCCTGCCACACAGATCTGTCTTTCCATTGTGCTAATATGGTATTTTTATTTAATGTACACTTGTTGTCTTCTGATAAAATTACAAATTATTTAAGATTACTTCAAAGTTTAATGTGACCTCATAGTCCCATTTAATGCTGATGTCTTTAACAATAATCCTCATTCTTCTTTCTAACCTTTACAAAAAGTGACTTGTTACAGAAGTGTTATCTTACAATATTTATCATGTTTTTTCAGCAAAACAGTAATTACATGCTTAGAAAGCTCCAATGCCGAGGGCAAAGAGGAACCATAGCTAACATTAAATGTGCCGAAAAATCTAATTAGGAGGCTTTGGTTAAAGAATTTGAGGCCATTTTAATTTTCTGTTTGTACAAGAACCTTAGTCATACAGTAGATCAAATGTAGTAGGCACCGTAGAAGCACAGACAAAATACCTTTGATGTCCCCAAAGAGTTTTGTATTTGAAGTATAATAGAACAGTTAAGGACAGGGAAGGACAAGGAATTATCACTTGTTTTTTTCAGTTGTTCAAAAGATCCTTTTAAGGGAGTTCACTTTTTTTCCCGTTCTTGATCTCAGCCACATATTTTGCTTTCAATTTTATGAAAAACACCACAGGTATTTTAAGTAAAAGCAAGGTAAAATATATTTTCCTCATTTTTAACTACTTCCCAGTTAAAGGGCTAGTAATAAAAACAGACTTCCCACTTATAAAAGATTGAAAACACTTTACAGTAATAATGACTTGCTGGTGGTATGCTCCCATCCGTGTTTGTCTTGTGTGTCTTAGATTTTTGGGATAATTGAAGGCACTTGCTGTTGCACAGAATGATGAGCAAATGGATTTGGCCATGGGTGCTTAGGCAGTGCTGGATACTGTCACTCAGAAAGGTGCTCAAAGGATGGTGTTGTCCCAAGGAGTTTTTACAAACACAGCTTTGGGGAAACCTTACTGCCTCCTAACCCTACGTACCCCTTTTCTTATGCCAGGATAACCCTGTTCTTGACAAACTCTGTGAACAATCATTTTATCTGTTTTTCCTTGCCAGTTTGACTTCTTGCCAAGTAACCATCACCCAGTTTGTCCCAGCAGCTGTTCTCTCTTTTCAGTGGTACACACCTGAGGCCTGTCTGCAGTTTAAAGAGCACTTCCATGCACAAGTCAGGACTGCTTGTCAGCAGAGCACTGGAACAGCTGGGTAAGTTTGTAATAACCCAGGTATGCAAGGAAGAAAGTATTTTAAGCTCTTTATAGCCTCCTTTCTTCATTAGCTTTCCCCCCCTCATTCCTCATGTTCCTCACTCCTGTATGTTTCAAGGCAGCTAAGCCCCTGCCTGGGGCAGTTCTCTGACCTGTTCTACAGTAAATGAATCAAGTGCCTCTTCTTCTGTTGGGGTAGGTGGCCTTAAAAAAACGGTGTAGTAGTTTAGAAATGAAAAGGTTTTTAACACCCTTTAAGTAAACACTTAGTTCAAAAGATCTAACAGATCCAGCCTTGCTGTGTTCTCTGTAGGTGTTCCAAAAGAGCAGTTAATAAAGGCTTTGGAGGGATATAAAGATAGCAGTTCTAAGTTTCTTGAAACACTAGGAATCTGGTTTTAGCCTTTTTGAAGTATACATGCTGAGAAGTTCTCTTAAATGGTTCCTTAAAAGTGGAGCAAAATTCTGGTAAATATATAGCATTTGAGAATCAAAATAAGCTGATTTATGCTCTACTAATAATCTTGAAGTTGGTTTTTTCCTCCGCATTATCTCTCCTCCAGAACTGTTACTATTACTGATTTGATCTCTGAAGCAAGGCAGGAAAGCTAAACTGTGTTGAAATCATCGCTATTCAGTTAAAATAAATAGCTGTACATTTTAGTGATAAATGCTTCAGGTTTCAGTGTGAAGGATCCTCCATAAAGTAGAGCTCCTATGAATACTGACAATTAGCTCACTATTCCTCCAGCTCTAGAGTTGCTGACATGAGACTTGTCATGATACCCATCTTTAAATGCAACTTTTTATTCATTTCACTAGGGAGTCTTGCTAAAAAAAAACTTTTAAAGCCAAAATATGTCACCCTGAGAGACATCAGTGACTTTATTCCTTTTTTAGAAACACAGTCACTATCTTAGTTTCATGTAAATTTGTTACAAGTGTCTGGACAATTTTCCAAGTAAGACATGCATGATTGAATTGAAGTATTTTTTCCTTCCATTTCCAAGATGTATTTGTTTGGGATTTTTATTATTAGTATTTTTTTTATTTCTATAGTAAACGAACTCTCTATGTAATTTATTCTGGTAACAGAGTATAACTAAAAAGCTATATGTTTTGTCTTTATGAATAAAATTAAACTAATTTTCTGTCACTGCTTTCTAGATATGATTATTATTTGGTCATGTAGGTCATTTTTGGTGGAATGGGGGTAGGAAGGGGATCCAGAGTGTTTTGTGCAGTACTTGTAAAGCTTGACAGGAATAACCATTATCTTCCTTTTCCATTACCCCAACTAATAAAATATTTCTTTGTCCTTTGGAAAGCTAGTCTGATCAATTCAGCAGCTAATGGCTGTATTTAATACTCTCCTGATAGTCCATCATTGTGTTAAATGGTCTGATCTAGGGAGGTTTTCTTCCCCAGTATGAATTAATGGAACACACACCTCTAAACCATCATTTAGTCTTTGGCTTTTCCCTTAAGGTTGTTGATTTTATTCAGTATTTTCTCAGTAACAGTAATCAGGAGCACAGGGGCCTGTGGTCACCCAGTTAATGTTGACAGGCATATATAACTTTTTTTTTTTTTTTTCTTTTCAGCTATTTAGAATAGATAACTTGGAATCAGCATCATATGGAAGTTGATGTAACCAGAAATAGTATTCAATAAAAGATTACCTCCCTTGTTAAAAGCCATTCCTTGATAGAAAAGAACATTAAACCTCTTAAACCATTTTTGTAGCATGTGCACCGGAGATGTCAATCCAAGTTTAGGTCAACAAATAAACTTAAATTCACTTATCCACCTGGATCTCCTAAAAGAGACACAGTTTCAATTTTAAGAATGCAGGCTGAGTCACCTAAACCCCATCTGCTGTATCCTGTGGGAGGACCTAGAGCAAAGAGGATTATTTGCATGAAGCCAGGTTCAGATTAATATTATTCCAGATAGTCAGAAAATGTATTGGCTCTAACCCTGTGGGTTGTTTTTCCTAGAGGCACATTCTGCAGTGGGTTATTTTATTATCAGCAATTTCTTATTTCTGCACTTAGGACTTCATTTGTACTATTAAAGTCAATGAGAAACTTGGGATAAATTGTAATGCAAAGGATGCAGATACACTATGGCCTTATTTGTAAACTTATGTAAAATTATGCCAAATGCATATACTTGTAGTCAAATTTAATAGAATAAAATTTGTTCCACTGAATTGAAATGAAGAAAAAAATTAAACAGAGTAAGAAATGGACTATTTCTGCTCCAGAAGGGTTTGGTTTTTTGGTGGCTTTTTTCTCTCAATTTAAGACTCGGCTCATGCAGGACAGTGGCACGTAGCTAAACTGAAGTCACAGGTACATGTGCTTCTCACTTGCAGTTTAAAGGTCTAAATCAGAATTTTTAGAAGGAGGCTGTGAAATTACGACTAAAACTATGTAATATTTTCAAATATTTATAACAGGCTGAAAATATCCAAAGTGGTTGTGGTAGGAGACCTGTATGTTGGGAAAACCAGTCTTATCAACAGGTACAGTATATCTCAGCTGATGGTTTGATTCTCCTGTTTCTCAAATAAATGTTATAAAATTTCCATTGCTGGCTTTAGAGCAGTGCTTCATGGTTCTGGCTTGAATGTGAACCAGTACTTTGTGGTTTTGTTATTAAATGAGGACAAAATGAAGTCAAGAGTATGAGACAGCCTTGATACATCAGCACAGAATGTTGTGCTCTAGCACTTCAATCAGTATATGTTACATTCTGAAGTATTTTTATCCAGTCAAATAACATACAGCATTTTCTTAAGAAATCCAGTCTGAAGGCTAAACAATTAGAAAAATATTTCAGTGTCTGGGTCTTGGTTTCATTTGGGTCATTATTTACCACCCAAAATATATTCCCTTGTAACTAAAACTGAAAGTTACTGTATCTCCCTTGAGACCCCAAAGATGTTTTATTCTGAGTCTCATACTATCTTGAGAGCTTACTAGATATATGTGCTTTCTAGTTTGTTAAACAGTATCTCTTTTCTTTTAATAACTGTCTTTATATTTTTATGTCTGCTTCTACATTATATAGCAAATCCAAAGTTAGTTTTGTCTTTTCTTCGTAATTTACCCTAGACAGTGTTGGTTTTGCAGTTATTTGTACTTGTCTTACTAGTATTTCATCCCCTTTTTTTTAATTGCAGATTTTGTAAAGATAATTTTGACCGAGACTACAAGGCAACCATTGGAGTAGATTTTGAGATTGAACGTTTTGAGATAATTGGAATGCCATATAACCTCCAGATGTGAGTTGAAAGAGCATGGTTAAGCATTGCACAGAGTACAGTCTCAGCAGAGTTTGAATTGCTGCAGGCTGTAGTGGAATGAAGAATTTTAAAATATAATACAATTGCACAAAGAATAATGTGATCTGAAGAAAAGATTCTGTCTCTGGACTTGCAGTTTTAGTAGAAATTTTACTCTTGGATTTCTCATCCCTAAAAAAATATTACAAGCTTGTCAGTGAAAATTCATCTTGGATGTCTTGTACTATTTCAGTGGAGTTCTGTCTTTTTTACTCAACGTTCCTGAAAGAGAAGTGGAAGCTTTTGCCACAGCTTTGTCCAGTGCTGGTGTAAACCCAGTCTGTAGTTTGAGTTTAGTAGGCACAATGAGCACTGAGCTTGGCTGTACTGGGGGTTTTATTCCTGCAGTCACTGAAATTTATGGTAAGGTGTCTGGTGATTTCAACATTTCCTAATTAGCAACTAATTAATTATCCCTAAATCCTAGAAAGGCTGGAGTGGTTTTATTAGAATGTGAACATAATATCTTTGATTTTCAACTTTGTTTGTCAGACTAGTGGGAATCTTGCCCTTCTTCCACCTGCTTTGGGTCTGTGGTGTCCCTTTGTGTTTCTGGTAGCCAGCAACATTGTTCTGTAGAGGGTGTTATGGAATCATCTGTAGTGTGACCTATAGCAGAAATAAGATGCTTTGCATGAGGTATTTTAGTGCATGAATCTTACAAACCTTCTTACTTAGGAACACTTTGTTCTGGTGAGATCACTGATGTAAATAGATGGCTCATGGTATTTATTGAAAAATACTTAAAAATCCATTTCACTGCAATTGGGTTTGGGAAGTTTTGCCAGGTGCTGTCCTTTGGGAACTTGAGTCCCTCTAAAAATCTAGACCCATGCATCAGCATTTTGCAAACTGAAGTAACAAGGTCAGGTTGTGTTATCTGCAAAGCCTTGAGAAGCTGGGTAGAACATTTCCATATGGTAAGCACTAGTGCCCCCTCTAGCTGAGAGATTTCCATACAAGATATATTTGCAAGTATCCGTGACTGGCAGTACAAAGCTACAAAAAACCCCAAACCTCTGTAGTGCTGGCAGTAGCTGAAGGCACTGCATATCGTGTTCATTAGTAAGAAGGACATTCTTGATTTTATTTAATGGTGTCATTAGTACCTGGTAGACTGCAGGTCTCTAATTTGTAGTGTAGGGACAGATATCTTATCTTGCAGTTGCAAGATTCTAACATGGGCTAATACATGACTTAGCTAGTATTAGCAGAGCAAATTTACAAAACTAGATTGCCCTAGAAATACATGAAAATTACATAGGTGAAAAAGAAAACGTTTTAAGGAAAGGACATTACCATGCAGAATACAAATATTTGAATTGTCTCTAAAATTATTAATATTTTTAAAGAAAAGGTAAAAATGGTGTTTGCATGTCTTCATTGACTAATAGAGCTTTACTGTATTTCTATCAGTAGTTAATGAATAACATGTTCCAGATGGTGACACCTCTCTGGTATCACATTCTTCTCTGCCTTGTACCAGTCTGCTGCTTCATTAACATGTTTACTCAGGTTACCCTGGGTTTCATTAACCTGAAATTTCTTTTTCCCCCTGTTGCACAGATGGGACACAGCAGGTCAGGAGAAGTTCAAGTGCATTGCATCTGCTTACTACCGAGGAGCAGAGGGTGAGAACAATATTAATTTGATCCTGCTGTTGTTGGGAGGCTGTATTTTCTACAGCAACGTATATCCATATATGCTCCTCGGGAAGGTACCTATAGACACAGTGTGCTGGAGTGGATTGTCCATTATTGACGGGAAGAAGCGACGAAGAAGTTCATGACTTGATGTGTTGTCACATCTGCAAGCTCTGAGTGTTCTGATGATGTAGCGATAGAAAGTGGCACTTGAGACTATGGGGAAAAGAATTTGAGCTTGGATGAGATTAATGCTGGAGTTGGAAGTGGATATTTCTGGCTTTCCCTTTGGTAAGAGACAATCCTGTGGTAATTAGTGGTCCCAAAATTAAAGGGTTGATAGCACTATAGACTGCAGACTATAGATAGAACATTGAAGACTAAAGACTTAGGTCTTATTGGGTGCTAGAAAAAGAAAAGGAATGAGCAATGGATAGTCTTCCACCTCCTATGTGTTAAATCTGTTCCTACCTCTTATACATAAACATTCTCTCTGTTTAACAAGACAGGTTGGAGAGACTTCTGATACACTTTCTAATTTAATTACTTTTTTTTCTGTTCTTGTCTTTTATTGCAGTTATAATAACAGTGTTTGATCTGGCTGATATCCAAACTTTGGATCACACCAAGTAAGTTTCTGTGTGTTGGCTTATCTTTTAAAGGTTTTTACAGCAGGTTTAATTGCCTTCCATATGTAGGTGTTAAGAACTTGCTGGATCATGAGTGTATTTTCTATTGAGCTAAGAAATTAAAAATGGCAGTCACTAGTTTGGATTACCTAGGGAGGGATTTTTCTGAAGAAAATGCAGGGCATAAATTTGAACTGCTTACACTTGACTTCCTGTAAAGTCAATGCAGAGAGAGAGGCACTTCAGTAAAAGCTTGATCCTTCCAAAGCTAGACATGCAGGAAGAGATGAAGTGCACCCTAAAAGCATATTTTTTTAAACTTTATTTGCTATAAATAGAATAACGGGCTGGAATCTAATGTAAATGATAAAATTGATGAGATGCATCTCATGCATAATGTCTCATGGGCCTTTCATTTTTTTAGGTGCACTGTTATCCCAAAATTTTCTTTCTCTAGTTTCTGTGATTCTGATGGGAGATAGGCTGTCAAAAAGAGGAGAGAAAATGAAAATCTCCAAGTATGTGTAGATACATCTAAATTTACTAGTTCAGATCCTTGTGATGATTTGGTTACAACAATACACTAATTGTTATGAGTAAACTCATTCTGCTTTTAGTGCATGCTGCAAAACCCTGCATGGATCTATGATCCACACTGCTGTCACAGCTCAGAGCATATGTACTTCTAACGTGCTGTTGTGACTGTAATGCAGATACAGACTTCTTTACAACCTGTACTCTGTCTTATTTGAATGTGTACTATGGTGCTTAGCTCATTTACATAGGACTTTGTAAAATAATATATATATTAGTGTCTCTGCTTGGCTGAAAGTAATTGAAGCCTGTGAACCTGATTTCCCACACACGCACACACTGCCTTCCCTCCTTGACTTGTGTTGGATGACTCAAGAGAAACTTGATTGCCAGAGTAACAAGAATATAAAAGCTTGTGAGACAAGAATCATACAGCCTTCACAGGGAGCTGTTTTATAATGCTGAATAGATTATTTCACTCTTTATTCCCATTTGTGTCTAACCTGCTATGTGGTTCGTACCTTTTCAGTTGCTTCTTGCTTTCTTATTCCTTATCTCACACCAAACTTTGCCTGCTCCCTTACACTGAGAAATATCCTCTCTGGGTGCTAAAATGATTGTTGAATTTGTACTCTGCCATGGGTATGATTTTTCCTTAGTGGGAGATATGTGCTCAAAGGAGTTGGAATAGCTACTGCTCTCTCTGTCTAGAAAAAATGGCTTTTGATACTCTCACATAAGTTCTTCCACTCACTCTTCTTGTAACCCTATTATCTGTTGTCTTCTCCTGTACTCCTTGTTCCCTCTGACTGATTCTGTCATTTCTTTTTTGTATTTCAGACAGTGGCTAGAAGATGCATTGAGGGAGAATGAGCCAGATTCCATCTTCATCTTTCTGGTTGGAACAAAAAAAGATTTGGTGGTGAGTAAATTGAGTGCAGATAAGGAAATCAGATTTTCCCTGGCTCTTCAAGTGATTTCCCTTGCAAGTTACCCACAATGTTATTGAGATAAAGACCTTGAGTGAAAAACTTAAAAGGTAAATTGAATAGCACACTTGAAACCAATTTAAGACGTGGCTTTCTGAAAAAATGTGTAGTTAGTGAAATATTTCTTGCATGACATTTTTCAAGCATATATAAACATACATAGTGATCTTGAAGGTTTTGTTGTTGTTCTGTAACTGTTCATAGGTTTTCTTCTTTCTCTCAATTTAAAATAACTTCAGTATTAAATTTAGAGCATTATATGTATTTTTGTTATGCCAGCAAGCCTGACATGCTGGATATGAATCCTAGAAATATGGAATTCTAAGCTAGATACTCACAACTGAGTATTAGAGTTCAGAGAGCTATTGGAAAAATTAGAGGGAAATTGGTTTTTAAAAGATAGTGTGTTCATTATTCAGGAACAGGGAAGGTTTCTTACTTAATTGAATATCACATAATTTTCAAAAGAACAGGGTGAATGCAGCCTCTCTAGACAATTCTCAGTCCTGTGTTTGTCTTTCTGTACAAAAAAGATTTTTAAGGCTTTGAAAACAAACTTGGTTCTTTTGTTACTAGTTGGTGCCACAACTCTTCTGCTGAGAATGATGGGGTGACAAGGATTTAAAGATCATTAACTGGGCTGCTGACTTGATAGATCTTTACCAGGGAATGTGTTAGGTACAAGGGTCACTTGTTAACTCTTGTTTTGTTTCAGTGCTAAAGGCAGTACTGAATACTTGAACGTTCTTGCACTCATGTCTGATTGCCCAAGTTTAGGCAGAAAGGCCCCTGAGAAAACTGGAAGCATCACAGTGTAGGTGCTATGGCAATGCCTGTGTGCTGTTACCAGCCCAGACACGCGTCTGTTCAAATTGTTCCACGTTGTTTGCCCAGTCAGATGCTGTGTGTGAAAGGACAGAGCTGGATGCCATCCGTTTTGCCAAGGACATGCAGGCAGAATACTGGTCGGTTTCAGCCAAAACAGGTAAATTACTGCAAAGGATGTAAAAACAGCATAACCACGAGGGCTGATGTTGGAGTGGGAGGAACTTAGTGTCCCCTCATTGCCAGTTTTTTGTTGTTGCTCTTGCATTTTGTTGCTATTAGAAACTTCAGGCTTATTAATGGCTGATTTTATTTGAGCATTTGTATGTGTGCTTTCACTGTCGTGTTTGCAGAAAGAAGTAATCAAGCTGCTTTGCAGTATCTGAGCATGTATAATTCATAGATAGTTACATAAATACACATGTGCACTACTACTCAACGTTTGCAATGGAAGAAGATTACACCACAAAATGAATTCTCTCTGTTGCTGGCTAAAAATAAAGGTACAGCACAGGGTGCAGTATTCCAGAGTAAGAAAATCAGAAATTCTTTCTGTAGTGATCAGAATGGGAGACAGATTGTTGCAGAGGCCTTTCTGTCTCAATATTGAGCAGTCAGCTGTTCACAGATGTGCTTGTTATGCTTGATCATCTGTTGATGTGCCTTTATAAAAACACATCATTTCTGTCTTGTTTCCTAGGAGAAAATGTCAAAGAATTATTTTCCCGAGTTGCTGCCTTGGCCTTTGAACAGTCCATGATAAAGGAGCTGGAGAACACTCCTGGGCACAGGGCCCAAATTGGGGCAGGAAATCTCATCAGTATGTGGAGCTTTGCTTTTTGTGTGTGTTTTCCTTGTTTATAGTCTGGAGGATTGGGGAGGTTTTTCAAGCATTAGAGCCAGTTTCAAACACCTGCAAGCATATTCATATCATTGTCTGTCCAAGTTTTAGCTTACAGGAGTGACTGGGCCTGCATCCAGCTTTTGTTACCCTTAGTATCAGATGGTATAATTCCTTGTAAGTTGATTTTATAACTTTTTGTTTCCACAGAACTAGAGAAGAACATTATGGAAGTTCCAGAAGACAACGCTCAAGTCAGCCTGAGTTGCTGCTAACTGTGTACTGTCTCTCCAAGTGCCACACTTCTCTGCAACAATGCTCTCAAACCAGAAATAGAGAGCTTTAGTTTTAAAAATGAGGGGGGAAAACCTTACCCAAACTTTCTTGCTGGAGTTCCCTTGCTGCTGCAGGCTCCCTGTGCAGGGTGGTACAATTGTTATGTAAACCTTTCTCTGTGTAGTTGAAACAGCATCCTTGTCTTAATGCAAGAAGACATTGCCAGTGCCATGGGCTCACCTGTCTGCCAGAAAGGCTTGTAGTCAACAATGATGTCATTTTAGTGTGTTGTTTTTTTATAATTTTCTAGAAATCTTAGCTAGTGAAGGGGCATTCTTGTGGGAGCAGGAAACAAGTGGCAGTTCAGAATGAAGGGTGCTATCATACAGTTTTGCCTTTTAAAATCATTGTATAAAATAACTCTGATTTGCTTTTCTGCATTCCAAGTATTTTAAAAGTATTTGAAAATAAATCTTTTTAAGTATCAGGCCTGGAAGTACACAAATGCAGACTGCATAGATTCCACTGTGGTTTCTCCATCCAGGAAAAATGTGTATTAGTTTTCATTTTCCATTTGAGAATCAGAGCCCAGTATCAAATATTTTCAAGCCTAAAAGAAGTCCAGGTAGGAACCTGGTTGTTTTAAAACAGCTGTCTAATATTTTGAAAATGTTGCCAGTTAAGAATGCTATTCTTTTCCATTCTCTTGAATAAGAAAGAATGGTCACACAGGTGCATAATATGGAAAACATATTATTTCCCTCTAATTTTTCCAATAGCTCTCTGAACTCTAATACTCTGTTATATCTAGCTTAGAATTCCATGTTTCTAGGATTCATATCCAGCATGTCAGGCTTGCTTGCATAAAAAAAATATAATGCTCTAAATTTCATACTGCAATTATTTTAAATGGAGAGAAAGAAAACCTATGAACAGTTACAAAGTACAGTTTCATGGGATATTTATTCAATCATTGCAGAAACAACAGTATCTTTGAAAATAATTATAACAGGACTCAGATTTGAGCTGCTGAGAAATAAAGACATTTGTTAATAAAGAAATGCATCAATCTGAAAATATTCTGGATTCTCTGCCATTTTTCCCACTTTGATAAGAAATGGGAAGAAGTAGAGAAAGATGGCTTGAACATGCTTTTTATTACTTTTTTCCTTTTGATGTAAGTTAGAGCAGCTTCCTAGAATATGATGAATAGAGATCTAGGAACTCTTTGTCTTTTTTTACCAGACAATCTTCACTTTGGCAATTGTGCTGCCTACTGGCAAGGACACAAATGTAGCATTTGATAGAGAAAATGAATCTGTGAGGTTACAAAAGGAGCTCTTTATCCAGATGTGTAATATTTTGACCTTATGATGTTCTATGCAGTTGTTCAATTCCAGAGTCTGTTTCACAAGGGAGGTGAATTTACACTGTGCAATTAGCATGTGCTGTGCTGGGTGGGCAGCGTGGCCATGGCCTTTGTGTTTCCTGAGCCTGAGTGAGAGTGGAGATTGTTCACTCTGCTGCAGCAAATCAGGTTAGTTGGGCTTCAGTGCTGACATGAGAGACAGTGTTTACACTGCAAAATCACTCAGGAACAAATCTAAGAAAAGATCCGGTTTTGGATTTATTTTTTTTCCCACCAACAAATGTATTTCCTAAGGGTTTCTTCTGTTGCTGAGCTCAATTATTGTACAAAGTCACAGAGATGCAATCTCTTCAACAACACGGTCATGTTGCCTGGAAAATCAACTGGGACAGTTTTTTCCTAGGGATTCAGCACATTACATGATGTCACTACTGTTTTTTATCATCTGAAGCTCCAAAACCTTCACATACAAATGCAATACTCTGTCAGTCATCAGCTATCATGGGACAATAGCCTGAGTCTGTTTATTAAATGATGGGTGCTTTGAGACTGGGTGTTTTTTGGATTGGTGGTTTGTTGGTTTTTTTGTTGTAATTTTTTGTTTGTGTGTTTGTGTTTGGGGTTTTTTTGCTTGCTTGCTTGGTTTTCAGAGTGTTTTTTGCACCACTGAAACCTCCCCTGCAAAGAACTCCATGTTAATAATTTATCATCTAAAAGGAATCTTGGATCATGTAGCAAATGGCAAGTTGCTTAGGAAAACACAAAGGAAACTAACTATAGAAAATAAATAAAAATTTATAAGTTCTACCTGGCCAATGTTTTATCTCTGTAAATCCATTCTATCAGCAACTTAATTGACTTTGAAGAAGCCTTAATATTTTGGAAAACAGTGTTAAAAAGCTTTATTAACTCTATCTATAGATAGGTTAAACCACAATTTCTATACCAGTTGAAATCCCCTCAGTGATCATGACAGCAGTCACAGTTACAGCTTCCTTGTGGAATTTGCAGGTGAGAAATTGAAGTAAACTTTGGAGTCAGTCTGAAACAAAGGTAAAGAACAATTGTAACAATCCATTTCCCAAAAGAAGTACTAAAGTTGTGCTGTTTCTTGTCTTTAATAGGTAAAAGCTAACATATTCATGGATTGTGGATGCATTTGTGCTGAGCAAACCCACTGGTAATGGATCAAAAGCCATTTAAGAAAGCCACGTGACAAAGTTAATTTCTTACTATAAAAGCCTGTTCTTTTAATTTTTGATGGTGTTATTTCACCAGTTATTATTTGACACTTAAGTGAGTGTCAAATTGAGTTATTATTTGACACTTAAGGTATGATTGTTTATATTTACATAGGTCATGGGATTCAGAACTTTCTGAATCCTGTTGGTTCCCAGCTCAGGTTTACATTGTGGTGGAACTGGAGTCCATTCTCCATGAATAAATCTGTCCCCCTCTGTGTGTTTTCAGCTTCCCATTAATAGTTAGAGGTTGTTCTAATGTAACACACTGGTGAGTGAATGCTCTGAACACTTTGTATCACATCTCTGAGCATGCAAGTTAAAATGAAATGTTTGGCAAGTTGTAGGAGAATATGTATTTGGTGGTGGAGAGGGTTGATCTTTCCTGTATCTTTGGCCTGAAAGTTGTTTTCACAGCAAGAAATTGCCATTGCCTGAATTTGGAGGAGAGTTCCTTTTTTTCCCCGAGTTCATAGAATGATTTAGACTGGATGGGACTTCCCAAGGCCTGTCAGCTTTGTCAAACTCTACCAAGAGTGCTGCTTTGTGTTAACAAAAATATGGTTTTTTAGTTTCAGCCACATATTAATCAGAAACCATGTTTTATTTCTCATTTTAAAAGCTCAGCTTATGTCCTACGGTTTTGGGTTTTTTTTTGTCCTTACAAAACGCGCGGTTCTTCTGCGTGGGATGATGCTGAAGACCAGTTCTCAAGTGACAGACAGCTCGAGAGCTTTACCCAGAGCCATGTGGATCTTCTTCCCACAAGAGGGAGCCCGGCGGTCACTGCAGGATCAGATCCGTGCCGGCTCGGAAGCGCTTTGCGATCTCTCGCCGGCCAGCAGAGGGGATGTGCCCGGCAGGCCGGCCCGAGTTTAGCCCCTCATCGCAGGATTCTCAGTCTCAAATCACAGGTATGTGTCTGCCACCGTAGTCTTAAAGAAATTTTGTATCCAATTAAAATACTGCTCTGTTCAATGCATAAAGTATTAGCAAAGATTCACAGAACACTTCAATTCCCAGTGGAATTTCTGGAGTTGTGCTACCTCAGTAGATAAAGAGGGCGTAGTTGTTTAACAGTATTATTTGCTATAAGCTAAGTGTGCACACAGAAATCCCTCATGTGACTCATCACAATTCTTACTCCCTCCAGAAAGGACCCAAATGTCAGAAAAGTGGACCCAAACAGGAACCACTCTAGAAATAAATCAGAATGGTGAGCCTTCAGTAGAAGTTCTGTATGAATTCAGAACATATCCCACTGATGTCACATACCTGCCATTGTTTATAACCATGCCAGTACAATCTTATTATAGAAATACATGGCATGCCAGAATTTTGTTGGTCAAACTGCCACTAAGCAAACAATTAGTATTAATGGAGAAAAGGCATTTTATTTTATTTCTGGGACAGATTGAGAAGTCTTGAAAGATTTATAGAGTTATTTATTAAACATATAGATTTTATGAAGATTTAGGTCATAATCTGTTTTCCATATAGGTCAGCCAATGCCTGTTATGTGTTAAAAGCTGAGGAAACAAGTGCAGGAAAAGCAGTTAAAGCCAGGAAACAAAAAACAAAAGGATGAACTATGCAAAAGTGAATACATGAGTAGCCATTTGAGATATAGCTGAAAATACCCCAAAATATTTTGATTGGGATATAAAAAAAGCATGGAGAGGAACACTGTTTAATGGATTTTGAAACAGTACATATCTCAAAGGTAAGAGAGCTACTCTGTGGAGTTGTGCTTTTCATTCCTATGGGATTTTATTAGTTCTTATCAGGGCTATATCCCACTCTCTTTTCTAGCAACATGTACCAGAAAAGATATGCTTCACCACAAACGTGAAAGAAACAGTTTTATGGGGGATATGAGGGGTACATACCACCTTTTCCTGTCCTCCAAACAGGCAAGATGGAGCTTCAGCTGTATTTTTTACCCTTTTTTTTTAAGAGGTTGAATTAATACACGAAAAGGACGCGTGCCTTAAGCAAGGTTAAGAAGGAACTGTGATGGTGTGATTTCAGAAGGAAAATAATACCCAGCAGCTAGAATTCTGTTTAAATAATTTGCCACCCTTCATCCAGAGGTGAAGTGTGGGACTGAGTTACGGGGGCTAAATAATATATAGGACAAAAGTGGGACTAATGCCCAAACAAAGCAGCCTTTATTGTCAGTATCAGAATTATTTTGGAGTACCAGTTGCCCATCTCAGAAATCCAGCTTGTCATTTATTGGCAAGGAAGGTGGGATTGAGAGAATGACAAGCCTGCTACTAACCAGCACTTACATGAGTGGGGGAAAACGTGACCTTTGAAGGTGAGCTACATCGGTGCCTGGGGGGAGAGCCTTGCTGTGAACACAAGAGAAAGCACAGAGACGTGCTGGTGTTTATACATAATATATGAGGGCACGGCTGTATGGACGGGAATGGATACCTCCCTATGCACACAGGGCTGTGCAGGGTACGTTCTTAACCAGGCTTAGCTATGGTCATGTCTGTATGGTGTGATGATGCCCAGGCCTGTGGCTGCAAGGGCGAGCGGGCGGGACCGCTCACGACTTGGCCTTTGTCTCGTGGGTAGGGAGGCGTGAGGAAAGCGCCGGGCTCCCCAGTCCCCGCGGCTCCCCCGGCCCGGCCGGCCCGGCTGCCCCTTTAAGAGGCCCCAGCGCCGTGTCAGTGCCTGCGCCGGGTCCTTCCCTCCCCTCCCCTTCCGCAGCGCCGCCGGAGCCGGGCCGCGATGGGCCGCCGCGGGCAGCGGGGGCTGCGNCCCGCGCGGGGACCGTGTGCGCCCCGAGCGCAGCACAATAGCCGGGAGGAGGAGACAGGGAAAGGGGCAGGGGGAGAGGAGGAGAGAGAAAGAGAAAGCACAACACGGGGGCTGGCGAGGGAGCGCGGAGCGGAGGGCTCCGGAGCGTGGCCGCGCTGAGGACCGTGCCCAGGACGGCGGCGACAGGAGGTGGGTGGGGGACGATATTTACCTTCCCTCCCCCGCCCCGAGCCCGGTCCTTTGTCCACGCGCTTTGAAGTGCTGGGGGATCGCCGGGGTGGGAGCATTGTTGTTCGCCAGCAAACGATCAGTCATGCCGGGGAGAGAGTAGCGAGTGTACGCGGGGCTGGGGCCGGCAGAAGCAGAAGGAGACGGGGAGGAGAGAGGATTGCGAGAGAGGATTGCTGCCTGCCTCCCAGTGCCCTGCATGGACCGCGAAAGAGACGCGCTGAGTTGACCCTGCCCGAGCTGTTTCTGCTTCTACATGTGAGATCCGGTTAGTTTTTTCTTTCCACCTCTTTCTCTCCAGCCTCCTTCTCGTATTCTCCACTTACTCCCGTATGCAAAATGGTGGACCCTGTGGGGTTTGTGGAGGCTTGGAAAGCACAATTTGCAGACTCTGAGCCTCCTAAAATGGAGCTGAAATCTGTGGGAGACATTGAACAGGAACTGGAGATGTGCAAAGCATCTATCCGGAGACTGGAGATGGAGGTTAACAAGGAGAGGTTCCGCATGATTTACCTGCAGACTCTTCTGGCAAAGGAGAAAAAAAGCTATGATAGACAGAGATGGGGTTTTAAACGTGTTTCTCAGTTGCCTGAAGGGGGTGCAGAGCAGCAGACCCAGGACCTGCATCATCACCAGTCTGCTGACCAAGACGAATATGAAAAAAGCAAGTCACATCATGGGGAGGAAAAGTTCAAACCCAGGATACCCTCTATGCGGAAGCTGTCTACCCAGAGTGATGGGTCAGATCTGTCACCTTTGGACAGCCCCCACCATGGAGAAGGAGAGCAGGACAGGTGTAAGTACTACGGTGAAGAGAAACTGAAGAGAGTTGTAGAAGACATGGAGAATCGCTGTGATACAGATGGCTCTCCTTCAAAACACAGATCGGCTTCCACTCGCAGACTGGTGGGATCTGCTGAGAAGGAGGGATCATTTGAACCTAAGGAGAGAGGGAACAGCACCAGCGTGGCAGCCCTAAGGTCCAATTTTGAGAGAATGAAAAAGGTTAATTCGCATTGTTCTGGAGATAACAAGGATGTTGTTGAAAAGCCTTTTTATGTGAACATGGAGTATCATCATGAGAAGGGTCTAGTAAAGGTCAACGATAAAGATGTTTCTGATAAAATAAGCTCCCTTGGTAGCCAAGCCATGCAAATGGAACGCAAAAAGTCTTTGCACTCCCTCCCTTCTAACATGGTACCCAGCTTCAGTGAGTTCCAGAGGCCTGCCTACAGGGGAAGGTCCTCAGAGAGCAGCTTTGGCTATGATGGAGAATATGAGGACGCTGAACTGAACCCCAAGTTTCTTAAAGATAACCTGATTAATGCCAATGGCAGCAACCGCTCACCTTGGCAGCCCATGGACTTTCAGCCGTATCAGAGTATCTATGTTGGTGGAATGATGGGGGAAGGAGAAGGAAAAGGACCTATTCTGCGAAATCAGGGCCCCCCTGACCAGGAAAAACATCTCACGTGGCCCAGGAGATCTTATTCCCCCAGGAGTTTTGAAGATATTGGAGGAGGATATACTCCTGATTGTAGCTCTAATGAGAACCTTACCTCCAGTGAGGAAGACTTCTCCTCAGGACAGTCCAGCCATGTCTCCCCCAGCCCCACCACTTACCGCATGTATCGGGATAAAAGCCGTTCCCCCTCCCAGAACTCTCAGCAGTCCTTTGACAGCAGCAGCCCACCAACCCCCCAGTCTCAAAAACGGCACCGGCAGCAGCAGGTCATCGTGTCTGAGGCCACTATTGTGGGTGTACGAAAAACAGGACAGATTTGGCCAAATGATGGAGATTTGCCCTCTGCGAGATGTCACCAGGACAGCTGTTTTCATGGGGATACAGGTGTGTACCAGCTTTTTGCTTAGTCTTTTAAATGTACAGAGCAGGGAATGGCATTGTGGAAATGAATGGGAGACCCTGGGTGAATCACTGTGAGGGAGCAACTGTTTTATGTGAGAATTCTGTGTTTAATTTGTAGTTTTGCTGTTTTAGGAAGATCCTAGAGAAGTATATGTCAGACTGCATCTTAGGAATTCAGTCTGGATTCCTAGAAGGGTTGATTCAGGCTTCTCTTGAGAGGATCAAATGGAGTCCCATGTTAATAATTTCTTGAAGTTTCAGTCTGAACACTGAGGTAAAAAAGGGCCAGAACTTCACCATCTGTGGTGAATTCACCACCAGTTTATTCCCTCCCTCATATTTGTGCACTATGGAGTAGTTAAACTCTACCTCAGAGGTGGTAGTGTGCCAGCAAGCCACAACCTGAGGGTTTTGCCAGAGCTTTACCGATAATGATGCTGCTCCCACAGTCTTGTTTTTTCCTGTCTGTATTAATTGCAGTGCTAGTTTCTCATTCTGTCTCGTGTCAGCTTTCAATTAGAGCTGATTGGAGGTGATGATTGTGCAGCTCTGTTCTTGGAGCTTTCTGCTATCGCTGAGTGAAGGAAGAACTTGGAATATGAGGAAGCCCTGAGGGAAAAATGTTAACTAAATTTCGGCAGAATAAAACTTTTCATTTGGGGAAGAATGGGCAATGTTTGAACCCGTTCTTATGTAAGGCATTTAGGCATGCAGGTGTGTCTGTGGAATCACAGTGAGTTTATAGGTGGAAGAGGCATACAAGGAATTATATTAATTCAGATGGATTTTTTGAATGTATGTGGATGTCTGAACCTATTTAGCAAGGCAAGGCACGTAATGTAAATAGTATCTTGTGCTAACACCAGTAGTCTTCTATGCAGTAAATGAAAATCAAATCCAGGATTGAAGAAAATAGGAATGTTTGTTTTGACAGATTTCTTTAATTACAAACCTGTGCGTTCTCTCATGGGTTTTCTTTGTCTCTTTGAATCTCTCATTTTAATAAGGGATTAACATGTTATTTGTCAACGGGACCAAATTCCTGTAGTAGTGGGTGAATTCAGAGGCCTGTCAGAGATGTCACTTTCTCAGGTTGTGAGAGTTTGCTCTATTACTTCTCAGAAGAGTAACTTTGCTTGAAGGAGATGCCTGGTTTTACTTTCCCCGCTGATTGTTTTTGTCAGCAATACTTTTGGGAGCAATGATGGAGGGAGAACTCTTCTGTGCCTTACTGCCATCCTCTTATCCCATTGTGTTATTGGAAGGCTGGACAGTTGAAGTGGATGTTCAGTGTACATGGAAGCTCTGCATCTCCTCACAGTGACTTCTTTCTCCCTTATCAGATTGGAGGGACATCCCTGTTTTCTCTCTGGGATTGCTGCATTCTTCCTGGGTTTTAGGGGAGAGGCTGTGTCTTGTGCTCATTTGAACTGAGCTCAGCCATCTGTCTCTGCTCTTGTTTACTGATGCTCTTTAGATGACTAGAAAGCCTCCTGGCAATTTCAGTTTTTGCAGAAGGAAACAAAGGGGTAAAAATAAAGGTTTATAGAGCTTGAGGGTAAATTCAGCTTTCAAAAAGACAATAGATAATTTTTATTTTAAATAATTTAGCTGGGATGCAGTGATAAAAAAAACACAAGTGAAAACTGAGAACACTTACAATTCCTAAATGTGCTGGAAAGGTTTGTGTCGTGTTCCTAAGGATGACCACACATTGCAGGCAAGGACAGAATGCAACTGATCCACCTTCTGCTTTCCTCAGCACAGGGGGTGACATGGCAAGCTGAGCAGGAACTTTCACCAGATGGCTAATCAGTACTGTCTTGCACATTAGCTGGTGGCAACTTTTTACTTAACTGAGAAGGCTTATGCCTTCAGGAGGGCTGTGTTTCTGATTAATTTCTACTGAGCATCATTTTACAGGAATTTTCTTTCCTTCCCGATTGGGATGAATTTTGATCTGAAACCAGTTGGCAGAACCTCCTTTTCATAAAACAAACAAAAGGCCTGAGACCACTGTGTGATTACCTGGCTGGCTCCCATTCCCAGCTACCCTGCTCTGGTGTGGGCTGTTCTCCATGACCACGTGATACCGAAGCTGTTCACAGATCCAGACAGATTTTCCAGCACCTGTGGTTCAGTCACTGGTTCTGCCAGGCTTCCCTAAAGTTTTGCTTGAACAGAGTGTAAGTTTCAATCACAGTAGGTTCTGGCCAGCCTTAATGTTAATTAGCATCAAGTGGGGTTTATTCAACAGTGCCTGACTTCCCTGTGTATTCAGATTGTTGTGTGTTTTCTGGCTTTGCCTTTGGTCGCTCTTCCCATACTAATGCTGAGTGTGCTGTGGACAGGTGCAATGTGAAATTTCCATCTGGATCTGTCCCAGTGCACCTTGAGCTTGGCCAGCAGACATGTGCTGTTTTGTCCAAATTATATCATGAGTTCACAGTTAAGTGATGTTTTCCTGATTTTGTATTACAAAAAAAGGACGCAACTCTCAAGTGGATGGGGGGGATCTGAGTCAAAATTTGAATCTGGGCTTTTGGAGGTGGATTATCAAAAACCTTAAAGCAGACCAAGGTGTAGTAGGCTTTCAGTTTTTTCCTAGGAGCAGCATGAGAGCTTCAGGGTTGAGATTTGGTAATAGCTGTACTTTCTATTAAATGTACTTAATGGAGCCTGGGCAAAGATATTGATATTAGGATTAATTATGTATCACTAATTTCCTGTAGTGGGAATAGAAAAAAAATCACATCTTAACATTGCATTAAGCTTGAATATCTTTACTATGGTTGTGAAGAAAGAACAAGATTTTTAAAATTCTGCCTTCTGCTAAACACTAGTTGCAGAAATAGACATGAGGAAAGCCACTTGTGCATTTCTGCTTATGGTCAAGGGGAAAGTTGCAAAGTATTCTTATGGAGCAATGAGATCTTGCAACGGCCTCAGCTGGGACAGTTTTTAACTAACAGCAGTTTGTTAGTGAAGAGCACACTGAAACTGTTGCTTGGCTTTGGAGCTTGCTGCATAAAATCAGTGCTCTCACGCTCTGTGAAATGATTTTATCTGCCTGCATAATGACATGGAAACTATCTGGAGTCCACATAAATAATATTTACCTGCACAGCTGCCTCCCTCAAGGTGCCCCAGGAGTAACTTCTGTTCATGTGAGAAGACTTGGTGGTGCTCTGAGAGAGTCGTGCCAGGCTCTTTCTCTAGACAGCCACCAACCACCACAGTGCTCGGTATGAGGTCAGTTTGGGGATATGTGTCATTTAATTCCATTGGAGTGAAGTTTTACTTACTTTAGCCTCTACTAAATGTGAGGGTTCTGAATGTCTCTTTCTGGAGAGCATGGAACGTTCTCTTATATTTTTAGTGAGTTTAATGTAGAGAGAGGAAAGAGAAGTGGAATTTATGCAAACCTCACAATTCCTGTTATTTCAGCAGAAGGCCATTTTAAAACTCCTGCTTACCTAGAGCTGTAGGTTCTTCAGTTTTTGTGTGCCTTAAATGCCTGATCAGATAGGCAAGCATCTGAATTGCCTGTTTTTAAGGCAAACTTGATACTACTTATTTGTAAAACCCCAAGAAAGCATGTAGTGTGTCATCATGGAAGGACCTTATTCTGTACCAGTTTCTGCAAGTTTCCTGAGTTATTTTCATCTTCTGAGGTCTTAGACAAGTTTCTTGTTTGCACTTCTTCCACCCAGTATTGTATTCTGTGAATTTCAGTTTTGAGATGTAGTTTGAAAAGTTCTTTGTGGGATTTTGCAGACACCTGAGGCAACATGCCAGTCCTGTTGCTGTTGTTCAGAAGCACAACTTCCCTTTGAGCAGCTGAGGCAGACTTCAGTCCACTGTGTAGAGATTCTTCCTTCTGAGGAGCTGAAATGTAGAAACTTTTATAATATGCAGATTGCTTGTTAATTTTCAGGTCTGCTGGTCACAGGTCCTGCTTTCCATCTGTGACTTACATTGGATCAATAATGCGGTTTAAATTTTCCTGACACTTGTTTACTTCATTTTGCTACGACTTCTTAAACATGTTTTAATTTTTTCCTGTGATGATCAGTGATTTCCTAGGAGCACTGATGCCAAGATGATGTTTAAATGCAACCCCCCACCCTGCCTTGCTTTTCAGCATTTTAGTGGCTTTTGAGATTTTTGGAGGTTATCAGGATGCTTGCACTACCACTCCCCTCTCTTTCTCCTCCAGATTTCTCTTTCCCTCCAGCAGAGTTTAATGGAATCTATAGAGCTGCTTTATGTCCCCAGTGACTATAGTGGACTCTGAAGTGTTTGTTTTGTTCCTTCTTCCACAGAGAGTTGCTGATTATCTCAGGCCTACCAGAAGTAATAGCATGTAGATAGACTTTTTTCTTTTCTTAGGTTCACCCTAGACCAGATAGTTCTGCAATCACGAAGTGCCTGCCTTTGAAATGGGAGTGTAAACCAATCCACGTAGTAGTTGTCTGGTACTGGCAAGCCCTGGAGACTGCTGGTGTCCCCTCATCTGCCTGTGTGAAGCTCATTTTCATGGTCCGTGACAGGGAGATCAAAGTGGGACTGCCTTTCCTATGGAGGAAACAGACAGAGAGCTGTGAATACTGCAAGTAGTGGGTCAGAAAGCTGCTTGTCCCCCCTGCACCGTGTCCAGCCGTTTCAAAGGGGTCTCTCTGGCAGTGCAGATGAGCTCCCTTTGTGCAGCTGCTGCAAGAGGGCTTGGGCCTATTGGAGGCAGCCAGTGGCTGGGCAGGTGAAATGTATTACCAGTGCAAGCCTAGAGTTTGGGAGTGGTGTACCAACTCAGCTAGGACCAAGCAGCCCCAGAGCAATACAGTACCCATGCAGCATCCATACTGTGATGGGCATAGACTGGAATGCTGTGCTGGATACAAAGCAGTTGGACCCAGGTGATTCCAGCTCGGTGATTTCGCAGTCAGGGCTCGAGCCCTAAAGCTTTGCAGTGACTTTTGAAGTGATTTACTTGTGTGTGTAGGTGATGGACTTTAAAGCAATGAATTATATTGGCAAATGAAGTGCTTTGGTCTACTGTGTCTTCTCATCTCTAGCAAAGCAGTTAATGGGTGTGGTTTTAACCTTGAAGATTTTTATTGTTTAGTGTAAATATACATGACCCCATGTACAGACTTCCAGGGTGCAAAATTAGAACATTATACTCTTAATCCTTATAGTTATGCTATCTCAAGCTAATGCTGAGAAAAAGAAAGCTAAGAGCTTGCTAATTTGTGGAACTAATTGCTCTACCATTTTTCCTGAGTGCTTCCAATTGTCTTATATCTCTACTTTGGATATTTGGATAAAACGCTGAGTACCGTGTTCAGTCACTCCTTCATTGAAAGCTTGCTTTTCACTGCCACCAGAAACTTTAACTGAGACCTGAGCAAAAGTGATAAAATGAGTTGACTGGAATGGCAAGGAGGCATCCTGAGTAACAGATTTGGAATGAAAGAAAAATAAGGTTTAATTAGAAAATTTGCAAAACCTTCAAGTGTGGGTTAGGAAATGCTTATTTTTGACTACTGGGCAGCACACTAGAGCTATATACTGACTCTTAAAGGAAGCGTTTTGGGTGGGAGGTGTGATTTGTCATCCAAATTTGGCTTTGTAGGCTACCTGAAAGAAGGGCCAACAAAGGAGGCTTAAGCCTGTGAAGGTTTGGGCCCCAGTAATAGGCTGGAAACTGTTCTTCTTCCAGTTCTAGCATGTTTAGCAGTTTGCTCTCTAATGCCCTCCCTTGCTCCCCAACCTCTTAGGGGTAAACAGTTATCATGCAGAGGCAAGGGGGACCTGTATTTCAGCTTCAAGGAATTTTGGAGGTCAGTCCATAAAGGTTAATGAGGTGAGACTTGGCAAGCTGTTTGAGAATTGCTCCATTTCAATTACCATAGGGAAGCATATTGCTGCTCATGAAAATCAGTGTTGATTGGAGGCACAGCATATCTGGAGCTTGCTTTTCCCCAGAGAAACCAAGGCCAGCAGTTTGGGGTTTTTTTTTACTGTCTCCTCTTTGATTTGTTCTGCTCAGTCAGATAAGCATGGAAAGAATAATAAGGGTCTGATCCTGTTCTTGCCCTGGTGAAATATCACTGGCTTTAGTAATCTTTTGCTGGCACATGTAGGAAAAGAAATGGTGTTCCAGTCCAGGTTGAATGGCAGATGGATGGAGGGGTAGGCTGCAAGTGACTAGAGAAATGCTGGCATGGATTAGTTTGGGTGAGCTGCATATGAATGAATTACTTCCAAAACACCAAATTGAGTGTCTTGGGTTACAAAGCAGGTTTTGGCCAGCTCTCTGATGACAAAGTGGATTGCTTTCCTGATTGTATCTTTAAATTACAAGTGATGTGAAGGTAACCATAAGCTGTAAGTAAATCCTTGAATGTTGGTCTGTCTTACTGCTGAGACAGTTTTACAAATCCATAACTTCTCTAAATTTTTTTCAAATTGGACTGTATGTGTTTTAAACAGTAAAAGTGTCCTCTGTAGTGTATTTCTGTCACAAAATCTGGCTGCAGTTTGCAAATCTGTCTGTTACTAAAACAACAAAGCACGTCTCCCTCTCCCTGTCTTCTTCCAAAGTGCCAAAATGGTATCTCTCAGACCCTTTCTTAACCAGGTTATGGCTCATGTAGTAATCAGATTATTGCAAATATAATTGGAGTCTCTGCTTTAGAGAAAGCTCTGCCCAAATGTGGCAGCTGGAATCAAGTTAGTTACTCATGGCTCCAGGGATACTCGAGGAGTATGTGTGTGAGAATCCATGAGGACTGCCCTGTAGGAAGAGTGAATTGCTAAAGTTCAGTTTCTTGGTTTATACTACTGAATTGTGCCTGTTGGTATTACAGGCCTTTTGCATAGCTGTTATCTTCTGTTATTTTGTTATTTGCAGTCATTTCACCAGACTCTCTTACTACTGGGTGGGGTGGGTTTTAAAAAAATTATCTCTTTTATCTTGTGGAGGATAAGGATTCTTTTCTAGAAGAGTAGATCCACCACAACCTTCTTTCTTTTAAAAATAATATATTTTTTAAAACCCTCAAAACCACCCCATCCTCTTCAGGAGCTTCTGCACAAGTTCTGAAGTATCCAAAATCCACAAATTACTTGCAGATTGGTCTGTGACAAGAGCACAGTAGCAACTATGGCAGGCTGCTGTGGATCACACAGTATTATCTGAAATCTAAGCAGGCAGCCCTTGCAGGAGCAGTTGCTTAATAGTAACTTGTGTGCTTGGACTCCAGCTCCTCTCCTTGAGGTGTGGAGAAGTGCACTGTGCAGCCTTGGCTCACTGTGTGTGTTTACTTCTTAAGAACTTCAGAATATTCTAGACTCCACACTGAAATGCAGCTACTTCTCTGATGGGGTATTTACCAGCTATTCTGTTATCAGCAATTACGTACTCCCTTGGCTGCAGAGCTAAGGAAGGAGTGCCCATTTTGAACCCACAAGATGGGTGAGGCTGGAGCAGGCTGTTGTTAGGTCAGTTTTAAGAAACCCAACATACAAAAAGCTACCAAAAAACAACAAATCCCTCATTTGCCTACAGTCACATCTGTGTGTTCTTTTGAAATGGGCTAGCAGCTTCCTAGAGTAATCTATTCTGAAGGAAAATACCTTGTTCCCTGGAGCATCAGCCTCCAAATGTATTTGACTGCTAAAAAGTGACTGTAATTGGTCTGTTGTCACTAGGGAGGTGTCACATACGAACACAGCGCTGATTTGCTGCAGTGCAGGTACATTGCAGGGTATGACTGCCCAGCAAGGCAGCCCCTGGCTGGGCTCAGGGCCTCCCAAAAGAGGTTAGATTATGGTGCTTAGAGTGAGCCAGGGCACTGAACACTTGTTTCTGTGACTGTTAGTCCAGCTGCCTCAGCTCATAATTCACTGCCTCATTTTCATTTCTGCTTCCTGCTAACCTAGAGCTGCTCCGAAAATTTTTATAGTGGCCTGAAGTGACATTATGACATCAAGTTTCAGAAAATAATATGCTTAGAACAGTAGATCAATGTTGGAAGACTTGGATGTGTTTTCCCCTGTCTTTACCTGTCACTTCTATAAACTGTCCCCTTTATTTGAATCCTTTTAGGTAGAACAAGTGTGGGAGTCCCTTCCCTGGGTAGGACACTTTTGCTTTACACTCTCCTGAGGTGGTCATTGCCCCTGTCTGTCTGACAGGGATGAAATCACTGACATCGTTCTGAGAAAACACAATAATGCCCCAACTGTCTTTGAGGAAATCATGGTATTTGGATGAATGACTTATTTGGATTTCTAGATTAGCCAGCAGAGAATGTCCAGTTGCAAAATTCTATCACAGTTCTCCCACCTAAGCCTAATTGTGGAGTATACCAAAGCCAGTGCTTAGCTGGGATTGAAAGTGTCTTGTATAGGTGATGGGCATCCTACACTACATCAGTGGTTGCAGTGAGGAGAGCAGATCTTAGAGTCAATTCTTTGTTTTACTTTTCTTGGTTTTCTTTATTAGAAAGCTGACGAGTGAAATCTGAATTGCAAGGAGGAAAAAGAATCTGACAAGCTGTCAGATGAAAATACTCTCTTTAGCCTGGGGACATACACTGCTTCTCTAGTCCTAGTATTGATCATCTGTGGCTCCTGATATGGGGTAAATGGATATTGAGAAGAGAATGTTTTAGTCAGATCCAGAGTATTGTCTCAAAGGCTTCCCAAGGTGGAACAAGTACCTCTCAGCTCACATAAGCAAGATCCTCAGGGGCCCTCAAGAGCTGCTTCTGACTCTGACAGAAAGCTGGTGCACTTAGTGTGAGCAATACATTGGGCTTAACAGTCACCTGAGTAATTGTTTGGGTGAATCTTTTGTTCATCCTTTTCTCCATTGGCATTTTTCCTGAGGAACTTAGTCAGGGGAATGAAGTATACTGAATAACTCATTTGTGTTCTCCATTGTCTGCTGTTGCCCTCTTTCCCTTGAAACCTGTGACTGTAATGGACCCAGAGGCTGATGCTGCTCTAACAGAACTCATGATAAGCATGTGTGTGATCAGGTGAGGGGGCTGGTGTGTGACAAGGAGGATTGAGTTTAGTCCTTGAGTATATCCAGAAGAGCCAGTGTGTGCTCAGCTCAACAAGGAACCTGGAAAACCATTCTCTGTCTTACATTTAGTCTACAGTTCAGTTTTTTTCTGGCAGAAGGGCCATTGGCAGACCTGTCTGATGGTCCCCATCCTCTTTTTAATATGACAGGGATCAAGAAAATTCCCTGGTTTTCCTTTGGTGCTTCAGGTGGTCTATTGAGCTACAGGCCTGACTGCCTTCTTGAATTGATCTGTACTGCATGACAGGGATGAGAGACTGATTGCAATTTTGAGATGGTTTACATGGTCTGGTGCTCATGCTATTCGGATGAGGGCTGGGTTCTGCTTCACTTGAAAGCAGAAGGTCTCTCATATATTATGAATTTATATGAGGCCACAGTGAAGACAATTATTTTCCACTTTCCTGTATTCTTAAGTGATGTTTTGACACACAATGGAGAGAAGGCAGACCTGTCACTGCACCCATATAGGCTTTGGAGAGGCACTTCCTCTGTTTGACTTGCTGAATTTCTTGAAGGTCCTCGTGAGCACAGCTGAGCAGTTCCACAAACCCATAAGCCTTTTCTTTTGTAGCTGTTGAGAACCCACACTCCTTTATATAGAAATATTTACGTAGGATTTAAACATCACTTCGATCCTTCCTAATCCAAATTGATTTTGCAACTTCTGTATGCACTGAGTGAAATATACAGTCACAGAGCTGAAGTCAACTTGCTATTACCAGTTTCTCTGTATTGCTAAAAGGGTCAGTGTTCTCAATAGGAAAAAATACCAGGAAAGAAGGTATGCATTTGGAATAAGTAACAAGGAAGGAGCAAGAGAGCTTAACAAATTTTGGTTGGTTGTTTTCTTTGCTTGGATTATTGTTTTTGTTTTGTTTAATATTTGAACACACCAGTGGCTACTCTTGAGACCTCTAACAGTGTCTTGGGAAAGACTTGCTTGAGGTCTTGCTGATGCCAGAGGATTTCTAGTGACTGTTTTGCTGTGACTGAAGCTCCACAGCACTAGCTGGTTGTTTCTATGTAACTACCATGACCCAGAATTTCCCAAGATACTTTGATTTTGAAGTTTGAACTTGAGCTCTGACTTCAAAAGCTCTGATAGGGTCTTCACAGGCTTAGATTATAAATGTTTTAAAACTGACATGCATGCAGGTTATGCTGTTTCAGTAGCAATACTGATGTGGCTGAGAGCTGGCTCAGAGCTGTGCTAGCCAGGCAGTTCAAAACTGTAATTTTGTTTTGAAGTTTCTTATACCTCTTGGAGAACTGTGTTAGCTGGCCATATGTATCTGCCATGCCTCCTGGTTAGGTGCTATGGAAACACTAATGTAATTTGGAAAGCATTTTTACTTTATTTAATAATTCTTTTAGCCTGAATCTGCCATCCTAAACGGGAAAATGGCCTGACAAAGTGATAAAATAGTGTTTACATCAAAACATCAGATACGTTCTTTCCAGTTTGCCCAGTCCTCTGAGCTAGGACTCTTTCAAAATGAGTTTTGGTTAGGTAGGGCTTTTTCAGTATTCATGGAGAGAAAAATACATCTGTTATGTCTGTAGAGCATCTGAGACACCAGCAGCAGGTGCCTTCCTCTCCGCTGGGCCATTGTCCGCGGGCAGCTGGGGCTGTGTCACACCCTGGTGTGCTGGGGCTGTTCCAGTGGGACTGACCTGTCGTGTGTGCTCAGCAAACGTGCCCTAGGCCTGACCTTGACTACCCCAAATTCACTCAGCCTTGAGCACTGACCTCTACATAATTTGTTGTGGTCTCTGCTCAAACTGAAACACGTACTAATGTGATCTAAGCTCTGCTTTGTTCTGTGTTGATAGGTAAACATAATAAAATTTCTACTGCAGATAAAGGGTTACACATCTTCCTGCACTTAGTGTCCTCCATTCCAGAGCATGTTAGAAATCTCAGTATCTCCACTTAAAGCAGAGAAGGAGACCTGATTATCTGTTACGTAAATGTGTTCTGAATATATATGTGCACAAGAAGAATCTGAAGAGGAAGAATTTTTAACTTGAATATTTTATTCTGTATATAGGTGTTTCAGACTGGTTTCAATGTATGTGCAAATATGCACTGATGCATAGATACGAGCAAATTTAGAGAGTTCTACCTAAACTTTATAAGAAACTTCTCCTTGTAATTAGACCAACATCTGGTTAAGGAAGCATTCTGATGCTAAAACTGGTTTTCCCTTTAATAGACACTTGTCATGTAGGGCTTATGCACATTGAAACAGGCTTGTTGAATCGACTTTAATAATTGGTTGCTTTGTGGTTGTGTTTTTTAGTTTGTAAGGAAACGAGTCATTTGCAAGTTTTTTTCCAAACACATGTAAAGAATGAAAAGGGAGCTTAAAAAGAAAAACAGCCTTAGGTTTATAGCAAGCTTTTATCTTAATATAGTGATTTGCATAAATAAATTTCCAAGTGTGTTAATGAGGAAATATGCAGCTCAGTCTTTTGAGTTCTTGAAACTCGGGGTTTTAGCTGAATTTTGGTGAGCTCTAGTGTACTGTAATGAAATTCGGTGCATTTCTCCTGGATCACACTTTAGTTAGTAAATTGATTAACTTCCTCTATAGGTATGTGTTTAGAAATTGTTTTATATTCATGTTTAACTTTTAAGGGAAAATACTGTAAAAAAAATCAAAACCCAATGAAAAATCCTGAGTTCTGTTGCTGGAGGGCTTGCCCTTTCACTGATTTCTACAATGCATATGCTTGCTTCCACTATTTCCTTTTTTCTACTTAATTCTGTGTTCATATTAACTAATTCTGTTTCCTCTCTAAGTAAATAAGTCCAGAATCTGGGTTTTTTGCCTGTGGCTGTGGTTGCTGCTTATGTGTTAATCTCTGGGTTTTCTACTTCTTCCTTTTTTTGGTTTATTTGCTTAAAATTTGAAGCACGAGCTGCCTTGTCTTACAACATGTATCTGTGTATGTCTTCCAGTATTTTCGTATTATGCCCCTTGAGGCTAAATCTTGATTTAAATTGTCTCTGGTGCTAAAGCCTCATGCTGTGACCTGCTGCCCTGTCAGTCATGCCAACAACTGCTCATTTCTAGGTTCACGCTGGGAACTGGATCAGGGAATTTATCTGTGGCATTTGGGGGATTTTGTTTGGTTTTTTCTGAGCCAAAATCAATCAAACAAAAATCACAAAACTCACCCAACCAAAGCACAAAACCCCTCTAACCATGAATCATACTCTATCCCCCTACAAATGCTGCTGGAGGAGCAGTAACTGATGGGGTGGTGTTGGGGCAGAGTGTGTAATGCTGTGAAAGGCAATTTGCACTTAAACCTCCAGTCCCCTGTGACTCCGGGGCTGTTAATTCAAATAACAATGGAATGTTAATGCTGAGAAGTCTTGTTTAACTTCAACAATTTCACTTATGACTATCCAGCTGCTTTGGGGTTTCACAAAGAGGTTGGGGTGTCCTTTGAGCAGAGTACCTCTTCCCCAGGAAGATGCTTTGTTTCTGCTGCTGGCAGAGCGTGAATGAGTAAAAGCTGTCTGAGAGCTTGCAGGTACTTGAAATAGTTTTGTAGAATAAATCTAAGTGGAACACTGGGACTGAAAATGGGAATATTTACAGTAAGTGTTTGCAAGACAGACCTGGTGACATCCTGGTCTGTATGAGAGACTCCCCTTCCAGTTGCCTATGTAAGTACTCTGTGGTTTTAATTATTACATCAGCAAATACACTGACTGCTTATGACCAGGAGAAAATGGAAAAAAAGATACAATTTTTCATTTTTACTCAGATTTAAAAAGGTGACTATCTTCTGCCAAAAGGTTGTTTAGGTCATAAATCATCTGGAAGGAGGACAGGATGGATGCCAGGTCAGCACAGCTTTTAGAGGTGAGTGGACCTCCTTCAGTAACTTGTGTTTGCTTTCTCAGAGTGTATGTGTGAGTGTTCATGGGCTAAGATTTCATGTCATTTTTTATTATGTAATTACTGTAATGAGACATCTGTAGTATTGCATCTTATAACTATGTGAATATTTTTCCTTGATGAGTGTTTTTGGGAAAAGGGAGTTTTGGAGGTCATTCCTAGGCCTTTTTACATTTGTTCACTTTGAAATAAAAAATGTCATGTCCTGGCCTAATAGTGCAACTAAGATTTCTGTCAGATAGTGTGATTTGCTTAAAGAGCTCAGTCTTGAACAAGGAGAGGGCAAGAGTCACTACCAGGAGAAAATACACATAGCTTCCAGCACTGAAACATCTTTACAGTTTCTCTGTTCAGTTTTATTTTGAATGCTTATGTGACTCCCAGATAAGACTTCTATTTTTACCTGTGACTGCTGGCTCTGCAGAGATTTGTGAACTCCTCTGACTTAACTCTGCTGAATTCCTGCCTGTGTACCAGCCAGGTGCTTCATTTCTGGCTTCCAGCTTCTTTTGCTTTTTCTGTTCCTGTTCAGTCCACAAACATGGGAAAAAAAATGCCCCACCCTGCTGACTCATTGAGCCCAGAGCAGTCTCTATATTCCCGAAATAGGATTACTATCTGAGGCACTTTGAGCAGCTCAGCAGAGCTGGGTCTGGTTCTCTTCTGTCGAACCTTTTAAAATAGCTGATTTCTTGTTCTTGGCTGCGTGCTCTGCCTCAGCCCCAAGGTGATTTCCTTAGCTCGTATTCATTTAAAGGGCTTTTACAACAAATGCAGCTGTTGTAGAAATCAACTCGTATGTAGAATAATCCTTCTAACAGGTTTATTCTGATACTCTGTTGGGTATTTAAGTGGATTTGACTGCATCGTTTAATATGTCCTTGAAGATGGCTCCAAAGGAAACCTGTCAGAGTGTGTCCTATCTCTGTGTGCATACTGAGTGTGCCTGGGAGATGTCAGCCAGTGCCGTAGGCAGTGGGGAGGAGTTGCTATTTGTAGGGGGAAAATGGGGGTAGCAAACCCTTCCTGCTGTTTAACACTGTGCTGTCTACAACTCAGTCTCTCAAACAGTGCTGAGAAAGTCTCGTTGCTCTGCCAGGACTCAGCACCCTGTAACAGGGGCCAAGTCATGTTCTTTTGCCTGTTCTTCTCTTCTCCTCCTTGCACAGCCTGCAGGTGTCCAGTGGCTCACCCCAGGGGCAGCTGTACTACTGAATGTATCCCTTTAGCTTGATTTGCTTTGGGATCAAAGGACTGTGTGAAGGCAAATATCAATTATTAATTCTCAGTTTTAAAAATACACAAAGCGACACACTTTTCTCTTTGATTGAAGTAAACAGCAGTCTCCTTTCTGTCAGCAATGCTATGCAACCCTGTTGAAATGCCTCAAGTTTTGAGTTCTTGCAAAAAAGTACATCCTGGAAAGGGCCCTATTTGGCAGTGAAATAGTCAGCAAAATGCCTGGAAAAGAACATTACAACCTTGAGCACAGCCCTTTGGAATGTAGCAGGTTCCTGATAAGGCAGAAATTGGGTGGGTGACTGTTTTTCAGAGAAGCAGGCCTGGAGAAAGGAATAGGTTTAAGGATGGTGGGAGTCCTGTGCTTAGAAAGTCCTGGGGTTTGATTTAGGTATATTGAAATATAGTTTTAATAGTATGAAAGTCTATGTGAGACTTGTGATTAGGGTCAGTTATTTACTTCTAAAAGGATAACTAGTCATTTTATGTTACAATGTGCAGAATTGGAGGTTGGCTTAAAAAAAATGCACGTAAGGATCCTATACCTGGCATGGGAATGCGGAGGAGCAAACTCAATCTGAGATTTTCTGCCCAAAAGAAGGATACACACTGTTAAAACTGGGGGTTTCTTTCCATATATTCTCTTCCACTGCTGTAATGGTACGGGCTTATTTGTTCTTGGGATCTGCAGGTGTTTCAGAAATGTGGGTACATTCCCTGTCCATCCAGAGAAACTGAGGGTTTTTTTGTCCCAGATCATCTACAGGTGATAGGTCTGGGATCTTGACACTGAACTTTAGTTTTTGGTTGTAGAACTTACTACATATATGTCATCCATGATGTGAGGTGCTATCGTCGATGCTAAATTAGCTTTAGCCCCTCTCATCTCTGCCTGTGGTTGTTAGATCAGTATGGTTTCACCTTTCTTTTCACTGTTTCTGGTAGAGCACTGCTGTGGATAGGGCCTAAAGGGCCCTAGTTAGTTGCCTTTTTGTTGACTTATGTGGATGATAAAGAACTATAGTGGTGACCACATCTTCTTTTATGTAAACAACCAAACAGCTATTTTTTAATTACTGATGCATGTAAATGAACTGAAGCTATAAAGTAGTTTGTGTCTCATTACCAGGCTCCTTACTGGGAAGCTCTTTTGTCTTTCCTTTTTTTTCTCCCAACATTTCTATGACTCTTGGCATGGTAGAATCCAGGGCTCTGACTTTTGTTCTCTTACTACAGTGCAAGAGACACTTCTTTTGACTGTAACTGTTGTTAATTGAATGGTACTTTGCAATACAGAAATTTTGTGGCAGGAGAATATTTCAGGGAAGTCTGGTCTATTCTCCCACTGAGTTTGCTTAAGAAATCAACCAGGCTTTTAGCTGGCAACAATAAAGGAGACAGGAATTGAAAAAATTCCATTTTTCCTGTGCTGCAGGATTGACTGCTAGACTAACCGGCTTTTCTTATTTGCAGTTCTCCAAAGGCAGATCTGTATGTTGGGGGTGTTTTGGGTCGGTGTTTGGCTTGGGGTTTTTGTTTATTTGCTTTGGATTTTTTGTTTGGTTTTTTTGTTTGTGTTTTAACTGCTTAGAAAGGTACATTTACAGTAAAGGTAATTTGTGTTTCAGAATGACTTACTAACCAGTAAGTTCCTGCCAGAACAGTACTCCCCTAAATTTTAAAGCCTTCAAGGTAGGTCTCATTAACATTCTCTTGCAAGATCAGTGAGAGAAGCTGGCGTACTCAGCCAAGAATGCGACTGTCTGGTGATCTGTGGTGTATTACCAAGCCCAGAAACTTTCAGTATCTTCCTTGCAGAAGCTTTTCCCAGGTTTTCACTGTGTGGTTGCTTATTTATACCCTTTGCACCTATTATTTTTTCCAAAACTCCATTATTGTGTGCTCTGCTTGTTCTACCTCTTAAGGAGAACTTTACAATCTGAAGATGCTGATGCTCTGAATCATGCCCTAAACCAGTTCCTGTGGTAAGTCTGTTTACAGTAGAGTCAAGAAATAAGGTGCCACTGTTCAAAGGAAAAAGAAATACCCAGCCCTCAGGCAATGTATGGTTTCAGAGGAGCAGTACCTACACAGCTCTCTTGACTCTCCTGAGAACAGCCCTGCTGAGCTAAGCCCTCCTGCATGTGCACCACGAGTTTGTTCCCCACGATGGCCTTTCATCAGCACACTTTGCTGGAGAGGACTACTCCCTTTTTTAGCTGATGTTGGGAGAGTATCTGCCTTTCCTAATGCAATGAAAGGGACAGCTTGGTTTATGCATTGGGAAATTGCTTTTCTCTTCAGTGTTATTGTCCCTTCTGCCCAGCTGTGTGGTCTGAGCTGTGAGATACTGAGCTTAGGATCTCCTGATGCTTTGCTATGATTTTAGTTGTTTTTTTCTTCACTGCTGAAATATGTTCATTTTTGCAGTCCCATGAAGTGAAGATTGCTTCTCCCTGGGAGCAGAGCTGTATCTTCTCCAGAAGTGGCTGTGGCCATCTCAGATGCCGATTTCTCTCCTTATTGGCAGTTTTTGGTTGTGGTGTTTTTCTCCCATCTCAATGCCCTTTACTATTCTGGTATCCCTGGTGTCTGTGTGCTGTGCTTGGTTCAGTTTCATATGTAATTAGTTTCCTCTTTGGTGTTGATTTGTCTATCCTGAGCCTAATTAAACCTTAATTGCTGTCTGATACCTATGTAAGGATTGTTTCTGTGTATGATTTTCTGCTGCACAAACCCTCACTGCCTCATTAGACTAGCTTAGCCATACCCTGAGCTGGCTTAAAACCAACTTTTATTTCAGAGTCTTTGTGTTTCTGTCTCAACACTTTGCCTTTTATCTTTCATTTCCCTCCATCCCTTGGCCCTCATCTGCTTCTACTGCAATGCACTGTCACCTTTGGGGCAGCCCCAAAGTGTGACTGGGAGAGAGGAGGGTGGGAAGGTTGCAATTACAGCAGCAGCCTTGGGGAGCCCTAGAATCATGTGAATAGGAGCATGTGAACTCTTGTAGGGGCCTAATGGACTTGGCAGAGATGCTTCTGACTCTGCTTCTGCTAGAACAGTTATTCTTTCTCCTTCCTGGAGAGCACATGTGTTTGAGTATCAGGTGATGGATGGGAGTCAGGCTGTAGTAAAGAATGTATGAGCAGAGAGCAAAGACCTTTGAGATATCTGAAAAGGTGTTAAAACAGTAAAACTGCCCTTTATCTACTCAAAGCCAGTTGTTCTGTTACCCTTAACCTTTGATAGCTTTGTATTTATTGTCCTCAGGGGTCACCATCCTTCCACAAGTTGCAGAAGAGCTGTGCTGAGGAGCAGTGGAGTTATAGGAACACACTGCATCTGAGTTACTCAGTACAACCTTCATCAAGAGGGTTTGTGAGACTGTTGCCAGCACATTTGTAAGCAAAGGCTTAAGGAAAGGTCAGTAGTTCTGTGGATTGCATCCTTCTAAGTTGTTGCCAGACCCTTTGGGTTTTTTTCATTTTGTTTTTTCTCTGACTACCATTTCCCTGAAAATTGCACATCCAGTACTGAGGTGGTAGGGGGACAATGTCTGCAAATCAACAGCACAACAGGAAAGAGTATCTGAGTTCAGTTGCTCTGCTTTTGTCTCTAAAAAATGCTGTGGCACCATTTCTAGCTCCAACGTACAGGAAGGGGTTTTCCAGAACAAGTTGTTGGTGATCCGAAGTGGACCAGCCAGAGGGAGGGTAACAAACCTGGATGAATAGGTTGCTTATCTGATCCATCCTGAAATGTCTGATCTGTCACAGCTGCCAGAATCTGGGTATATGCTGGAGGATAAGCCATATTCACGTAACGTCTTGGAGGGTGTGCAAGAGAGAGGTGAGGCTGAGGGGGGAAGAGGTGACATTTAATCCCTTGCTTGCTGAACCCTAAAGGTTTGCTTTGTGTTGGTCTGCTCCCCTGCACTTCCCTCCTGTTTTAATGGCAGTGTTGAATGACAAATGGAGGCAAAGCAGTGAAAACAGGAAACATAATCCCTTAAAAATAACTGGTGGGAAAGGAGGAAAGAAACTGTAAATAAAGAAACCTCTGCTTTCATGGGGCAGCTCCACAGAACAGCTAGTTGAATATCAACAAAAAGGAGCTGGTATACTCTGAGATGACCAGAGAGTCTTTCTGAACTCCTGGAAGGGTGAGGAAGACCTAAAAGCAGGGGAGCTGTGGTCTGCCCTGTGTTGTTTCTGTTGTTTGTTTTGGTTTTGTTTCCTTTTTAAAAGAAGGTTTATTAACCACTTGTCTTGACTACAGTGTGAGGTTTGGCTGGGATGTGATTTATATTCACACATTGTTGTGGGCTGCAGAGGCCCTCAGTTTTCTCTGGCTGTGAGAGGCAAGCTTTGCTTCTGTATTGTCCTGTAGTCATTGAGAGCAGAAGGGCTGGAGGAGAGCTGGCTGCAGTTGTATCTGCATAGGGAGGGAGCCATTTAGAGTAGTGAGGAGCTGCTCAGCCTGATCTGTGTTGCCTCAGATTGGTTTTCTCACTTGGCTGTGTCTGGACCCTGGTTCTTGTTTCTGCTGTGTAAGAGGGGGTGGGAGTGTCACAGCTTTATTGCACACCCAGCAGAGTTACTGTTGGAGGGGTGGACAGATGGGCACAACAAAAATCCCTGTCAGTGAAGCACTTTAGGAGGCATCATGTTACTGCTTGGCAAGGTTGAAGGCTCAAGATTTCCACAAAACTTGATGAAAGATGCCAGGTAGAGACATCCTGCCAGTTCAGGTGGTTGATCTTACAGGTCTTTTGCCATAGCTTGGGTGGGTGTTGGATGGAGTGCCTTCAGGGGGAAATTCTTGAGGTTGAATAAAAGTGAAGAAAGCAGAAAGGGAAATCTCTAGACCATTCTTACACCCTCTGTGAATAGTAGGTGCTGAATAGCTTGTGGAGAAGCTACTAACCTAAACTAGTAAACAAGGTTTGGCTCGAGCTCAGCCTTCCCAGCTCCTGTCTCCTGTTCACTTTACTGGGGACTGTAAAAGACAATTGGCCTTCTGACTGTGCTGATTCATGTTCAGGAAAGGAAAGAAAGCCTGAAGGGAGTGGGGTCCCTTTGGTGTGGCACAGGACAGTGAAAGAAAGTGGGACTGTTGAGGGGGATGTGCTTTACCTCTGCACCTCTATCATCTTTTTGTGCAGGATGAAGATTTTCTTTGTAAATTGTAAATTTGTTTTGAATGTCACATACTGCAAAGGGAGACCAAATCCATGACAGAACTGCCTGTGGATGTGTCTGAAAAGCACCTTGTGGCAATTCCCTTCGTTAGGAACTGCCAGTGGCACTGCCAAGCTTTGGCTGTGTTCATGTGTTCTGGTTAACTTTGGTTTGGATACCTTTCCTGAAGCAAACTGGGCACAGCTTTCCTTTTTTTCCCCCTAAATCCATAAGGATGAGGGAGCTCGAGCGGCTCTGTAATATCTCTTCTGAAATAGCTAGAGGAAGAAAATAAGTGACATGGATCAGTACTTTGAGCCTTTTGTTTCCAAGTGGGAGCCCATGTTAATAGAAAAATGGTTCCAAACCTGTGCCCAGGAGCTGCCAGGTGAAGACTGGTGGCCACAGTTGGGTGGAATGTGGCAGCAGCTTGGATGCTGCAGAGTCTGGGCTCAATAAAGGGATACAAGAAGGGTATGTGAAAAAGTTGGATGACTCACCTGTTTATTTCTTGTTTTCTTAGGATTTCTGTTAGTGGGGTGTGCATCTATAGTAGTGTTAATTTAACTGTAATTAGGTCAGTGTTAGAGAAACTTGCCTGTGTATATTTTTAGGTAGTTTCAGCTACTACTTGTATGTTTGTATACATTTAAAGGGTTTGAGAAATACTGTTTGTGTGGCTCTTGCACTCTAGCCTCTCTGCAGCTATGCTTCCATTCTGGACTTCCTCAGAGTGCTGCTACTTATGCATTTGCCTCATCTAACCCCTGTTAATCCAAGAATTTAGTGCTCAAACTTCTGCTGCCTGGCCTGCCCCTTAAGTTTGCAAGAGTACATGCAGAAAACAGCTGGTGGACCAGCTGTGACAGCATTAAAAACCAGAAGGTGCTGTCAAAGCTGAGCTGGTGTTCATTACCTGAGCTGTGCTGTGGAGTGAAACTCCCTGCTTAGCTTGAAAATTGCAAGATAGGCCTGAGAGGAATGTGATAGGTATCTACATGTGAGTATCCGTGCTTACGTGAGTTTAGAGGAGTAGTAGTTCTTTAGCTGAAGGAGCACTGAGGGCCAGAGGAAGGCACAGAAGAATTTTTGAAAGGGAGCATACATTTCATATGTTACCACTGACTGTGGTAAATGTTACCCAGGCATGTTTCATTGGTTCTCCCATTGTCCCTGCTATGGTTACTCTGACAGTTTTGCTTTTTATCTTATGTTTTATGGCCTGAACTTGGAGGACTTGGCTCCAGGGAAAGCTGCAGCTTTTCCTGCTGCTTTGATTCCCTTTCTGTGGCCACCACCCTCCAAACTCACTGCATTGGGCTCCAGCTGGGTTCTGCTGAGAGCTGTCACCTGTTCAGCTGCTGCTTCCCTTCTGTGGCTTTGTCACTTGCCACTTGTTGTGACCCAGCTGTTGCCTGTGGAATGGGAGCTGTCACACACCCTTGGGTGGCATCTGCTGCTGGCTCTGGGGCAGGACTGAGGCCCTGTGGCCGTATTCCAGTGCTCAGGGCCACTTGGCTTTGTTCTAGTCCTTTGTCACCTGCATCTTCCTGAAGCCCGGCTGATGGAAGCTCTGGGTGAATAAGATGCTTTGTCAGGCTTCTCTCCACTCCTTTTCCCAGAAAGGCTTCAGGCAGGTGAGATTGTACTGTGATTCACATTTTCTTTTTAAAATCCTCCAGCCTTAGGTGGACTTGAAATATCCCCAGCATTAAACATTAGCCCTCAATAAATAACTGGAGGGAGGGAGAGGATGCCAATACGTGGCATCCGTGCGCTTGCTCCGTTGCCCCGTTTTCCTGAGCCCTTTTTTGTCCTTTGCTGATGCTCTCCCCTGGGTGTGTTGGGGAGAACCCCCCGCTCCCAGCCCCCACGGCTGTCCCTGCAGCTGCCAGGGGAGGGAGGCACAAAAGCTGTCTGTCTGTCTGCTGCCTTCGGGAGACAGCTGATGGCTCAGCCGCGCCTTAGAAACTTGTGCTCCGCTGCAGGTGCTGGGCGGGGGATGAACACTGCAGCCGTTTCCTTGGGGAATGGTGGGAATTTCGGAACTTTTATCTGCCGCAATGGGGCGTGACAGAAAGGGATCCTCCACAAACACGCTTTGAGCGATCTTCAGCCTCTTCCTGCCCAATGCAGCAAGATGGGACTTCCTCTGCCAACTACACAGATGAGTTTGTTAAAGAGCTGTGGATTGATTTTGGAGCTCAAGTGCCTTTGTCAAGGTTGCTGTGCATGTCTAGAACAAGGGTTATTTCTCTCTTATGGGGAGGAATTTGGAGTCAAAATTTGCATTTTGAAAGTTCTGTGCATTGTCTCAGTGTATCCTGTCACTTGCAAATATTCATCACCTTCAAAGAGATTAGTGAGGGTAGTTCTGAGCCTTTCCTGAGAAACCTACCCTAGAAATCCATGTATTTGTTCAGCTCTGATTAGCAGCCATTTGGATCAGTTTGGAATCTATTGTAAATTAGTGTACAGGCAGACTTTGTCCTTCCGTATTTGTTTCTATGGGGAAGGTGGAGGATGGTGAGAAGTGGAGAGGACTGTGGAAGACTACACTATTTTTGATTGTGATAGGGATAGAAAGAACTCCATTGTGTAAAGGCTGAGGTGAAGGAGTATTCATCTTTGATAACAGCCTTTTTCTCTACAGTCTTTGTGTTTAAGTCCTGCTGGGAGTGTGATATCTCCAGGTACAAAGGAGTGACTTAAGGACAGTGTAAAGTGTGACAGAGAATTTTCTGCTTGTGTTTTAAATAGAAAACTGTCATCTTATTACATGAATATAGTTGGATTTAAAAAGCTTGAGAAAATTACTGCTTGGATAGACAGTCATTGAAAGCTGTGAAGATGAAACAAAACTGAAATTGTCTTGTGTTTGTTTTCACTGATAAACTTCATGCATCTTCTGGCAAGAAATTAATGCTCAGGAACAGAATGTCTGGCTCTCCTGAGGTGCAGTCATTCCTGTAACTTTTGCACTGCTGAAGTCAATGACACTCAAAATTACACTTAGTATCTGTTACCACAGTTTCTAGGTTTAATTTAGCCTTGTTTCTATCTCCCTGGCAAAACATGAGTTGGTTCTTGCATTGGCTTGTTTCTTTCTTCCAGCTTAGTGGTAACCACACCCAGAGTTCAAGTCCCAGCACACTTTACATTCCTAATTTTTTAACTGCTGAAATACTGGTCAGAAAGTGCCAATAAATTTGCTCGGGGGAGCATTTATTTCTGCCTGAGTCTGAAGTATCTGGGAATGTATTGTAACCTTAAAAATCTAAATGTGTCACATACACCTGTGAAATCCTGATAAAGAAGGTTCCTCAGAGCTCTGCCTGGCACATTTGAAGCATTGTCTGGGTGAAACTCTGTGATTTTGAAAAGTGCTGTAGTACCAGCTCTGAAATCCTGTTCATTGTCTCATGTTGATTTGTCCACGTGAACATCTCAGAAACCCTTCTTGCTCAGAAGACGTTGGTCTACAGACTGTGATGTCATTTATTGAAGTCTGATTCCAGAATGTCTTTATGCTAAATTGTTACCACTGATTCAGTATGTTCTCTTTGGATGACATTTAATTAGGGATACACTGTCCTTGAGAGACTGTGTCTTCTTCTAGCTGCAAACCTGGACTTAAGAATGAAAATTAATGTATCAGCTGAATAGAAAATCTGTATCTTTTGGTTTACTTTTTTGTATCATTTCTTTGCCAGTCTATCTTAGTCAAGGTCAGATTTTATACTGAAGCTGAAAACTGGTATGAGACAAGGGTAATTTATTAAGTGAATTGTTACTGAGGCTTTCAAAGTCATGATTTGTCTCTGAGCAGGAGGCCAGACTCCTCGTGCTGGTACAGCAGAGTGATGTTCCCACAGTGCTGTCCAGCTGGACTGGCAAGCTGTGTCCTCTTCTGCCAGGAGATGCTCCTTCCTGCCTTTTGGTCTCCCCTCCTCTCTGGGGACGCAGTTTTGCTGTGATCAGAACTGAGGCTGCAGAAATACCTACATAATTTCTTAATTCCACATATCAGAGGAGCAGCATATAAAGCATGTAATGTTGCCTCTGTTTTCCTGCAGTGATGTCTAATCTGTGACTGTGCATGGGCTTGGCATCAGGCAGGGTCTTCGATGGAACTGGCATCCATTCTCTTTGGTCTGTGTTGCCTCTGGGGTAACTGTTTCCAGAACCATCTCTTTGCTGCACTCCTGCTCCCTCGGTGCCTACTTAACCAGACTCGTGGCTTGTTCATTGTCCCTTCCTTTGATGTCCTTGCTGTCACTGTAAGGTGATACAGAGGGAAGGGGGTTTTTATCACTGCAGTAATCCTCAGACAGCTGGTTCTGCTGGTGGTGAAAAACTACTTCATACTCTCCAGGAGGCTAATGTCTTCAGAATTTGTTGAATGACTGTGTTATGACTGCAGGCGTAATAAGCTATAATTGCAGATAAATGCATGTACAGGTTGGTGACTGACACCATTTTTGTGCATGCATAATGTCCTTATCTGTGTTCTTTTGGATAGCTGTTGCAGTCTGGTCTCACTTGCTCCACTGTGGCAAAGTCAAGAGGCTTCTTCCTAGGAAATCTGCTTTTACAATGTTCTGATAGCAAGACAGATAGACTCCTTCAGGTGTGCTGTAAAAGATGTGCCTCTCGTGTTATGGTTTGCTGTGCACACACTGTCAAATGTTTTAGAAGTCCTGTGGAGAGTGTTAATGGTTTTTGTGGGTTTTTTTGGTATTGCAATGTGCAGAATATTTTATGGTTCAGCAGTAAGGCCTTTTCACATTTGTGTGGTACATAAAGCGTGAGTTCATTTGAAACTCTTGTGTCAGAAAATACACAATCTCGTTCATTGACATGCCAGGTTTTGACAGCCAGTATTGTCTGTATGCATAATGTAAACTTCTTTGTTTAGTCAGCAACTAAACTCTTGTTTAAGAGCTCTGACCCTGGAAGGCTTTGGCACTGCTTAAATTTTTCCTACTTGCTAAATGTACAAGCCTTGAGTGGAGTGGTTTGGTCACCTGGAGCATCATGGCTCCGCCACAACTACCCATGAAAGGTGAGAGTAATCCTTTCTCAGGGCAGTCTGTGCAGAGGCTGACGCAGAGCTTCTCTTCCAGAATCAGTGTAAGGAGGCAATGGCTGCTGCAGAGCTCTGTGCAGGCCCTAATTTCCCTAAATATTTAATTGCATGGTGTAGGTTACCCGTTGCTGAGTGTTAGTGTGGTCTTCGCTGTCTGTGTGTGCTGCACAGTGTGCTGCTCGTGCACCCCTGAGCTCACCGTGTGCCTTGTCAAATCTGAGCCCCTGTTCAATGACTTGCCCCAATCATTGCCCCAGGGTTACTCCTTTTTCTCATTGAAGGGCACATTCCTGTTCATTTAATTATGAGTGTTTCTTCCTTTTTTTTTTTTTTCTAAATTGACAGGCAGTCTTGTAGTACACTGTTAGGAGCCACTGATTAAACAAAATATTTGGTTTTGCTTATCTAAGTGTTTTTCTTTTTTTATTTACATAAACATTTTAAAGAATTGCAATAGGTCAAAGGATCTGCAGATCTTAGCTGTGCCTGCTTGTACATACTGAGGGCATCTTGCTTTGTGTTTGTGTTTCTGGAGGAATGGTTTTGTTGTTCTAATTTGGATTATTCTGCAAATTGCTTTCTTGTCTCAAGTAATATGTGCTTCAAAGCACTAAAATACTTGACTTTTTAGTGTTTCTTCTGACAAAATGTTCTGAGATATAGTCTCACTAGCTTCAGTGAAAAGAATTTTCTCAAATGAATTATAAGAATCTTTTTTCTGGTAACAATTTCTTTCATATTTCTTGGTCCTGGCCCACAGGTATCTCAGACTTTTCGCTGGGGGGAAAAACCAGTGTCTGAGGGAGAGACCAGACATGCACGTTTTTAGGCCCACAGTAGTAAATATTTCAGTGCATTATGTGTAGGGATCACCTCAGGAGTTCAGTTTAGAAATGTCTCTGAAGTGTAGACTGTCTGCTGAAGATCAGGGCTGACAAGCATCCACATAGGATTTGAGTTAACAGAAGAAACTAGCTTGGAAGTGGAAGCATAGAGAAAATCTACTTGAAGTGCTAGGCAGCATTTTGATGAACAGAGCAGTTTATTGGAGTGCAGAAACGTTGTCTCAGTTGTTTGACTAAGAGTTTCCAAATGTTTGATAGTACAGACTTGTTTTCTTGCATCTCATTTCTGTGACCTTATTTCATGTTAAGTCTAAAGATGGAACTCCAGATTTGTAATGGCAATTGCCATGCTGATAGCTGTCTTTAGGAATGTGGCAACAACTAAAAAACATTGGAGAATGCAGCACATGAGCATAAATGAGAAGCACAGTTGTTGAAATGGGTTTAGGAATTCACTTAATGTGCTTCTGTATTTCTCCAAATGCTGTCTGTCTTCTTTTATTCCAGGGGACAAACATTATCTAGAAGGATGGGCAGGGTGACAGAGGTATTAAAAGTGCATCTGTTCTGTTATAGCTTGAGGTGGTGAGAAATCCAGGCTTTACAGTGCCATGATGTTTGCAGTACATTTTCTTTGCCTGTGGGCAGCAGCCTGAGCAGTTAAGGGGCACCAAGTAAGTTTTCACACACCCTTCTTAAGTCATACCATTGTATTTTGGGACAAAATAAAAGGCAGGACTTTGGCACTTCCTGACATTTGTTGAAGTACTAGAACTACAGTATATTTTAAATGCCCCCCACCTCTTACTTTTTGCTCAGTCACCTCTTTGATACTCTTTGAATGATGCTGCTACCTGTGCCTCCCTGCAGAGGATGAGATGGCAAAGCTTCCTCTTTTGTTAGATTGTGGTCTTCAAATTCCTTTGTGTTAAAGGGAGTTAATGTGGCTAAAGGCTGGTTTGAAAAGCTTTGCCAGTAAGTGTTGCTCTCCAAAGAATGGTTATGCACATCAGCTATTCACCCTCAGTTTTCCTAGGGAGGAGAACTAATTTTCTTTCCTGCAGAATTATAAGATTTAGTTACTTCCTGAGTCTAAAATAATGTGCCCTGCTGCTTAAACCTTGTTAGAAAGCTTAGACTTGCTGAAGAAGCATTTTCTTCTTCTACTCCTCAACCTGTCAGGTTTTCAGATTATCCTTGCTTGTGTCCTGCTCGTAGAGCCAGGTGGAAAATAATAAAGCCCCTCTGCTTATCTGTGGTCAGCACTGACTGAAAGGGAGAGCTTATCTCTCCTCCCCATGTGTCCTAGAGGAAGCCAGGCTGAAGCAATGAATCCCAGTTCCTAACAACAGGAAAACCCAGAATTTGACTTAAAGGGGATGATTGATTGGAGAAAACAAACAAACAAAAAAAAAACACCAAGTAATTGGGATTGGTGCCAAATGGCTGAAGCTCCGTTTGTGGTCTGCTCAGGTGGCAATGCCCAGCTGCCTTCCCACTGCAACTACAGAGCTCCCAGAGCAGTGCTGCTTGGGCTGCACCAGCAGTCTGGTTATGTGTGCTGCAAGTCAGAGCAGCATCCCACAGATTGATTTTTATTTGTTTTTTGAAGTGTCATTCTGGAGAAGCATGTACAGCAGGTTTCAGCTCAAGGAAGAGCAGAGACTCCAGGTGTGAGCAGAGGGGTGGTGCAGGACGTGTAAGGAGCTGGCTCAGTCTTTGTTAACCTTGCTCACACGTCAGTCCTGTGACAGCAGATGTGATGTTGTATTCCAGGGCATGATTTCAGGAGAACTGCAGGTTGTGTGGGAGGCATGCCCTTATACAATGACCTTCCTACCTCTAAGCTCTCAAAATAATAACGCAGAAGTGTTCAAGAAGATGTCAAGTCAATTACTGTGTAAGCTTGTCTGAGGACCAGCTGCTGGGACTGGCATCCGTCAGGGAGGTGTGGAGGGGTAAAAACTGTAAACATAATGAATTTGAGACTGAGGCAGATTTTTCTCCATGCTCCTGCAGAAGCGTTGATTAAAGGACTGGTAGTAGAAAAGGTAAAAGAGGGGTAAAGTACTGCATCCAGAAGAGCTTGACTGCAAAATAGTGCCTTGAAGGGGATAACATGCAAGATTTTGGGGGTCCTGGATTTATGTAATTCTGAGATTGTTCTGTTGTGTATGGCAATGTGTGTTGCTTGTTTCTATAGTAACTTAAAGCTGTCTAGTTTTCCTTGTCTCAAAAAGCTGTTCCTGAGTAATGCTTTGGAATGTCTCTTCTTTGCAATTGAATAATTTGGCCCTTAACTGTATAGGTTATCCTAATTCACTTATCAAACCCTCCCTGGTATGAAAAGTGCAAGTGAGAAGCCTAAGAAGAGTTAGTTACCTGTAGGAAGTGACTTTTGCCCAAAAAACTGCAAATATGTTTTTTTCTAGCTTTTGCTTTACAGTTCTGATATTTCAGTTTAAAAATGGAGAAAGTCAAGGCATTGCTGGATGCTAATCTGGCTCTTCCTAAAGTCAGACTGTTCACCTGCAGAACAAAAAACCCTGATCTCAGCTGTTGTCTTTTTGTAACATGTCCTTAAAGCAATGAATAAAATAGTATATTCAGCACATCTATACATGTTAGAAAGTTAAAAAAACAATTTAAGAACTTGGGGTGTTGTTTAAAAAGCTACATTTCTAAAATATCATGGCTTTTCCCTACTGCATGAAAGGAATTTATGTTCCAGATGGTTCGACCCAAGGGGATTTGGTATAGAGCAGGATTTTATGCCATGTATTGTCTTAGTAACCATGGTGCCATGCTGTCAAACCTTGCAGAAGAGTTTCCTAGACACTTTTCCAGTGACTGCTATCAATCACTGACTCTTTTGTTTTTTTAGTCAGGCTTTGTACATCTGCAAGATCCAGAGAAGTACAAGTTCATGGTGCCAGTTCCATGAAAAATGAACTGCCCAGGTGATGCTGGATGTAGGGATATTTTTTGCCAGTTTTCCAGAGCAGTCTGATTGCACTCAGAGAGCTGTGATGTTATAACCAATTGAATTTAAGTTACTGGAATACTTCTAATTTCCAGCAGTCCTGGAGGCGTGGAAAGTGCTTTCTGCCTTGGATTTGCTGCATGCCAGGGCTTCTTTTCTCCAGCTGTCGTTCTCAGAGAATCCACCTTCTCTTTGCCATCCGGTCTTTTTGGATCGAATTCTCTGTTTGTCACCAGCTCTTCTAGCCTTCTATGTCTCCTCAGCTGAGGTTTTTGTTCCTAGCCCTGCAGACAGAAGTGTACCTAAATAAGGCTTCAGTCCTCCTGATTTGCAGCTCTAGCTCAGCATAAAGCTGTTTCCCTTTAAATTAGTTTTATCCTTTGTGGTGGGATTTTGATATAATTCTGACATTACCAGGATCATTTATTAGCCACTGCCAGGAGAGGCATTAACTTACATGCATGTATAATCTATTACAAAGGGGACATTGAATGTGTTCCCAGGTAAGGGAGAGAAAAGTTTCAATTCCTTGAATGGGGTAAAAATCTCTGTAGCCAGGAATTCCTGACCCTTTGAATGGAATACTGAGGGAACATTCAGAAATTACTGGGACTTGTTTTCTTGTGCAGAAGAAAGTTGTTTGATGTGTTTCCATTTGAAGCAACTATTTTTGAACTTCTATTTCATACTTTTTCTTCAGTCTTCCATTTCTTCTGGACAGTACTGCAGGATGTCTGTGCTCCATTTCTTGCAAGGAATGACATCCCCAGAAATGCCACTTCTTTTTCCATGTGGGTGCTCTTTTCCTCCCTGATTGAGAGCCTTGCTCTGTAGGACCACACTCACAGGCTCTGCTGTTTAAAGAATGGAAGAGGTTTTGGCATTGGTTGCCATTGGTGTAATACTCCTTGTACCTGGCATGAGAACAGAGGGAAAGACTAGCACTGGGAACAGGGAAATAGGTTTGACTGGACCTGTTGTTACCATTTAAAGAAACTAAGCAGAAGGGGCTTGTCCAAGGTGGTTTCCTCCTTCCCTTTTATCAAACTCAATAACCATGGACAGTGGAGAGGGAGAGATTTAAATTACCCAACAAATAGATGGGGAGTAACTCCTGACATCAAAGCTTCTATTCATGTCTTCTCCTCCTCCTTGCTTCCCTTAAATAATATGTATTTTATACACAGCTTTTGGGCCTATTAATTGAGCTGGTTTTGGTAGGTTCAAAATGGGAATGTGGTGTTTTGAGGCTGGGCACTAAACCACAGAGCTGAGCTCACTGAGTGGTGCCTGAAATTTTATGGCCTTGGCCTCCCTTTGCTTGCAGGCCTCCAGATGTGGAGGGCTGTGTGCACGACCCACACTGGCATTCTTAGGATTTCTGTAATGTATGGACAGCATTCAGCAGGAAAAGCAGATTATTAACAGAATTTGAAGGAGGTGGGATCTTCACTGAAAGTCTCTTCTTCCAAGTTTCTTACCAAGCTGCACAGGGCAACCTGCTGTGCTGGAAGCCAGGTTTCCTGGCCTCTGTGCAGCAACAGAGTGTAACATTCTTCCCAGGATTTTTGTAAAACAAGGACAGAGAAAGACGAATATTCACATCCAAAAACTTTTCCAGCCTTTTCCAAGCTTGTGGGCTAAGCAAGAGGAGTCTCAGCTTTTTAGAAGGCAAGAGAAAGCTTTACATTCTGTTCAGAGAGAAGCAGTGGGGAGAATCAAACTTGTCATCTCTAGAGGGCAGATCAGAGAGAAAATACTTACTGAGAGTTTTAATCCTGGACTGTTCACATGCCTGAAAGGTGAGTGTGGGTTTGAATAAGAAGTTGTACATCCAGAGGGAAGTTCATTTTGCAGTATGGTCATTCCAAGTCTTAAATCTAGTTTAACTAGATTTTAAACCCTGTCTTTTGAAGGCACAAACCTGCCTGATGCCAGCTAGTGCCCATCTGTCCACATTTCCAGTTACAGGATGGAATTGCCTGTGCTTCCATGTGACAGTGGTATCTGCTGCTTGTTTACCACACCTGGTGAAGAATAGCATTGATCCCTCATGCCCTTGTGAGTCTGTGCTTGGGATGCCAAGACCTGCTGGTCTACAGTGAGCACGGGTTCCACCTGTGCCATTTGCCTGCCCTGGAGTGTGGGAGTGGGGCCTAAGCTCCCATGTTTAAGGGCTGCTCTGGGGTTAAGCCCCATCAGGTGCACTGTTGGTAGCTGTAGAGTTAATTCTGTCGTTTGACAAGGCCCTCCTGCTGCAGTAACTGTATTGCCCTTCACCCCTAGTGAGCTGGGCTGTTGTGGCTGTTACCTCCTGTCTGTGCCATCCCTCCTGCTAGGACAAGGGCCAGCCTCATGTAAAGAGCCCCCTCTGAGAGTGGCTGATAGCCAATAATCCCTTTAGAAAAGTCTGTGTGCTGTGAGAGTGTTGTGCTGCAGATCCCACTGTTACTAAATTTTACATTTCACCCTTGGCTTTTTGCCAGGTCCCATGGGGACCTTGGTTTCCAAGAAGCAGTTAGAGAAAAGGAATAGTGGCTGCTCTTTGCTAGGGATCCATCAGGCAGTGCTCATCGTTCCCTGGGAGGAAAGGAAGGCAGCCCTGAAAGGAGGGATTGCATGTTAGGCTCAAATCCTCCTAACCAAGACTCAACAGCAGCAGGGATACTTTGTGGTCCTCAATTAAAATAGTCCCTTGTGTGAGCACTTCAGGTCCTGAGACTCTCACTGCCTTTGCTCCCGTGACCCTTTGTACCTCTCTGAGGCAGAGCAGTGTGTGCATGACTTCAAGGTAACTTCAGGTTTAGTCCCAGACTAAATCTCCAGGCCTGGGAAGAGGGACCTACCTGGCAGTTGAAGGTCCTGCCTGACTAGTAGAGAACAGGGACAGTGACTAAGGAACCAAGTCCTTTGGTTAACATGCAGGTTATGTTGTGTCCAGGCCATTGTAGTGCCACCCTTTGATAAGGCTCAGCTGTGCTTTTTGGTTTTGCTCTTCTTGTTCCCTTCCCATTTGTCACCATCAGGTGCTGATCATAGGTGCTGGAGAACTGCCTTGTCACAGAGCTGAACAGAGTGTGGGTCCTTGTGCTCCTGCTGATGTAGTAACCAAAGGCAGGAGACCCAACTGCTTGGCAGGCAGCTGAGGATTGAGTGCTTTAACCTTTCAGATGTAGTGGCTGGGCACAAGGGTGTGCTGGCTTTACCTGGGAAGTCCTCACCTGGCTCACTGAGTTTGGCCTTCAGCTTCATGAAAACTTGGTGTTTAGATTAATCAATACACATGGATCAGCAGTGCAGGTGATTATGAAACTTTACATCTTTTTCTGAGCTGCTGCATTCAGGAGTAATATGCCAGTGGAGTGAGTTATGCTTGTTTTGTTTCTCTTCTCCTCGTTCCTGTCTGTTAAAAACCCTTAAACAAAAATGAAGCTATTCCATCGTCTTTCATCTCTACCAGGCTGCTGTGAGAAGACAGCTTTGCCTTTATAAAGCACTGAGGTCCAGCCCATTTTTATTTTAGGATAGAAGAGACATAGAGGCTTGTTTCACTTCCTGCAGCTCCTGCTGTGTGTAGCCACTTGTGGTCCCCAAGCCCTGGGTTGCTGATGTGAAACTAACAACTTAAACGGTTGTGATTATTAACAGGAAGAAAGTGCCTGAGGATATTTGTCATCTCTTTTGTGTGAACTGTGTTTCTTCCATTACAACTTGATGTCATTCTCTGTGGCATCTTTAACACCTGCTGTTTTTATAGTCTACACTTACTTGATTGAAAGCTTCTTGGCCAAGGATCTAGGCTAAAATTTGCTCAAATAGCTTTAGTCTAAGTCTTATTTTCATGAGTTACTTGGGCTTGTGAGGTGCCAGTGTGATCCCAGAAATTCCCCATTTGAACTTACCTTCCCAAGATTCCTTCTTTTTTATTTTTAATGTTTTTGGGTGTAGAAGGAGAAGTTAGTATTTGGGACAGAAAAGGAGTCCCTTGAAGGTGGTGATTGTTGTTTTATGGTAGTGATGTCCTGAACAGGGTTTCTATTGCTACATACAGCTTTTGTAATTAAATATGTGCCCACTGTGCTGGGTGGGAGCATTTTATGAGCTATATAAAATCTGGACTGGGGCATGATGCCCCCACTCCGAGGAAGTAAAACAAATCCCCAGGTTAAGTTTTATTTTTTTGGGGACTGTCTGTCAAACTCCGTTCTTGGGGCAGGGTTTCCTTTCCGCCTTATGTGCGTGGATGCCGTGCTTGAAGTAATTGGCTGGCTAGTCCCATATGGCAACTTAGAAGTAGTGTTTCTGTATTTCTGCTGTAGTAATATTGACAAGAATCTTGTCTAATCCTATTAATTCTTCAGTATTTCAAACCTATCAAAGTGTGTGAGTCTGTCAGACAGTGTAGTTGTTGTTTAAAGTTGCTGCTGAAAATTAAAGGAAGCATTAACGCAGGAAACGTAGCGGCGTGCAGAGGTTTTGTAGAAAACAGTGACTGTGCTGGTGAACAGTATCTGCTCTGTGCAGCTTGCAGGCTGAAACGTCAGAACTTCTATTTCAGGGCTGTGGCAAATTGCTTGAAGCTTTTTAGGGCTGGACCAAGCATCAACACAACACGTCTTCCAAGTTTCTGCAACAGTCCCAGTAAAGCAGTATCTAAAAATAGTGCTGATGTACAAGTGTTCCTTTATTTTCCCCTGTTGTGTTTCACTTGCTTCTGGTTGTACGTGTATTCCATTTAAAGATGGTTAGGCTTTTCTCTGAAGTTTTCACTCAAAATATTTGACTGTCTGCAAACACAAGATGAAAGGCAGGAGATGAAAATAAATAAATACATTTCCTTTAAAAGGAATGAAGATTCGAGGCAGCTGTGCTGCGTGGAGGAGTGCAGCCATCCTTCTGGGTGTGTGCTCCCTTACTGGCACAAAGATTAGCTGTACATACAATTTACTCCGTTCAGAGCAAGTATCTGGCCTGGCTAATCTTTTTCCCTTTCAAAATGGTCCAGTCAAGTCAGAAACCATGGCCTGGATCCTCTCCCTCTGACAGGGAGAGCATAACTGTGAGGATTTCTTCTGTTGACAAGTGATTGATCCCCCTCCAGTAAGCAGTTTATCCCATCTAAGATTTTTGTTTGCTTCCGGACATGCCTCTGGACTATATAAGGAGTTTAGGTCGACATAATTTCTAAATCAGTTCCTTGGGGGTAGGTGGGGTTAAAGTACCTTCCACTGCAATACAAGTTGCTGTGAATTTCTATATCCCCACCTCTGTTAACTTGAATTGAATGAGGCCAAAGAGTCATTTAGGTCTATATTCTTTCTAAGGTGTCTGGTTAAGGTGCCAAGACCATATGTGTACTTGTAATGCATTTTGGCACCAAGTTCTGTTATCTCTTGCCTGACATAAAGGGTTTTGGAAGCTCAGTGTCTTGAAGATTTTGCATCTTGTCTCAAATATTCAAAGTTTTTCTCCTCATAGTTACTGGTTGCTCTCCACAGAGCTTCTCTTTGTGCTTCTGTGTTTGTAGAACTGTTCTTCTCTCAAAATACTGATTGCAGTGTCAGTTCATGCAGAACAGGTCACAGCCAGGGTTTCCACAGGCACTGGTGTGGTGCCAGGGCCAGGCAGGCGGGCCAGCTCACTGCAGCTCTCAGCCAAAGCAAAGGGCTGGGGCTCAGGGGTCCCTGGCACAGGGGGAGCTGCACCCCATCACCAGCTGCCCTCTCGGAGCTGCCCGGGCAGTGATGTGGATCTGCTGGGGCTTGAGAGCTCCTGAAAACAGCCCCTGTTCCTGCTACTCCCACATACTTCCCTTTTTAATGCTTTGTTCTCTAGCAAAATGTTGCTTGTAAAGGGGGGAGGGAGGAGATCCCAGGCTATTATCTACTAAGTAGGTCATAATTCTGGTAAATAATTGATTTTTTTCTTTTCAGGCTTGAAATCAGAAGCAGGCCTTAAGTGCCAGTGTCAGACCACTGTGATTATCACTCCTTCTGGAATTTCAGTGCTTCAGCTTGAAGGATAGTTGTCTGGCTCTTTTGGGAGGGGTGTGTCACTGGAAATAAAAGGAGAAAGTAATTCCAAAACCATATGGAGAAAGCGTTTCTTTTGCTGCAGTATTGGTTTTAAAGTTTTCTTACTTTAAACTAGCTCCTGTGAAAATTCTCTGCTTCTGACTTCTGCTATGCTCTGGAATAGCTGCTCAGATTCTTCACCTGTTTTTATTACGCAGTGGAATTTGGAAATGAAAGTGTTAACAGCAGTGAGCATCATCATTGGCTGTGTCAGCTCTGTCTGTGACTGTCCATGCTGTACTGCTTAATCTTTTAAAATCTTACCCTGCTGTGCAGACTGCTCAGTAGGAGTCTGCTGTGGATTGCTTGGGTTCAGCCTGTATTTTGGCAGACCAAATCCTGCTCCCAGATAGCTGGGACAACTGATCAGCCTTCTTCTGTGGGGTGTGTGTGTGTGTGTATGTTTATGTACAGACACTTGGTGTATATATTTTGTGATTTTCAATTCTGTGTCCAGAGTGTTTCCTTAACAAGCTTTTTTCACCTCAAGGGAAAGAGGTCTTGTGCAGGGATGTGAGGTATGGAGACACACTCCCCTGAAACTCGGTTTATTTTGTGACTTGCCTGGGGGTGAGTCCTCCCTGTGGGCAATCCTTGGCTCCATCACCTGCAGTACAGCAATAGTGCAGAGGCTGCTCTGGGGCCTGCAGTGGACAGAGCTGGTTTCACAGGTAAGTCCTTCCCCTGCTTTGCCCTCTTCTGCACCAGCTGAGCTGAATTCCAGCTTCTGGGTGCCCTTGAAGAGTGTGTGTGTGTGTGGCAGTCACAGCTGTCTGTTCAGGCAGCCAGGCTCTGATCCTGCCTGGCTCTGTGTATCCCTGCGTATCCACAGCTCCCCTGGAGATACAGGGGAGCTGCAGGAGCTCAGTTCTTGGCCTTGGTGCAGAGTTACTGAGAGAAACTGCTTTGTGACTTGCTGGGCATGACAACACTCAGTCTGCTTTGGGAGCTGCTGTCTGAGCAGGAGCTCTGCTTTGTATGTACAAGCCTGGGTACAGAACAAAGCTCTTGGGGGACACCATCGTCTACACAGGTTGTTTTGTCTTAGTTGGGACTGATGTGGTCCTTTTTTCCTTTGGCTGAAATTCATTGGCATTTTAGTGCTTCCCATTGGCATGTGTTCAAAATCTTGTTGGCTCATTCATGCTGTGGGATGGCAGGGCTTAATGAAGTGGTGGTGTAACACATCTGTGTTACCAAAATAAGCTCCCTCTTATCCCATGCTTTAATAAAATCTGAACAGCAATGAATCAGTCAATGATGCTGAAGTGTAAACCAGCATTGTTGGTGTCTGATGAAGTACACCATGAGCTCAGACTGAGAGGTCTTTCCACTCATCTGCTTTTCAGCTTCTCAAAGAACTCTGGCACCACTGTGCTGCTTCGTCTTGAATTGTGTTTTTCTAAATTTGTTCTTCATAATAATTGGAGGAGGAGTTCCACTTCTAAAAGCAGGTTCCACACAGAAGCACAGAGTTTGTGAAAAAGGTGGTGTGCTATGTCAGCTGAGAACTTCCTAACCCAGAGCAGACCTTGACCTTCATCTTAAACTAGTAGTTTCAAGGGGAAAGAGATGGGGAGAAAATGGTCTTTATTAATGCTGGTAGGAAGCTGTGTTCCACCTTCAGCATCTTTAATTAAAAGAAGTTCCTATAACTACCTTGCCATGGTTATGAATGACACAAAAGTGTTTTTTCTTCTCCAGCCAGATGACAGGAAGACACTGAGCTTGGGCAGCAGCTGTGTTCAGAAAGGGTTGTCAGTGGTGTAGGCAGAACCATCTGCCTAGCAAGGCATTTAGCTTGGGTTGCTTTTTCTAGGCCAAGATAGTAAATCAATAGCTTATTTTTCACAGTGTTACAAGTAAGATGTCAATGGGGAGATTTACAGTGTAAACAGGAAGAGGGCAGCTACCTTTATTGGCTTCTTAGTGTCCCAGCTGCACTAGTGAGGAAACAAAACAATATTGCAAAAAAATAAAGCCAAAGCAAATCATCCTGAAAGAGGTTGAAGATCTAGAAACACAACAGTGTTCTTATCAGACATTTTACTGTTTCTTTTAAATAGACGTTAATACCCCCCACTGCCTAGGGCTGACCCTCCCTTCCCTTCTCACAGAACTGTCAGTTCAGTTAAACTCTTGTTTGAACAGGCCCTTTCCTCTCCACATGCCAGGACTGTTGGTCTGCTCTAGTTAAATACAGGAAAAGGTGTATATAGAAATGGGGAGGGGTTTTAAGAGATCATGGGGTGAGAATTGCTCCATTTTGTTTCAGTTAATTTTATAATCTGCTCCTCTGGAGATTCCTGTTGCCAAATGTTGTTTGAAGTGACTGCAAAACTCTGAGACAATTGTGAAGAGCAAAATAGTAAATAGTATGCTGGTCACGGTTGGAATTTTATTCCATTCACCTGGCAGATGACAGAGCCACCTGGGTATGAGAGCAGCAGCCTTCCCAATGCAGTCACCACATGCACTTTCCACTTGGGCTTTGTTACTGATGTTGTTTATTTCAGAACTGAAATGAAGGCTGTAGTTTGAGCACAGCAGTAGTGCTGACCTGAGCAGTCACATTTGCTGCATCCCACCTCTGTGTTCTTGTGCTGCTGCACTGTGTGGAGAGGATCAGTGAAATGGAATAGGAATTGCTCTGGCTTATCAAATAACACTCTTTCCAGTTATTTTTAGCTTAGCCAGCTCCTAATGTGGTTTGCCATGGTCCCTGCAAATGGACAGTGGGTGGACGTGGACAGGAACCTACACAGGGGAAACTGCCTGAATCCTAAAACTTTAGCCCTTATAATGAAGGCCCTGCTTTTGTTGGGAAATACTTTTCACTTCCAGGTTCTTCTTCTTACAGCTGTGCATGGTTTGTGGTTGTTTACTTGTTTGGTTTTGCTCTTGGTGTTTTTTACCTTATTTTTCATAGAAGCTTTTCTTCTTTCAGTCAGTTTGCACCTCTGATCTAGTCAATGCTAAAGCTCCTGGTGTCTTTGGCACAAAGCCACAGGTACTTCTGAATGTAGCTGCCTGTCCATGTATCTCTGTGCTGAAAAGTCTCTACATGTGAACAACCAAATTTGCTTTCTGCCTGTTAGACTTGCAGTAAATGAGGACAGCTAAACTTGGTGCACAATCCTGAGTAAGGAGTGGAAAAGAAAACTGCAAAGGTGTTCCAGTGTGCTTTGGGGTTTCCTTTGCCAAGGACATCCACTGGCCTGACTGCCAATATGAACTGAACATGGAAACCTTTCCAACTTGCCTGAGAAAACATAGCACAGGAGAGGAAGCTAAAGATGCTGTAAGGAAAGAGATTCATTTTCTGCTCTCTCTAAGGCAGGAACCTGAGGTATTCATCCATGTTCTGGGGTGTAATGTTGTGCCATTATCACTCAGTGGTAAACAGGAGGAACAGTAGAAAAAGAAAAAAGGTAACAGGAGTTTCACTGCTTTGGGCCCTGGCCCGCACCGTGAGTATTCACACTCTTCCTAGAGTGAGTGGTACCTGTGTAATTCAGCCTTGACCAGATTTCTGTCTTTACCTGTTGGCAAGATATTTGCAGCCAGTCATGCTGGGAACATCCCTTCTTCATGTATGTGTGTGTTTGCTGTTTAGGGCTCTCAGTGGGGGCGATTAAACCCTTTAAGTGCCTGGGAGGATGTGCAGCAGCCCCTGGGACATAGGCACTGTCAGCTGTCACAGAGACAGGCTCAAGTCTTGCCTTCTGCAGTGGCAATGGGTGTAACTTTGTCTCCTAATGTTAGTCACACCCCGCTGCTTGTAGTATATCCTAGAATTTACAAATGTCTCTGTGGAGACACCCTGTATTTGAAAGGCCACATCTTCTAAACGTGTAACCTGTTCTCCTCCTAATCACAGCTGTTGTTATCGCTTGGACTGCCCTGTCTGGTTTGTGGTGTGCAGTGGTTGTGCTTCCCTCCCAGTATTTCAGTTGGATTGAAGCTGCTCAAAGTGTCAGATGTCTTGGAGAGATGGGAATTTACACCGCTGCTACTCCTGCCCTGCTGCCTGCTGTGCACTTTGTGCAGGCTGGCTGGGTGTGAGGTGTGTGTGATTCCTCAGCGTGCAGCACTCCAGGGCTGCTGACTGGAGTTGTCGGGAGTAAAGATGAGCAGCAGGGAAGTTGTGCTGGCAGAAGGGAGATCCTGGGAATTTGCATGCTACAGAGCAGTCTTGTCTGGACTCTGCTGGATAATCAGGTTAGCTTCCTGGATTTTTCTAATGACTCTCAGTAGCTGTAGTGAGCAGCTTCTTCTGTCCTGTGGGGGGATGCCTTAGGTTTCCCTGAGGTGGAGAATGGCCTCAGTAGTCCCAGCTTTCACATGATGGGTGGATCATGGAACCTCTTCTGCATGGGCATTAGATCTGCCTGTCCCCACAAATACGCCAATGAGAGCAAATGCAACATGTCTCAGTAGCAGACTGCTACAAACAGATCAGACCTGTCCTCTAGTCTCAGCATGAACTCTTCATGGAATATATGGGCAGATTAAAGAACTCTGATCTTCTTTTTTAGATGTTTAATGATCTGGGTTTGACACACCTAAAAGATTAAAAGTGGACTGCAGTTAATTCATCTCCTAAAGACTTAAAGGCGCTGTCTGCTATGGGGATAAAGCTCATCTGTGGTAGAGACAGAAGTTTCTTGGAGGCTGGTGAACATCCATGGCCTGGGATCCCCCGGGGGAGGGAGGGTGGAGAGAACCACCAGCTGTCTTGCTGCTTCCATATGCAAGGTGCATTGCTTTCTCCTCCTTCCATCTCAAAAATAAGATGCAGTTCTCAGTCTGTATGTGCACATACACACTTGACTCACGTGTGAGGGCCTTACCTGACATCGAAGCATTGTGTAAAATTTACATCTGCCAGGTCTTGTTTCTGCAGCCACTCCACATGGTTGAGAGATTACTTACTGGAATGAGAGAGCAGAGGATGCAAACCTGAAATGGATGTTGGTGATTGTGGGAAAATCTGCTGAAGTTTTGGATTCACAAACTCCTTTTTTGCATGCTGCATAAGCTGCAGTTGTCATTCTAGTGTCCAGCAATGTATTTGGAAGCCTCCCCTCCTGGGATGCTGTTTCCCTTTTGTTCTGTTCCCCAGAGAGGGTTTTATGTCCCCTGCAGAGGCGACAGTGCAGCCTGTGTTGAAACTGCTTGTTTAACTCTGGGTTTGAGCTGGTGGCCCTTTCCTGGGGTGAGCTGTTGTGTGTGGCTGCAGTTCTGCTTCTGCAGCCCATGCTCCCAGTCAGCTTGTCCAGCAGTGGGAGGGATCATCTTCTGGACATTTTCAGTGATGGGGTGCCTGGTAAGAGTCTGTCAGCACTGATAGCTGGCTTCACTTCATGTGCCTAAAGGAGAAACACGGTCTGAGGCCATAGGCAGGCTTGGAACTAACTTGGGATGGTTTTGTCTTTGATTTTACCTTGTACTGAAGAATGAGTTTACAAATTAATGGGACTTTTTGTTGCTAAATGAATTGGTTTTGTACTTGAGTGGGGGCTTCAGGGTTCACTAAACATCCTTACATGTATGTGTACTGTCTTTACCTAGAGAAGAGATAGAAAGGATGAAGAAAATAGTTTGTTTTGCATCTGTTTAGCATCCTAGCGGAGCCTTTTCTTCATCCATACAAGAAAAATAAAGCTGTAGGGATTTGACATGGCAAACGTATCTGTTCTTTTTCTTTTGATATTTGATCTTTGTGGCCTGGGGACAGGCTCCTGGTATAGGTAAACACCATAATTATCATTTGTAGGTCTCAGTTTTGTGTGAAATTGCACATACTGAGTGTGCTGTTTCCTGGGTTTGGAGATGATGATTCAGGATATGTCAAGGAAATAAACAAGATGTTTTAGCTTTCCATAGCTTGGGTATTATATCTTTTAGAGAATGGTGCTGTATTCCCCAGGCAACTGTATTCACAGCCCATCCACACTGATGTACTTCGACATGTGCTCAGCACAGGGCCTGAATCCCTGATCCTTCTTCAAGTAGCCTGGCCAGCACTAAGAAATAAAATGACATGTTTCTGTATTGTTTATCACCAAGTAAACAGTGATGTGCAAAAGCTAGAGCTAGGGTTGGAAGGCACATTAGTAACTTAAAGGTTACAAAGGAAAAATAAAAATAGAAGCGGTGTTGCATTCCGGTAACTTATCCCTAAAACAGCCATGTGTAGATCCCAGGAATTGACTAAGCTTCAGCCTGAAGGAAAATGAAACAGTTTTGCTTCAGTTGCAGTAGAAGCTTTTAAGTGTACCCACCCCATATCTACTGTGCGTGTATCCTTCCAGTTTGGATTCTGAGCCATGAACTAGATCACAGAGCTGATCCAGCTTAGAAGGAAAGCGTCAAAGATATTTTTCTTTGAGCTGGCTGAGTTCTTTATCTGGACCACAGGAATCTGTGGGGTTGCAGAACTAAGGGGATAAGAGGGGAAAAGGGCAGTGAAGTGGTTTATGGCTTGGTGAGGGAAACCTAAAACCCTATTGCTGCCAAGACAATGCATTGTCAAACTATGGCCTCACACATTCCCTGGCATAGAAACACAAGGGTGCAAACTGCCTTAGCTCTGTTCTGCTCTGCAGCTGTGGGGATGTTTTTGGAGTGAGTGTAGACATTGCAAACTTGTGCTAGCCGTGCTACCATTCACAAAGAAGCCACAGTGATGTGGGGCTTTGGCAGGATGTACAGCTCCCTTCCCCCTCCAGGATTCTAGGTATTTACTTAGGCAGGCAGGTCTGAGCTGCTGTGGCTTCACTGCTCTTTTAGCAGGATTAGCTGGAGCACAGCTCGCTTGGAATCTTCTCTGCATGCTGCTGTTAAGCCTCTCAAGCAGCAATGGATGTTGTGCTGCTGTGAAAGTATGACACGTGCATTTGAACCATTGTGTGGCCGTGGATTAGACGCAGATAATCTTCCTTTTTACTTAGAAGTTAATTTCTTTTACCCTTCCTGATTTCACATTAGGTCTATGATTTCATATTTACAAAGAATGAATGTGGCACCCAGCAGGAAGGGTGTAGGCAACAGGACAAGGGAGCAGTGTTGCTGTGCTCTGTCTCAGTGCCAGTGAATTTGTAGCTGTAAATTTGTTAGATTCTTCCTTGCCCCCCAGCCAGGTGAAATTTGAAGCAGTGAGGGAGTGAAGCAGTTTAGAAGAGGGGAGGCGCAAGGTCACAGAGGAAAGAAATACTATGTTTGAAAAAAACAAAAGAAAATGAAAATGGGACAGAGATGAAAAACAAGCTGAGAGGATGGAAGCAGTAACTGAGGAGGGAAGTGCTAGAACAGACCCATACAAGCTAAAGCAAAACAAGGCCAGGCTGTTGCTGTCAGAACCAAAGGTGGAAGTAAATGCTTGAAGGTTTTCTTGCAGAATGTGTGAATTAATGATGAGCCTTTGTAGCCCCAGGTGGTTCACAGCCCGTTGTGCTGGTGCAGGAGAGTGGTACTGTAAGAGAATATCAGAGGGCCAAGGGGTAGAAATAGCTCCTCTTGTGTGCTGAGAGGGCTCATTTCTGTAAGTCACAGCTGCTGCTCTTCTCTATGGGATGAGATCTTTTTCAGGTTACCCAAAGAGGAGGAGAAAGGGCTGTGCCTGCTGGTGAGATGAGGAGCAGAACACACATGCAGCTGTGTCCTCGGTGTCTCTCTCTGGTGCTCTCTCAGCACACTGTGCTGGAGCCCATCAGCCTTGTTTCCCTGCCCTTTTTGTTGTCAGCAGTTATCTGTTGTTGCTGTGCCATCTTCCTGTGGCCCTGATGGCAGAGTTATTGCTAGTAACTCTGAGCCTGGCTGGCCCTAAAATGAGAATAAGAACCCTCTTAATGCTCACCTTAACAGAGACACTGGCTAAGAAACCAAGTGCTCTTGCTTGAGCCCGTGCGCTGTCTCCACTTGCCATCGAGCAGAGCAGCACCTAGAGCAGCTGGAAGTGTCAGAGCAGCTGAGCTCCTGGCTCTGATCTCTTTGCTCTGGTCCTTTGCTCCCAGGTGGAGGCTGAGCAGCCTGTGAGCATTGTGCTGGGCCGAGGAGATGTGAATAACCCAGTTTCCCTGGCAACAGCGGGCTCTTTAATCACAGAGACACAAGGCTACCTCTGTTCCTGGTGTTCAGGCTTGTGTAGTATATCTGGCTGTGGCAGTACTTTGGTTTTCTTGGAAAAAATGGCAAATAAAAGCAAGAAGGCCTTTCTGCCTTTGAGATAATTCAAATCTCCATAGGTGGATTTCAGTGCTGTATTCTGCAATCATAGAAAGAAAAGGGATTATAACTACTTCTAAGCTTTTTAATGAGTGAAGAATCCCTGGAGGATACAGAAATAAAGTTTTAAATTCTATGTGGGGCTTTATGAACAGATCTCATAGCAGTCTGTGACACTGATAGATTCATTCCTTGGTGAGATAACTTATTTTCTTTTTTTATGGCTAGGAAGACAAAATGATTCAAAGGTAGACTGAATCTTGTTGCAAAGCTAGTAATAAATATCCCTCTGAGCTGCTCCTCCACCTGGCGTTTCCTCCAGTTTCAGGTAAAGGTTTTCCTGTGCAGTAGGAGACAGAACACATTATGGGAGGTAGAAGTGTGAAGCTGTTTTTTTAGCTGGAGAAAGTGAGGAAGGTGGAAATACTGTTATTCACTGCAAGCCTTTCTGCTGATGTATTTTAGTCTGCATTTACTCCCCCACTAACAAAAGTGGAGCAAACTATTCATTTTGAGAGTGAGCACTGGGAGTGAAAAATATATTCATGCCTTAATTTCTGCACAGCGACTTGGTCTTGTTACTGCAGGAGTGCAGAGAAATGGGTTTGGATAAGAATAGTTTGAAGAAAATTCTTCAGGAAAAAGGAACTTTTCCTTGAGTAGGCTTGAGGCCAGCAGAAGTGCCCAGCACTGATGTTCTTCCTTGGATAACACCCGTGTTCAATTGTCAGTGATATATCACAGGTTTCTTGGGTTAGAAAGTTCCTGTTTTCAGCAACTCCCATTCAAGCTGCTGTTTAGCAAATGAACTTAGATAGTGTTTTCTAAATGGTTGTGGACTCTGGAAATCTCTAACATCTAGACCAAAGTTCCTTCCAGAGAACAGAGACCACCTTCCCTCTTGTTGCTGTGATTGTGCACAATCTAACAAGTCTTTTGAGGAACTCTGAGAGCTTGAGCACAAGGTAATAACTCGAGCAGGTGGGTGACATAAAGCTCATTGAGTTTGTTAAAATAATATTGCCACAGTTGTTCAGCAGCCTAAAGGCCTTGTACCAGGCTGATACTTAGCTGGGTGGCATTTGGTACAAGCTGAGACAGAGGCTCACATCAACAGTGAGTTTTATGTTGGGTTTTCAGTATATTGTTTGTGTAAATTCCCCAGACCAGCTCTCCCTCCTGAAAAAGCCACATAGATCAAGTTTTATTCTGTTCCACATAAAGTTCACATCTTTTACTGAAATGAGTCATGCTTTAACTGAGTTTACTGTGAGGGAGGAAAGTGGGCTTTAAAATGTTACTCCTCCACCCTGCTTTAGTGATGTATAACAGGATTATTAGTATGCTTGGCAGCAGCTGCTTATTATTTTCACAGAACCTGGATATTTGTGAAAACAAGAAATTGCTTCTACTTGTGTTCAAGTGTAACTGTTTTTCCTTTTTTGATGGCTTTGTCTTCCATAAGGCTCACTGGTTTCTATAAAGGCAGATCTAGCTTATCTCCTTGAGGTTATTTTTCAGTTTGGGGAGAAGGGTGGCATTCTGTGACTTGTCGCTGAAAGAGGAGGAACAACTCTACCATTTTGTGGATAGTGGCCCGTCCACGGCTGTTACTGTCACACACAGGACACTTCTGGGCATTGGCAGGTGAAAGTGCTTCACAGGCCCCTGGAAATCGTGGCGCGGTGTCACTGTGTAGACACCAAATTTGGCTCCTCTGTGTATATTTCTTTGTGCAGAGAGGTGAAAAGCCTTTTTGCTTATAGGAGCAGGAGCTGCTCAGTGTGTGTCCTTTTTACCGATTTTTGCAGGAGCAGTCTCTGTACACAGCAACTAAAGCTGCCATAAACAGTTGTGCTACTCATTTTTCCTGCAGAAGTTCATTGCTGTCTCATGCAGTAATGGTTAACTTGACTCCTCATAGCACCATCCTTTTGTGGTTGTGTTTTGGATGGGTTGTTTTAGGGTTTTTGCGGGGAGGGAAGACGGGATGTATAGAAGGGAACAGTGTGGTGGTTTGTTTATTTGTTTCAGGGTTAAGCTCAAAATTGGAGGAGGGGCAGCCAACAGAAGAGGACCTTTCAGGATTTTATTTTTGGCAGTAGGTTGGTTCACTTGACATGTAGGACCTTTCCTACTCTTCTTGTTGCTGAGAGGTACGGAGAGAGTTACAGTTCTCCCCTGAGTTATGTGTTACCTATCTTTCCTAAAGTGGCAGGGGCATCATCTGCTCTTGATTGACAGAAAACCCTGAGTCTGTTACCCAGTAGGTTCCTAAACCCAGACTGGTAACTTTTATGGAGCCGGCAAAAGCATTTATTTATAATGCTTTTGAAGGAAAATGTGAAGGAAAGAGCTGCAATTAAATGACCACTAATGCAAGAAAGGACTTCACCTTTTAGGACTTAGAATAAGTGAAATGAACTTTGGTGACAACATGAATTTAATTATATTTACTCCTCTCCTTGATCTGTGTTTAACCATGGCTGACTCTGGGTTTGCTGATAACTGACCCCAGCAGCTGGGGGGCCGTGCCCGTGAGGTGAGGGGTGAGCAGAGCCTGTGTTGTGTTTTGCAGATGCCCCGTTCGGGGGGACCCCGCCCGGCTACGCGTACGATGCTGACCGCGCCGAGGAGCAGAGGCGGCACCATGACATGATGCCCTACATCGACGACTCGCCGTCCTCCTCGCCGCACCTCAGCTCCAAGAGCCGCGGCAGCCGCGACACGCTGTCCTCGGGCTCTCTGGAATCCACCAAATCTGTGAGTCCTCCCCTGCCTTCCTGCACTCAGCAAAGCCCTGGAGGTTGCTAGGGCTGCTCGGCCTTACCAGGGGACAGACGGGGACCGCCAGGGACTGCCGGTGCTGTGGGGTGTCACCCGACGTAACAGAGCACTGCCTGGTGTTGTACATTTAAAGCTAAACTGAGGCTTTTAGCTGATGGTGGGCCTAAACTTCAGGGCTCAGTGTTGTGTATATGATTTTTGAGCCCTTTGTGCATTTTAGTGGAGAGAATTGGTGACTAATTGCAGTTGAGAGGGTTTCTGAATAGCAGATATTTTGGAAAGGAGACTGTGGAATGAAACACATTCATACATCTCTGCATGTGCGTTGTCATTGCCTTTCACGAGGAAAATAAAAGTTATTTTCAGGTAGGTTAAGGGTTTTCATCAAGCATCTGGAAGACCTATTTCCTTCATCCTGTGAAAATGGAATAAAAAGAATTAAAAGTGCCAGCTCTGAAATGGTGACTTTGGGTGGGAGATGGCCACTACTTGTCATGGATTTGACTATTCACTAAAAAGCTGTCTATATAATCAATTATCATAGATTAAAAATACAGAAGGGACTGCCTTGCCTGACCTGTGGCTTAACACGGCCCTTCAGTCTACCTTGCTTTGCTTTTGCTTCAGGTTCATGCATGACTATAGCTTGGAACTTCAGGAAAATTTCTGGTTTTGGTTTTACAATATTCTGGGTAGTGGGTCATCTGCATGCCTTGGTAAAGAACTACTGGCTCTGCTGTCTTCACAGTCCAAAATGTCTTTGTTTCACCTTGGATTAGTCTCTTTGACTTTCAGCCTTTTGTTTGTTTTTATCCTTTTTCAATAGATTGCAGAGCACTTGAGTCCCAGTTGCTGTTTCCCTGAATATCTTTGTCATTTTCAAAGTTTTGGGTTCCCCAAATCATTCATAAAAATGTTCAATAGCACAAAGCCAACTGTCACTTCCTTCCTACAGTACTTCTAAGAAAATGTGCCAAACAAGCTTGAATTCCCACACTGTAAATGACACTTTGAAATCTCTCATCCAAGTGTTTTAACTTGTGTTACCTTTATATTGTTCTTTCCTATTAATTAATATGTCATGGAAGATAATTATGGATATTTTAGAGATATCAGTGTACGTGTAAATCAACACCATCACTATCATCAGGCAGTTTTATTTATCTTGCATCAAAAGGCAAGTCTGAGAAGTGCCACAAACCATGGTTATACACATCCTTCTGCTCTCTGTTAGTTACTGGCACAGCTATGCTTACTTCTTCCAGGATGAATTCTAGGCTAAGAATCCTTCCTGATACAGTGGCCTTGTTCTTTCTCATTTATAAAATTCATTGTCAAGATCTCTTAAAGCATTATTGAGTAGATATATTGTTGGTGTTTGCTTAATTTTATTTGACTGTAAAGTATGGAATCCAGTTAGCTGCTTATGCTTTAGTGTATTCATTTTGAGATGCTTTCTTATCTCTCAAGATGAGAATTTTTGTGATATGTAAGAGGCTTTTGAATGAAGAAATTATCATTAGTAAATTCAAAACGCTGCAAAACCGTTTTAATATTGGCTTGAGATTTTCAGCTTGTGTTTCTCAAGATGAAGGACAAACACTGTGTGACTACACATGGCTGAGAGTTATCTTCAAAGAACCAGTTATGACAGTGCCTGGAAAAGACACTGCGTAATAGTTAGTCTTGTTCTTTATTTGTTTGAATATTGCCTCATAAGCATTTAACAGTAGTTACTTTAAAAGTTACTTTAATAATGCTTGAAGGCTGCTTCTTCAAAAAAATTTTTTAACATAAATTGCTGCTTTCTTTTCTCTGACTATAAAAGGATGTTTCATGGCTTCCAAAAGAAAGAGGTGTCCTGATACAGATTAGACTTCTAATCAGGAACCTCAACTGCTTCACTTGATCCTGTCTGTCATCAGTCCACAGATGACAATCCCTGGACAGTCCATGACAAGCAGAAAGAGACTAATTTATATCCAGATATTTCCCAAGCAAGTTAAACTTTCAGTCATCATGAACTGTGAGATGGCTTTTGCTGAGCTATGTTTTCAGCTATAGTGGAAAAGATATCAGTAACAAAATTAAGTGTCAAACACACTGCTGAGCCAAACACATAACATGTGTTGGACCAGAAATACCAGGACATATGTCTCTTCTATTTTCTTTTATACTAAACTTGATTAGCAGAAAATATATTTTGTTTAGTTCTGTGTGCTTTTAAAGTTGTCTTCTTGCCCTTTTACTTTTAACTGAGGTGCCCGCAGTTACTACTGAAAATTTCAATTATTTTTATGACCAGAGTTTGGAAGTGAAGTGAACTGTGTGCAGCAACACAATGTATACACTAGATACATCATGGCAAAACATTAAGGTTGTAAAGTCATTCAGAAGTTAAGAAGTCTTGAATCTTTATGATAACTTTGAATTACTCAAGTGTCCCATCTTTCCTGTGGGCTCCTGCACTGTGCAGTGGATAGTGAATGATACTCACTGGATTCAATATTTCATCTCTGGAGCTGCACCTTATTTTCATCTCTAGGGCGTGCACCTTATTTACAGGACTGCAAACTCCAGTCTGGGTACAAAAGTATTCATTTCCATGAACTCCAGATACAGCTGCAATGCCACACAGGCCTTAATTGTCCTTGCAGTGTTCCTGTGAGATAAGAGGATGGTATGTTCACTAGCCACAGGTAATCAGGACAGACAGGTTATGGGAGAAGCATCTGCTAATTTTGGGTGCTTAATGTGAGATGCGTAATATTCTGCAAAACCAGGTTCTGACTTTTAACACAGCTTTCTTCACATTAAAGTAAAATTCCTTTAATTTCACTTTGCAACCAAGGGTTAAGAGCACTCCAGTCAGGCACCCAGAAAATGGAAACTGTAGCAAACAGTGATATTTTTAATTTATTTTTTATAAATATAAATCTAAGTAGTTCACTTATCATACACAGGCATTGCAGCATTTTGCTGTGATGTTCATCTGCCTCATCCATGAGACCTCTTGGGGACTGCAATGTTGCTATCTGAATATTGAGGGCATTTTGCTTTGACTTATTTTACGGGCTTGCTCTGGGCTTTGTATTTTTCTGCCAGGTGTTTGACTGAGTTCTCCCACCTCCCTGGAGCACCTATGGCCTGTGGTTGGGTAGCACATCAGGGTTCACCTTCTCTGTCCAGCCACCCCAGAGAAAGTGCAGAGTGCCAAAAGCAGTGTCTCTTGCTAGAAGAGAATGAAGGGAAACCTCCTGGACTACTTGAGAAGGGGCTTCCTGCTGTTCTCTCAGTGTGTAGGGCGACCAACTCCCAGCACATTCTGTTCTGAGAATTGTGGTGTTTCCACTTTGTCACCTGGGCAGTATTTCCTACTCCCTCCTAGCACCTGTATCCTGTGAGCAGATGAGGAGACACTGCCTGCTCTGCCTCCAAACAGTGCCACTCCAGCCACAGCTGGTGTATTCCCATTCCACCTGTTCCCTGCCCACGGCACAAACTGATGCTGTCCAAGGAGGAGGACGAGGCTGCACCAGCATTAGTTTTGTCTGTGACCCAGAGAGGGACAAGCAACAGACACGTTTGTAGTGTGGCTCTCAGCAGCCCTTGACTTGTCATTTGTGTGGGAAGGAGGCCTTAACAAATGTTTGTAGGGTCTGACCCAACTTGCTCCACTTCTTCTGGCTCTTGTAGAATCTCAGGCTGGGCTGCTGAAGTCCTGCCATAAAACCAGTGCTTTTTCAAGCCTACAGGGACAGAGGAAAAAGGAGAAAGAGGTTCCACTCATGCTTAAGCTGTTTGTTTATTTAACTTGAGAAGAGATTTCATTTTCCCAAACCTTCCTTTCTGTAACAGCTGAACTGTTGTGATTGAACTTTACAGAAATTCTGGAAACCTCTCTTGGAAAATGTCAGCACGTTTGCCAAATATGGCAGCGCACGTAGCTTCAGAAGGTGTCAGACTGTTGGTAAAAGATAGTGATAATTCACTCCCAGAAAGAGAGAGAATGTGTCTGTCTTTCCCATACAGTGAGGGTGAAGAGCAGAGAAAATACCTGGGTAAAGTTAGAGGAGGACAGACGGAGAGCTTGCTACAGTGTTCTTAGGCCTCAGGAAGGTGTAGGGACAGCTGGAAAATCAGTGACTGACACCCTTCAGAAGAGAAGAGTTACTGCCAGGAGTTTTGGAGTGGGTAGCTTGCAGCCTGGAGGCTAAAGAAGGCTGGGAGAAGGGGGAAGCCTCACTCACTGTCATTCTGGTGCTGCTCCTCATATGAGGAGAGGTTGCAGCCCTGGGAAGTGCAGAAATAGGAAAGGCTTTTCAGGATGCTCACCAGCAGAGGCAGGCTCACAGACGTGCGTGGGGCTCTGTGGAGGAGGGTGCAGGGCAGGTAGTGGAAAAGCAAAGCTCGTTCCACTGCCCCAGGAAATGAGGGGAGTCCCTTCTCAGGAATTTAGAAGATGAGTTTTTGACAAAACAGATCTCTCAAATTCTTCCATATATCAAAGCAAGGGAGGCAGGAGTGCTAAAGCTGAGTGACTACCTCCTACTGTCTGTTCTGTTTGGAGGAGAAATTGGCTGGTACTTACCGACTTTCAGGTAGAATTTCTCTTTCCTTTTCTGCTGTGCATCCATGATTGGTGCAGCATTGGCAGCCATTGCCTCTCCTTAGATCAGATCCCTTTGTTCCTGCTGTCTGCCAGCTCAGCAAGGGCAGGGCTGTGGCAGAGCAGGTTGTGGATTTTGTTCCTAGCTTGGTCCCAACGGGATGCAGAGAAGCTGACCTCTGAAGCTACAGCAGTAAATGGGATTACTGCTCCTCTTGGTACTACTCTTGCTAACTTGTCCTTCCCCCTCCAGCATTTCCTAATCATTCTCCTTTCTTCCTCTCAGTATTTGAATTGGTTTGATTGTTTTGTTTTACTGTCACTTTCCCCTCACCACCCCCAACAGATGCAGTTTTTCCTTTTTATTCTCCAATTCTTTGCTCCTTAAGGGCTCTGCCTGGATGTACAGCCCTTCCTGAGGAGAGCTGGCACACCAGTACTGATGTTATAAATAATGTTGGCTCCTCTCCCTGCTGCTTCCCCTCCCCACATGGAGCATGATTGGCTTGATTACAGAATTTGCCCTGTTTAATATCACCAAGACAATGAGACATCTCCAGCAGAAGCTTTCAAACATACTTACACTTTAAAAATTGAACTCAGTGTTTTTCTCCTTTGTAGGCTGTCAGCTTCTGTATGAGATTGTGAGCTGTCCTTATGGGAAACCTTGCCTTTGAACGCATTCATTGCATGGTGTATGAACAGCCTGTACCAAAGGAAGAGTTAAAGTGCCTTTTATACGCCCACTTTGAATCCCTGATTCTCTTTAAAGAGCTGTGCCAGCAGCAAAGTCTGCAAAATCTTATGTATTGTGGTTTCTAGATTCTTAATCTGTGCTCTTCTAACATTTGCAAGAAAACAATTATTGCTGTTAATTTAAACAAGAACCAGGAAGCCCTGAGTTCTTAACCAGAGTCAGGAAGAGCTGAATCTGGCTAAACCTTGGAGCTGGTGAATGTCAGCCTCGCAGTAACTGAACACAACGCGCGATGCCAACCTGGTTAGTAAACTAAAGTACTTAGGCTGACAAGCTGTAAACACATTCAGCCCAGCCATGGCTCGGGGCCAGTGTGTGCCTCTGATATCTCCAGGGTTTCCAACCCCTCGCACTGGCCGTGGTTCAGGTTGCAAGATTGCACTGTGACTCAATCTTTTGGTTCTTAAGGCTTTGGAATAGCGAAAAGCAGCACCCAGTTGAGAAGAGAGGACACCACCAGGATCTTAAAGGCATGAGATACCTGTGTAATTTCCTGTAGCCTGCTTTCCACCTTCCTTATTGTTTTAGTTTTTTTTAAATGTAGTTCATGAGGAGTGGAAGCAAAGCACTGATGTCTTGTTTGTTCAGATCTGGCTGAGTGCTGGGTCCTCACAGCTCCCATGGCAGGGAGACAGGAATGCTCTGACTGCTGCCCTGGTACAGTCCTGTAAGATTTATCCTGAAACACATGGATAGAGAGGTAGCCAAAAGATGAGAGGGCAATGGAGAAAGGCTAGACATGGATGCTGGCATCAAAGAGGCAGGGACAGTCAGAGCATGAAATACCAGTCAGACTTGTACAAGTGGAAAACAGGCTAACCAAGCTGGGTAGGAAGCATGGGATGGACTGCTGACCACCTGGCACTCCCTGCTGAGTGGTTCGAGTTTGCCAATACAGGCTGCTCCCACTTCCTGCTGGGAACGTCCCATCTGCACTTTGGTGATAGGTGTGTTTTCCCCATCCTCTGTGGTCTGGTAGATGTGGTACCAACTCCTCCACTTGCCACAAGCAGCTCAAAGATTTCAGACTGCTCCCTTCTTGCCAGGGTAGGGAAAAGGAGTCCTGGGCCTTGGCAGGTCTCCCTGTGCTGGTGGGGAGCTTGATACCGATTCCCAGGATGTTCCCTCTTAACTGTCCTGGCTGGAGTGCAGGAACAGAGGGACAGAGGCTGTTGGAGTCAGTGTTGGTCTTTGTTTCCCTTCTGTGTCAGACACGGGCAAAGCAGAAATGCCCTTTAGCCCAGCATGCTTCACAGCTTGGCTGCTGTGTGGGCAGGGTGGGAGGACACACAGTCCTCCTGCTCACTGCTGTCCTGTTCTGGGTGAGCAGGTGAGCCTGTTCCCAAGTCTGTAAGTGAGGAATGTTGTAATACCAAATAATAAACTTACTTTTCTTCCTCCTGATTTTGGCACCAAGTGAATTTCTGAATCCTGGAGTACATTTCATAACAAGTGTGACTTAAAAGGACCCTGAGGCTGAAGAAGCACAGGGGCTGTTTTCCAGATGTTCATCGTGCTCCACGCAGCCCCAGCTGACACTGTGAGCAAAGGCCTCCCTCAGCAGGGGCTCTTGTCAGGACACAGCTCCTGGGAGGGAACAGGAGCAGCAGCACAATACACAGAGCAGCTCCCTGGTGATGCATTGATCCCTGACACAGCAGGAGCAGGGAGGGAATCATCTTTTCACACTGGAGGAGGCTGTATGCAAATTTGAGGTACTGCATTGGAGATCTTGTAATGGGCCCTGTGATTGTTGGATCAACTCCCCTGAGGCTTTCTTGAGCAATTGCTATGCAGAACTTAAAGCAGCCAGGCCCTGCCCTGTGTCCTGGCTGCCTGTGGCCAAGGCTGGACTTCTGCAAGCATCACACTTGGAAAAATGCCCCTATTAACAAAGGCTTAGGACAAAACTGTGGACTTTGCACAGTGCCCTTGTAATGGCCAGGAAGGCAGGCCTGCAGTGTGTCCTGGGAGATGTTTGTCTCCCTGAAAGTGCATCTCTTTTAACGGGAGGAAATTAACATTCCGCTAGAAAATGCCATCTCCGTCAGCTGACGGTGCCCAGCAAGAGCTGGCTTGTAAATTAAAGCTTTTACTTGTGAAGAGGAAAACTGTTCTCAGTGCTATAAGGAAAACTGTTGTGCCACTGTCGTGATGGGGACGTTTAGGTCATTTAAATAATTTGTCATTGTGTGCTGCTCTTTACAGATGTTACAAAAATACCCAGCTGGTTTTTAAATCCTCACCTTCTCCAAGAGAACTTGGTAAAGATAATTAGAGTGCTGTGTCAATATTGACCAGTTACCTCATCCTCAGCAATGCGGACTTTGGAGCACTGTTAGTTTTTCTCAATGCTTCTTTGTGTAGCTGCACTTTTTCTTTTGTAAGTGTTGTAAGAAATCTTTGGAAATCAAGAGCAATTGTGTTTTTCTTGCACCAGGGCTGCCACATCCCTTCCTCTTTGGATGAAGGCAATCTTTGTTAACCATCTTGGGGCTGCCTGTCTTGATGACATGTGTGTACCATGCCTTACAAAATGGTCCATGAGCTGGACATCCAGGCACTCCCAGCACAGAAACCATAAGGAATGGTCACAGCCTTGCTGAACGTTTCCATGCCAGTCACACGGATGCTGCATGGATGCACAGTCTGGTGCACTGTTCATTTTACCATGTAGTTTCTCACTTGTGTTTTTCTGAAGTTTTCTGAACACTGAATTACAGACTATTACAGACTCAAATTTCTGCCTTCTTTGAGATGCCTTTTCAAGATTTTAAAAGGCACTGTGGTTCTTACTGAATGTCACTGAAGGGTGGGATGCAAAGAGTTCTTCTTTCTATGTAGTACCTAATGTGTGTGTAAATCTTACTCATTTCCTTAGAACAGCTTCTGTCTGCCACTTTTATTTAAGAGGTGGTGGTGATATTTGACACCTCACAAAATTTTTATGAAGTAGTTGCTGCAAGTCTTTTAGGCTAGAATATAGCTTGTGAAATTTAATGAAACTGTTCAAAAATCAGGATGGTTATTGATGAGACAGAATCCAGAAATATCTGGGAGCGTGAGGATCTGTTCCTTTCTTTGTGTTGTGCGTAGGCTCAAAGTCACACTCAGGATGTGATAGTTCCTGCAAACTGAACCTCTAGCCCAGGTACCTCATCTGTACATCTGCAGAGGACCCTAAACTAAGTGGAGGCTTTTTGGGGGCAGCTATAGGGCTGTATATTCAGTCCCTAGAGTGGAGTGTACTGCTCTGCTTCCTGATCGTCCCACTGTGAAATCAAAAGCTGAAGATTCCTCTGGATATTAAGAGTAGGATGGAGCCCCAAAAAACCTACCCAAATCCCTTGTAAAGCATGTACCCTTTTAGAGCCGACTTCTGACTCTATTCTTAGAGACACTTAACAACATAAAAAGGTTGCAAGAGTTTTAAAATGCTATTTCTGTGAATGACAGGAATAAAAAGAACTGGGTATAGGACTCTGTAAAAGGGGGATGTTTCTCATTATTTATAACCTTCATTGCTCGACCAAATCTTTCTAGAGTTTTTGGAAACACTCAGTTTCACTTGATCAGGTTAAATGCTTTTTCAGGTAACAGCTTTGAGAGGAAGGATAATTGAAATTCAACAGAAGGGATTACTGCTTCTGTTAACACTTCATGCTAGTCTTTCCCATTAGCCCTTGAAAGTAGTTATGTGGGGCTTTTTTCCCCCCTCTCTTTCTTCAGTTGTTTTGGTTAAGAACTCCTTCATGGAATCCCAATAAGAAAATCAGCATGTGCATTCCAAGCCATGCTGATTATTCCATCCTCTCACTAAAAATAGACACTCTGTGAGCTGGCACTGAAAAATAATTTAGAGAATAGTAGAGAGTGGGAGGAAGAACAGCCCTGTGGAGCCAGGTCCGGCTGTGACCGTGGCGTGTTCGTGCACACCTGGGGAGGTGCAGAGGAGTGATCCTGTCTGCTCACAGAAACACAGCTTTGGAGAGCTCCCGTGGAAGGAGGGGGGGCCTTGCACAGAACAAGGGCCCTAAGATTTGTTTAGGAGGATGAATTCTGAATTTTTAAGTTCTGTGTTTTGAATTTTGTGAAGAGGTGTGGGCACCTAATTGAGACACCACAGTTGGATGACTAAAGCTGAAACCTGTAAATAATCTAAGTGGTATCAGTTGCTGGTAAATAAAACTTTCTTTAATGTTTTATGTTTGCATATTTCTAGAAACAAGATGCTCAGCACGGGTAGATGTTTCTGTTTGGTTTTTAGTCTGAAAGCAAATCGAAAAAAACAAGTGTGTTCTGGTCAGCTGAAAGGTGTTTTACTCTCCATCCTCATTCTTGGTGTTTTTCTTTCTCTCCCTGCAACCTGCTCCTTATTTTTTAAATTTTTTTTTTTTTTTTCTCCTTAACAACTACTTTGTAGAGTGAGCCAGACCTGGAGAAAGGCCTGGAGATGAGAAAATGGGTCCTGTCAGGAATCCTAGCCAGTGAGGAAACCTACCTGAGCCACCTGGAGGCCCTGCTGCTGGTAAGGCTGGGGACAGATGCCAGTTCAAACACTGGTACTTGAATTTTCACTGCTGCTTCTATCCACAGTTTCCCTGAACTTCACAAACCGTGGGTTACAAGTTGCTGGGTGCAAAAAGTACCAGTTACTCCTCCAGTAGAGAGAGAGGCTTAAAGGAAGGACTGGATGGAGCAGAGTTTGGGAGTTGTTAACGTGGCAGTATCCAGGAGCTCTGTCTTTAAGTATCCTGTGCTAATTATTACATGTTGCTGTACAGTTGGACAGAGATTAGGGAAATGGAGTGCAAAGGGGTTTTAATTGCAACAATAATATCCAGGGAAGATCCACCTACCAGAGGTGGCTGATCCCCATGAGAGAACTTGTTCATGTCTAGCTTTCAGGAGTTGTGTGAATGCAAATCTCACTTTTTATTAGGATGAAAAATAACTCTATGGAGGGCTGTGTTGCAGTGTGGCAAAGGTGAATGTTCATAGTTTGCATGATAATTATTTCCTTCTTTCCTCATTTCAGCCTATGAAGCCTTTGAAAGCCGCTGCCACCACCTCCCAGCCCGTGCTGACCAGTCAGCAGATTGAGACAATATTCTTCAAAGTGCCTGAGCTCTATGAGATCCACAAGGAATTCTATGATGGGCTCTTTCCCCGAGTGCAGCAGTGGAGTCACCAGCAACGTGTCGGGGACCTCTTCCAAAAGCTGGTGAGTCAGCTGCCATCACCAAAGGTGCTGGTACCCCTCACCCATCTCACAGGAGCTGGAGGTTCCCTTTGGTGACTGCGGAGCCCAAAGGGATCAAAGTCTGGCTGGAAGAGATGAGAGGTTTCTCACCTCCTCACTTTGCCACTGCAGTGGAGGCCCTACAGCAAAAGTGGCTCTTTCATTGTCTTTAATTAAAGACTGCAGCAAGCTGTGGTGGTAAAATAAATACAATTTCACATAAATGTTGAATCTCCAGGGTTTCTGCAGAGTCCTCAAAGCATTTCCTTTAGATGGAGATGGGAGAGTGGCAGTATTACAAAGTGAACTTCTTAACACCAACAGTGAAGTGTTCCTCATTACTGTTGAACTCCCCCACACATCCTTCTCTCTCTCTCTCTCTGATGCTTTGCTCTACCTGGTGCTGACTTATGGTCATCACCATTGGCTTTGCTTTTCTGCCACTATCCTGGCTTTTCTGTTCCCCTTGCTGTTATGCTGATGCAGTCAACCTGCAGCTGAGAATCCTCCAAGCAAGCTCAACAAAATTCTTTGAGTGCAGAAACGGACAAAGACATATACAGCATATTCCTGAGGCTGAATTAAAATTGCTGAGTTTCTGAGCCAGATGACAAATTGCTTGCATTCTAGGAGGTTTTTTTGGCCCCTTTAGCCTCTCCCCTAGCATGTGCAGAGAGCAAAGGATTAAGGGAGCTGTTTTTTCCTTTTTAGAAAAGAAAAGAAGCTGTGCATTCCTGAGGTGCCTCTGGTTCTCAGGGTAGGAGTGACATTCCAGTGAGGGGTTTATTGGCTGGGGAGTGTGCTTTACCAGGGTCGATCAGTTGGTAGCAGCTGTGTAGCCCAGTGTCAGCCCCATCCCCTATGGGGCTGGGGGAGCTGGCCTGGAAGATGATGTTTTCTGTACGTGCCAGAAGCTCAAGATGAAAATACAGGAATCTGCTTTTCACTGCCAGAATGTTTTAGCCAGGAGGGGTCAAGTTGGTGCCTTGGTGAATAGTTCATGGTATGCAATTTGAGCAGCTGGTTTGAGAGGACAAACCAGCTGCTGCTGCTGGGTGCTGAAGCAGGCACAGAAGGCTGCTGGAAGTGGCAGCCCCACAAGCTGCCCTGGGTGTGTGGTGCAGCAATGGGAATAGCACTAATTGGAGAAGACCTGAACATATTCCTTGGCAGGGCTGTCCAGCAACCCTCTACTCACTGCACAGCTACTCAGGCTTTTGTTTCAGACCATTTCATGTTGCTGGCTGATCTTGGGCGCAGGAGTTCAGCCCTTCCTCTGCTCTTACGTTCCCCTGATTTTTCTGCATTTATGACAGAATTGCTGATTTTGTTGGATTAGCATTGGAAACAAAGGAACAAATTGCCCTAGTGCAGGAGGCTTTGAGCTGGCATAGCAACTGCAGTTTCAGGTGGTTTGGTACAGCAGTGGTGGGAATTGCAAACTCTTTGCTGGACGAGATAAAGCTAATAATTCTTGGCAGGCACTGGGAAGCAACTAGATGAGAGAGACAGCAAGAACATCAGGCTTTATAAGGCATCTACACTGGATGTACATCAGATCTTTTGGAGCAGACTGTTTACTCGTGGTCATGTCATGCAGTCTGATGATAAACACTGAAATATCCAGATGTCCCTGGGGACATTAATTTTCTGTACTCCCACGCAAAAAACAGCACAGTAGATTGAAGTTACAGATAGTGGATGCAAAGAGTTTTAGAATTCCGTGTGTTCTGGCACAAAGTACAATCTATTTGCAACATCAAATTGACTGTTATTACACCTTTTCCTGTTGAGAAGAAGAAAAGATGCCAGGCATGTGGGAGTGAAATACGCTTCTTATTTTTGGGGAATATATTGTACCTATTTTTTTACAGCTAGAAAGGAAACTCTTTGTAGCTGTTTTTAGAAATGAAGAAATATTTAGAAAACATCCTCACTGATAGGCCTCAGAAACAGAAAAGAAAAAAGTCTAAAAGCCAGACATTTCTACTAACTCTTGTTTCATTTTCAGTGGGTTCTTTTTAATTGAAAAAAAAAATTAAACCAGCACGAAAACGGTGTGTGAGCATTATTGCTTTGATTGGAAGCTCAGTTTTTAATGAAAAAGATGTCTTTGTGATGACACATTCAGAGGAGGAAAATGAAAGCTTAGAAGGACTGTTCTGGAGCAGTAGGAAATGAAAGAACTGCATGGGAATGGAGAAACTTTAAAGCTCTGCCATGTCAGCTGGCATCATCCAAATCTGAATGGCATAAGCCCTGCAAATGGTCAGTAATTCTGACAGCAACATCTTCACAGCATTGTGCCTCAGAGGGAAATACAGATTTCATTCTCTCCACGCTGCTGGGGTCATCCCTGGTATAAGTGAGCACACTTCTCTTTGGCTTCAGTCATAACTGTGTAATTTTGTGTAAGGGTTGAGATAGGTTTCTAGTCCTTCAGTAAAATGTGACCTAGGAAATAGCTCACTGTTTCTCAGCTCTGTTAACAGAGTTTGTGCAGGGAATGTTGTCCTGAGAGTGGCTTTTTCTCTTCCATCACCTCTTGCACAAAGCTCCACAGAGAATAGGGAGCACAGTGGTTATGAGAGAGAGCAGGAGAGGGAAGGAGCAGTGGGGAAGTTCCCTGCTCTGCCTCTTGCACATCTGGTGCAGCGGTGCTGAGGTGAGTGCAGCCCCCTGGCAATGTCTCCTTGCTGCACCCTTGGCTGCTGCCTGGCACTGCAGGCTCAGGCTGCTGAGGTGTGCCCAGCCCAGCCTGGCAGCTCTGCAGCACAAAGCCAGCTCTGCACTCCAGACAAGCTTGGAGGCTACCCAGGGATTTCCCATGCTGGATCTTGTGTTCTTTGGCATGAACATGGCTGCAATTTCTAAGTCAGCAAATGGGATCAGTGCTAAGACTCTGTGATAATAATGACTTACTACTGCACTCTGAGGCCTGTTCCATCCTCTTCTGGACCAATTCCATATTCCTTCTGCTGGAAAAACTGCCATTTTCTGTCACCTAGTGCCCCAGTCACTGCCATCCAAACAGATTGTGCTCTAGATCTCTTTTCTGTATTTTCAGCACTCTGCTGCCCTGCAAAATAATGCTCACTAATGCAGATATGGGTAATATCTGGGTTTGACTTAGTATATCCATCATGCAAAGGCCAGCAAGTAGCTTACTGGGGTCACATTTGTGCTGTTGGGCTGAATCATTCCTCCCTGATTCATATGTTATGGCAAACAGCCAGCAGCTCCAGTTACATCAATGAGCTGTAATATTAATAGATACTAATCTGGCAGTTCAGAAGGGAAAAATAGATGTCAGAAATAAGGATGTGTCATTCTCGTAGGCTTTCACATCCTTCACAAGTAAACTTGTTCAGCATAGGGTGGAACTGGGTGCATGGGGGTACCAGTGCTTGTTGGACAAAGTTGAGAGGTCAGAGATGTCGATCTGGGCCTGCTCAGCATTCCCTGCAGTTGTTTGGTGTGAAAGAAACATGACCTTGATCTTTAGATACCAAGACTGACCATCCCAAACTGCCTTCTTCCACAGCATTTATTGTATTTTGTTTTGCTTCCTGCAGGCCAGCCAGCTGGGAGTGTACCGGGCCTTTGTGGATAACTATGAAGTTGCTATGGAGACAGCAGAGAAATGCTGCCAAGCCAATGCTCAGTTTGCTGAAATCTCTGAGGTAATGTCACGGTGTTCAGACACACGAGCTGTCTGGCTCTGACTAATACCCTGCCATGTCACTCCTGTCTCTTCTCCAAGTACCTCTGCGGCCCTGACTTCTGGAGGAGTTGTGAGCTCCCACAGACTCCCTGCTTCAGCTCGTGTTCTTACACTGAACTGTACCCTGGGCTGGTCACAGACACAGCCTTTGTGTGCTGTCCCCACCCAGGAAATCTGGTAGAAACTGGTGTTGCTTTGAACTTCCCCAGCTCTGTGCCACCTTCATGCATTTCTAGAAGGGAAAGCTCTATATGAGTTTCTCAGATGTTTCTCTTGCTAATGATGATTCTGGCTGTGGTGTAAAAGCCACCCTTAATGGCTTGCACAGTGGCTGTCAGTGGGATTGCAGGCTTCACTGGCATGGAGAGGAGAGGGAAATTCTCTCCTGAAAAAGGCAAGTGTGTCAACCATAAATCTATAATACTATTCTTTGGCCTGCTCTGATTTCCTCTCTGTCAGAGCAGTACCTGTCTCAAAGCATTTTGAATATTTTTTCAGACTATCAGCTTTCCCTGCAGTGCATGGTCTCATTGACTCTTTGTATTGCAGTGATTATTTCTTGAAGAACTCACTTGCCAAGAAAACACGGATTTCATATGTGTCTCCTTAAAAACAATCAGATAAATCATCAGAGCTGAGTACTACCAGGGGTGTTTAGTGCTCTGAGAAAACTCCTGAGTACATTCTATATCACATGTCCCTTGAGACTTTTATGAGAAAGAGGTAAAATATGGTCTCTCAGTTTTGCTGTTTCTGACAAGTAATTCTGAATCATGCCAGTATCTACTGTACTCGGAATGATGGTGATGGTACTTCTGCATTTGCATCCTGGTGAGGATTTTGGAGCTGAGCACATTAATGCATGACATGGCCCATGGCAAAGAGCAGAGTCACAGACAGTGTTCCTTTGCTGCTGTGGAAGAACTGACGTGTCCAAGGTCACCCAGCTCTGAGTACAGGAGTAAGAAGTATAACCTGAGGGTATTGAATGCCAATCCTGCACTTTATTTCTTGGTGCTGGGACAGTGGCTACGTCCTTATGGACATCTTTCTTCTGCAGGTGATTTAAAAACTGCTGCATCCCCGTTGCTGTAGGTGGTTCCCTGCTTTGCTGCACATCTATTGACAGGTGCTCCTAAGAACATTGCTTAATATTTGAGATGTGTGGGTGCCTGTGACATGGCAGTGGTGGATTTACCAAGAAGGAAAGCACATTTTTCCATCACTGACTTGAACTGTATAGGGCTCTCCTCCTTTCACTCCTAGGCCTTCCCCTGGAGGAGCAGATAGTCTGTTGTGTTCCCATGTGATATTTCAAGGTGATTGACCATCTGCTACGTGGGTTTTCTTTTTCTTTAGAATCTAAAGGCCAGAAGCACAAAGGAATCTAAAGATCAGACGACGAAGAATTCCTTGGAAAGTGAGTGATCCCTGGAGAGGAGACTGGTCTGTCAGGACTGTGTGGAGGCTGTTGCCAAACCTCCACCCTCCCTTTTTCTTTTCGAATGCTGGAAGCTTATGGAGTCTGCTGACTCTACCTGGGAAGTCAGTTTCCTTTTGCTAAGTAGCAGAGCTTGTGCGAAGTAGGCTGCCTGCATGGGGAAGTGCCTCCTGGCTTCAAACCTCATCAGGGCCTTTGGGCAAAGCCAGCCCAACCACAGGGCTGCTGTGATTTTAAGAGGATATCTGCACAAATGCAACCCCAGCAGTGATGGTTTTATGGGGGCATTTAGAGAGCCTGGTCAAGATCAGGTTCCACGGTGCTTGTCTTTGTGCACATGAGTAGAAGACACCCCATGCTAGAAGGAGCTTCCATACTCACTCTTCCTGACACTCCTGCTGCTTTGTTTCCACAGCTCTATTGTACAAGCCAGTGGATCGAGTGACCCGCAGCACACTTGTCTTGCATGTAAGTATCTGAAGGGGAGTTTTCAAACTTTAAATCCCTGTCCTATTTTCTTTGACCTTCAAATTTTCCGTGGAGCTGAAGGACTGCAAAAATAAACCTGTTGAGCTGCATAAGAGCCTCTGCCCTGTACACCGAGGAGATGGATTCCATGGGTAGGATGCTGCTATCTTTGCAGTGATGTCACCAAGAAGTGCAGGGTATTATTATCTTCTAGAGATAAAGCCCTGCTCTCATCTGTATGAAGAAGCTGGAGCATCTTGTCCTACAGCTCTGATTAGGGGTGCTCGAGCTCTCCTGCCATCCAGTGCTGCCCATGACTGTGTTCTCTGTTTGTGTTCTTGCTGTCAGGATTTGCTCAAGCACACTCCTGTGAGCCACCCTGACCATCCCCTGCTGCAGGATGCTCTGCGGATCTCGCAGAACTTCCTCTCCAGCATCAACGAGGAGATCACTCCTCGCCGGCAATCCATGACTGTAAAGAAAGGGGAGGTGAGTCTTCCCGTCGTGTTATTTTCTCAGTTTCTAAATGCTGGTTATGTCTTTTCTGTAGAGCTGACTAGGAAGTTATGCTGTTAAGCTGTTTGTTGCTAAGATACAGTTTATCCAGTGTCCTTGTTCTCTAAAGGATGTGGTACAGCTCCCTCTGTTTTCTGTTCAGAAAACAGTTTGGAAACCGAGAGGAAAAGTATGGTAAGAGTTTTGTCCTTAGCATTGTTATAATAATTTGTCATACGTAATTTCTATGATGCACATTGCCATGCACTAAATGGATTTGTATTTTACCTGCAAACTGAAACCAAATGGGAAGCCTGGGAGGAGAAAAAGATGAGGAAACATCAGAAGTCATGAAAGATAAGGAAAAGCCATTTTCCAGAATCTTCATTTTGACCATAAAATTAATTTTCTTCATCTTTACTCTAAAGGGGAGTGTTGTAAATATGACTGGAAAGCAAAACAAATGGAATGGGTTGGGAAAGCCAGAGAGATGATTGACTCTTAAGAGTGTAATATAACCCTTCTTAGCTCTGTAAGGAGCTGGACTGCACCGAGAAAGGTCTGAGATGTGCAGATCCTTCACCTGCATGCAGTGTTGTGCAGGGAGGCCACAGAGCTTCTCTGTGGTGGAGTCTGCATTCCTCAATGGCTTGATTCAGCTGCCTCATAATTCTATTAAAAAGGGATTCAGTCCCTCCTGATAAAGAAAGGACAGGACTGGCAGAAGTGTTGAGAGATAGAAGGATGTAGGAGATTGGACACAGAGAGGTGCAGCTCGGATAGTAAAGGTGTAAGATGAGCTGTGGCAGCATTCCAGACACGGGCTGATCAACAGTGACCCGAATTACCCTGTACAAAAACGTCTCTTACAAAGCCCAGGAGATTTTTAAGATACTGTGAACCTTCATGATTTATTCCCAAATCCTGACAGCTAAACGTGCTTGCTTTTAGCTGTTAAACTGATTTTCAGCTGACAAAAGGTTTGCTGGAAGCTGCAGTTCTGGGAATTTGGTGCACTTTGTCCTGCAAGTCTTGCTCATTGTCTCATTTAGTCAACTGAGGACACCTCCAGCTGAGAAAAGAAGAGGAGGGGCCGAGCAATTGGAGGCTGATGTAGAAGCTCAGCCATCAGTCACAGTGCCTCAGTGACAGGGGATGGCCTCGTTAAAGTGGCGGCTGATTGAGTCATAGCAGAAAGCACAGGCTAGAATGCCCCTCGCAGGGGAGGGAGCAGTTTGTGTTCTCTGGTTGTCTGTCAGCATCTCAGTGAGGGATGCAGGCTTTGAAACGTGCCATGCAGAATCCTAATGAGGTGCCAGAGCCCAGGCAGAGGAGCGGGCTCAGGAGGATGATCCTGCTGATCGCTCTTTGGAGTGGTGTATTTGTCAGATCTTAGAAAGCAGGAGGGGGAGGCAGGGCAGGACTGGGCTCAGCAGGCCTGGTCACACTCTCACTGGTCCTGCAGTGACTCCAGGTATGGTGTGGGGAGGGAGGAAGAGGAGATACCAGAGGAGAGGGCTGTGGGTGTGCTAGGGAGGACTGGGAACCCTTTGTGCCCTCCCTCACTGCACACAGCTTTTCCTGAGACCAGGGAAGAAAAAGACTTGCCTTCCACTCTGGAAATCTGACCATGAATATTTTCTTTAGTCATTTGGCACCAATATCCCACTTCTGTCAAAGCAGTAGTGCCCCAGTTGAGCCCTCTGTGTCCTGAGAGTAGGTATGTTCACTCTCCATGTAGTAATACAGAGGCACAAATCTGCTCCCAGCTACTCTGTGTGGGTTAGTGATGGCTGTTCCTTCCTACAAGCTGCTCAGCTTGGGGTCATAGCTGGGTTTTGTTTATGCCTGTAAATCTTTCCTTTTCTACTTATCCTTTCCTCCCACTCGCCTTGCTGGTGCTTCCCCCGGGGTGACAGGACAGTGTGTGGATTGCATCTCCTAATTGACTGCTCTCAATGCATAATGCATTTTTTATTTTAATGAATCACCAGCTTGCTTTGATGGCTTTTTTCATTATTTGTCTTCCTCCCATTGAAGTTTCCTTGGTGGAAAGGAAGGAGGGTAAAATAGCCTTTTCCCCTCATGTATTGCTTAGGTGCTGATCTCAGTTATCTTTTTTCCCCAGTCCTTGCCTTTTATGTGGAATATTTTTTCCTTTTGAGTGTATTGTGGGGAGGAATCAAATCTCCTTTGCCAGCCTCTTGCTCCAGCTCTTTTTTTCAAGATTGCTTTGAACTGGGGAAAGCAGCCAGTTGTTAATCTCCCTAGTGACAGGCTGCTAAGGAGGGGAGTGCAGGTCAGGAGAGAGTACAGGCTCATCAGCACAGTGTTGTTCTCTTTTGCAGAAGTGATTCCCTGCTTTGGGAGCAGTGACTGAGCCTGCCCTGCCTGCTGGGCTCCTTGTGTGGTGCCAGGTGTCCATCCTGCACTCCAGCCCCCCAGTTCTGCTGGGCTCCAGAGGCTTTGTTCTAATCTAGACTTATGCATAGGAACTGGAAGGTTTCTGTCATGTAGTTTAATTTGCTGGGCTGGATGAGTATTTCAGGTAGCGCAAATAGATGGGAACAAAGGGAGTAAAATCCCTCCCCACAGGGCCAGAAAGAGCTGCAGCAGGGAAGGCAAAATCGGTGGAGTAGCCTGTGAGCAGAGAGTTTGGTCCTTGCTGACTGTAGCAGACTTTGCTGAGGGGCACAGTGCAGAGCAGCCAGCAGAGCCTCAGCCCCAGCCTGGCAACACAGGGGAGCCGGGGGGGGGATCTCTGTTCTTTGGGGTCTGTTTCCATTCAGCTTGATCCACTACATTCTCTTGCTCCCTTCTTTTCATCCCATCTTTCTACTTTTATAGTTTTACCTTTTTTTTTACTGTTTTTTAATGAATTATCTACAGGTATCCACTTTGCTAACCCTCCAAATAACCAAGCAAATGCGTGGAGGGGAAGGGAGTCTTAGTAGCCATGTACTTTGTGGCTTGGAATGTGAATGGTGGAGTCACCCAGCCCTTGGGGCCATGGAAGAGGCATCTTCTTGTCACTGCTGATCCTTCTGCACCACTGTTGTCTTGGTTTAAATAGGGAGTGAGGTTAAGGTTCTGCTGGGGGCAGTGCCTTGGGGAAGAGGGAAAACAAGTGCATTGGGATGAAGGATGTGCCACTGTTATGTGCAGAAGGAGGGCAGTAATAACCTTCTCTAGTCTTACTAACAGAGCAGCTCTAGGTGCTGCATGTTGGTTTTTTTCAGCTAGTGCTTGTGTCTTTGCCTACCAGAGGTCGAGGCTGGTGTTTCCAGCTAAATTCAGTGCATTTGTGCAAAGCAGGAATTAATGAAACAGCAAAAAATTGCAAGTGCACTTGAGAGGTGGTGGTCCCTTTCTTGACTGCTGCTCCTCTCATGCTCTTTGCAGAGTGTTGTTTCAGGGCAGTTCAGATCAACTTGAGTGTGGTGGCTGCCACTCTGCCTTGCCCTGGCCATGTCCTCCCACCCTCTCTGAAGTGTTCATACTGATGTTTGTGTGATCCCACAGCAGCACGGAGGAAAGGAGCCTGGAGTTTTGGGTCACTGGTGGCTGAGAGGCTTCATGGCTGGTCTCGTCAGCACCAGTCCAGACACAAGGGAGCTGACAGGCAGCTTTTTCTGGGAACAAGCCCAGTAGATCACATCACTGGTAGATCAGCTTGTGCTACTGTACACCTTTGTCCTTGCCCTGGAGAGGAGAGGCTGCTTGGCGAGCTGCTCTGTGTTTCTAAATGTGGTTTTAAACTGCAGTCGAGGGACTGGCTGACATTGCCTTAGGCTTCTGTTTGACTTTGTAGAGGACCAAGTGTGCTAGAGAAGGGAAAGGACAAAGGACATGTGCAAGGGAGCCTTTGAAAAGCTGGAAGTGAAGCTTAGACACAGCCATGCACAGCATGGGGCCTGGTGCCTACTGCTCCTGGAGGCCTTGGGCAGATGTTGGCAATAGAGCACTCAGAAATTATCTTGGCTGCTTCACACTCTGTCTTACAGCTGGAGCCAGAGAGCTCCTGGTGACAGGAGCTTTGGAAGAAGAAAGAGGCCATTAAAATGCTCAAAGAGCAGCCAGTTTAACTCCGTAGGCAGAGCATCCCTTTTTTTTTTTCTTTGCAGTGCTGGTCTTGCAACACACTTACACGAGAAATCATTTTCTTCCTACGCTCTGCTGAAAGCCAAACCACCTCTTCCTCACTGACATGTGCCAATACCCATCTCCTGGTTTTCCCCTCCTCTGTGCCTCACACATGTCCCAGCCCTTCCTGGGGCTCTCACCCACGCACGCTGCAGGCCTCTGCTGTCACCACATCGGATGAGCTCTTTCCTCGGCACACAAGCGAGGAGATGGCCTTTTGTGCAGCTGTGGGTCTGCTTGAGTAGGTTTTTAAATTCCACTTTTTTAATGTGTCTCAGACAAGCTGGCCACACTTCCTGGAGTTAATCAGTCTATGACAGCAGCAGGATTTATCATATGCAAACAGCACAAAAACACTGTGGGATGAATAGATGAGCACACAGGTAGTCGTGAGCTTGGGAGCAGAGGAGGGGAAGATGCTCAGTGACAGAGGTAAGAGGAGGAGGAGGACAGCAATAGGCAATCCAAAGAGGATAACCAAGCTCTGGAAAAGGTACAGGGAGAGCTCCTTTGTTCAGAGCACTGAGGTGGGTGGGAGAAGAAGCAGATGAAAACATGCAAAGAAAAGCAGGGCCTGAAAAGAGACGTGGAATTTATATTGTGCCAGTACAGGAGCTTTGCAAGAACCACTGAAGTTAACAGCACAGGCCTTGTGTGAGAGATTAAAGATGATCCTAATTCACTTTATTATGACACAAAATCAAGACTTTTCTCACACATTTCCTGGAACATCTTTCTGAAGCTGAGCTGAGCTCCTGTGCTGGACACCTGACAGTCTTGGGGGCTGTCTGTGGAAGAGAGGGGGTCACTCTGCCACTTTCCTGCCACTCACCCTATCACCCTAATCTTATGTTCTCTTGGAGGTTTATTTGGTGTTTCTGTAGTGAGTGTTATTTCAGAGTATTTTAAGAAATCTTTAGCACCTTTGGTTACTTTAACAAACAGAGTAACTCTGGGAACAAGATAAAGAGGTGGTTTCCCACACCAGAGCTCTTGCATGTCACATACAGCAGGCTCACCTGTCCAAAAAACCTTGTGTTTCAGGAGACCCCATTTAACAGGAGGCTACCAGAGGAATGTTGGTGGCCCTGGGTGGGAGGAGCTGACCAAAGTCTTGATACCAAAACTGCAGAGCGGAGGGGGCACAGGCCTCTGAGTGGCACAAGCCCTGTCTGAGAGGGCTGCTGGCTCCCCCAGGGTGGGAGAGGATGGGCTGACTCATGTCAGGAGGTCCAGGAAGGTGCCCTTTGCTCCCACACTGTGGGGTTTGGCGGGGATTTGGTAAGCCATTGGGAAATCCTTTTATTGTTTCCCTCTGACCTGCTGAACCTCCCGGCAAGATGACTCATTTGCAGCAAAGGATGTGCCCCTTTGCTGGAAGTGCCCCTCCTCAGCCCCACGGATGCTGAGCAGCCTGGGGCATGCCTGTTTGGCCCAGCCCTAATGAAAGTTCTCTTTCTCAAGAAAAGCTGGTAGTGAGGAGAGATTTCCTGACTTGATCCACAGATGTTTTCTCCTGTACTCTCCTCCCAAGATGCTTGATTGCTCTTGTGGCAGTTCACCCCTGCTGCTTGCTGGAGGGAGACCTTCCCAAATAGCTCCCATGAGCAAGAAGATGAGAAGAATGAAGGGTTCTGGGAAGCTCCATGTTTCCCTCTGACTGACTGGAATATATCTCTTTCACCTCTTTCCTTCTGTTCCAGCCAAGCTTAGGAAGTACAGGCTTGTCCTCTTCCACCCAGCTCTCTTTGTGGGACTTCTTGCTGCCTCGGGGTTGCGCTGTGTCGATGTCAGTGGTAGGATTTGGTTCCCAGGAGTGCTAACCCAAATAAACTCAGTGCCACCTCAGCTGCAGGTGGGAATGTGAAGGCTGTTGGGTCATTTGGCATGGAATGGCTGAGCTTTCTGCTCGGGTTTTGGGGAGATGTGCTCTCAGCAGGGTGCTGGGCTGGGGCCCTGGCTCATCTCACACACTGCTGGTGCCTGGCCGACACCAACAGGAGGTCAGGTCAGGACTGTGCCCTGTCACTGCCAGGCAGGGAAAGGACAGTGCCATATCCTGCTGGGTAGCAGAGATGAGTAAGCTCTGAGAAGCTCTTTACACCTACAAACAATGAGCAGAGGTTGAGCTGGCAGCAAGCAGCTATTCTCATTGCTCCAGAGGAGCTGAGCTGATTTGCAGTGTAATTAATATGCATCAGATCTAGAAACCTGAGATCAGGGGTTTGGCTTGCTCAGAAAATATCTTTCCCTGCTTATTATTGCTCCCAAATGAAATTCTTTGCAGGAGTGGAGAGTGTTCTTGCTACTGACAACATACCTCCTCCTGTTTGTTTATTTTCAAAGCTCAGTGTTTCTAGTTTCCTATCTGGGGCTTGCTCTCCCAGGCAGGAGGGGAAGGTGTGCTCAAGTGCTCATCAGCAGCAAAGGCATTAGTGCAGGCAGGAGTTCTCTCCAAAAACACTGAGAAGAAGCCAGGAGGATCACACCCACCTGAAAATAAACACTAACATATGTACAGGCCTTTGTGAGCTGAATCACTGCTGGATGCCAGATCTCCCCAGAGTCCTGCCCTGAGATGGTGCAGCAGTCTGCCAGGGAGCAGCCTTGCTTCCTGCAGCTCTGGGAAAGGTGCAGCTTTTGCTGCCCTGCTCACAGATTTCCAGGACCTTCGTGTAATGGGAGGCAGCACCAAGATGAGCTGCTGACACTGCTCCATGTACTTTTGCAGGTAGCTGTGGTGCTCTTGTAGCTGCAGATGGGAAAATGCAGGCTCCTAGTCCCCGTCAGGAAGTGTAGGGTGCTGTGGGACAGACTGTGGAAAGAAGAATTATGTCTGCAAGGGCATTTCTTTGTCATGTGTTCCTTGCCATGATGCCTGCTGGGCTCAGGACTGATGTGGTTTGTTTTCATTTTGGAGAGCCAAGATGGGAAGAATGGTAGGCAGAAGGAGAGGCAGCGCGGGGGTTTGCACTCCCACACCCTCGGCAGGGAATGCGTTCAGGGTTTGTTAAGTCATGCAACAAACAGACCCCAGGGGCATCACCTGAGAAATGGAGGCATCACTTCGGGTGTGAGTGTCCTGACCTTGCCCAGGGGAGCTGCTCTCGTGGTGCTGCCCTGTGGAGACCCTTCTGTGTGTGTCTCCAGTGGGGGGGTCCCAGCCGTGGGGCAGGGCAGCAGGGACTCGGGGCTGAGTCCTGAGCCTGGGGCTGGGCAAGGCTGGCAGTGAGGCAGCTGGGGAGGTGCTGGTTAGCCCTGCACAGGGTTAGCAGAACTCTCCTGTCTCCAGCCACAGCGCTGTCTAGGCAGATGTGGGATGTCTGATATGTCACTTAGTGATGGCAGAAGAGCATCCTCTTGGCTGGAATAACAAAGGAAGTACAGGTCAGAGAAGAGTTCCTTAGCATACCTTAGCATGTGTGGGGAAGCTGATGGTTCCTGCTTGTACTGGCTGTGAAGTGAGGCAACACTGACAGTTGCACATACTGGTGGAAATAAAACCTGCCGAGAGCTGAATGCCCTGACTTCTGCTTGAAAATCAGTGGGAGGTTCCAAGTGTGCAGTGTGTCCTGCTGATCTGACAGCACAGAGGACCTGAGCACAGAGCAGGGCATGAAACTCCTGTCGTGGTCACTGGAAGGAGCACACAGCCACCCGTCTACGTGCCAGCATTCCAGCCTTTTGGGCTTTTAACTATGGAGTTGTCTGTCCTGCCCCTCCCCCATAAGGGAATTAGGAAAGCAATGGTTCTGCCTGCCGATGTGTGCCCCTTCTTTAGGAGGCTGTAAAACTCCGTGGAACTAGAAGCAGGATTAAAGACATCAGAGTTGTGCAGCTTCTTTGCATCTTCTAGGTTTGGGGAATCTTTATATGGTATATAAAGAAGATTCCAATAGGCACGTGGTGAGGGTACATCCAGATGGTCCTTTTAAAGCACAGGCTGATAAGGGACTCCTGAGAAGTTTGCTAGATACACATGTTCAGGAATTATCCCTTACAGCACTTGTAATGAAGCAGCAGCAATGGCGTTCAGCTGTTAATGTTGACAAAGTCGTTCTGTGAATGGGAGAGGAAGGGGTCGAGGAGAGCTTTGCTGTCCCTGCTGGGGTGGCTGAAGCTGATGCAGAGGCTGGGAAGTGACTCTGGGAGAAGCGGTGTGTGCTGCTCTCTGCTGGCTCGGGAGGGGACAGTCCGCTGGCAGGGATTCAGGGACTCTGGTACGAAGGAGCTGGGCAGTGACTCACAACAAACTGCGCTTGGGCTCAGGAGCAGGGGATAGAGAGAAGCCCGAAGTCTGACCCTACCAGGTGGGGGAGAAGGTGCATGGCTCTTTCTGCCTCTGGGAGAGAGGGCTGCAGCAGGGAGCAGAGTTGACAGCAAGGAGTATTTAGTAGGCTTTTTCATTTTTCTGAATTAGACAAATGTGCTGAATTTGCTCTGGTAGGAGTCATGCTTAAGGACTGTGTTGCCCCAGTGCCAAATTTGGAGCTCGTATTGCACTGAAACGTTTTTCCTGTTTTTTTTTTCCCCAGCACCGGCAACTGCTGAAGGACAGTTTCATGGTGGAGCTGGTGGAAGGGGCTCGCAAGCTACGTCATGTCTTTCTTTTTACTGACCTCTTCCTGTGTGCCAAGCTCAAGAAGCAGATTGGAGGGTGAGAGTTTCCTTTTGGACCTCGTGCTTTGCACCTCAGCTGCAACAGAATCCTGGGTTTAGCCTGCAGTTTTAGTTGTATGTGGATACCCCAGACCTGGGTAATCATAATCCACAAGAAGCAGTTAGACAAGAAATGATCAGCAAGAGAGGAATGTTTACTGTATGAGATCCTGTCTAAGTCCTGACCCCTCAGGAAAGGTAATTCCTCCCATCCCTGCCCTGAGCCTACCTAGGAGAGCAGGATATGTTGTAGCTGCTGGTATTCTGGACAAATGTCATTCATTTTTCTACTTGCCCTTTCTTTTAATAGGTGACATTCTTCACTTTTTTTATGACCACATTTGTTAATTTTGGCTTTGCAGCTACAGCCTGTTAACAGTTTTACAGAAAAATGGCAAAGGTGCAGTAAACAGACTGTGTCAACCCCAAAGTGCAGCTATAAAAGCAGTTTTGCTGTCACTTTTCACAAATGAGGGGGGAGGAACCATTACCAATGTACTTGCCTCAAATAGGGCTTCTCTTCATTTGGTAAACGTTCTTCTTGGGGAGACATCTCTTATCTTCTTGCCCTCCTCAAGCAAAAAGTTATGCCTGCCCTTTTCAAAGCACGTGCTTGTGAGCAGTGAACCTTCAAAGGAGTGGGACATTCCCAAGAGTGGATGTTCCTGACAGCAGAGGTGAAGAGAAACATTTAAAAAGTGAGCTGCTTATCCTGGTGAAATCCCTGGAGAATGGCAGCTATGAGCTGTAGTTTCTCTCCTCTGGTTGGATTACACAGAGGTTTATATCCATTGGCTCACCTGCCCCACCTTGGCCCCAGCAGAGACCCAGGCTCAGATCCCAGGGGCCACCATGTCACAGGTGTGGCACGGCTTTAGAACTTTGCCACACCAGAGGCTTCAAAGAGAGAGCACGCAGGACCAAAATTGTCTGCAGGAGATGGATGTGGTTTCTTAGGATGAAAAGAACTAGATAACAAAATGAGTTGCCTTTTTGTGCGCTGTACCAGCTGCTGGCCCTGCTAGGCTGTCTTGCTGAAAAGCAGCCTGTTGCCAGACTTCTTCCATATGGGAATCACAGTAAAGTTGGGCCAGTATCTGCATCTTCTGCGCTATAGCAGGGACAAACTTGTGGGAAGGACTGGGTGTGACCAAACACCAGCAGTAGTAAAAGGTTTGAACCTACTGCCTTTCAGAAAAAGCCAACAATATGACTGCAAGTGGTACATCCCGCTCACTGACCTCAGTTTCCAAATGGTGGATGAGTCTGAGGCAGTCCCCAATATCCCACTGGTCCCTGATGAGGAACTGGATGCCATGAAGATCAAGATATCCCAGATCAAGAACGACATCCAGCGGGAAAAGGTAAAGGAGTTGAGCACTCCAGGGCAATGCAGACACAGGGTCTGTGCTCAGATGAGGTGCTGGTGGCAGCTCTCCCAGGGCTGCACCGTGTGGGGAGCCAGGCTGCAGCAGACTGTTCAGCAGGGGCTTGTGACAGCCAGGTGCTTTGCTCATCTGAGTGCACAGCCTGGGTGATGCTGCCCTGTGAGGAGGCAGGGACAAAAAGACCCTGTGGTTGTACCCAGCAGCCCCTCTATTCCTATGAGCACCCGTGTGGAGGGCAGGGATCTTATGCTGCAGACATGAGAAGGACTGGGAGTGTTATTTGCCAATTTCTGGCTGTTAAATTATGATCCTGCCAGTGATTTTGGTCAGAAGCCATATACTCTTGAATTTTAGCAGGCTCCATTATGTCTTTGAAAGTTTTTCCTACGTCACTGATGTCAAAGCAGCAGCAAATGTATAGAAAACAGCAATTATGCTGACAGTCAGATGTGGACATGGTGTCTCCAGCCCAGGCTTCTCTTTGCTTGCAAGATATGATTTCTGAGAGCTGTTAGATCCCAAACCTTCCTGGAGCCTAAAAGAGAAATAAGAGTTTGAACGCTGGTGGTGTGTAGAGCAGGATACGAATAACACTGACCATGCTGTGGGAAGGTTATTCCCCACGTTTCCAAAGAACACGCTTCTGCCTCTCCGGCGCTGGCTGGCTTTCAAAGAGGGCTTCCTGGAAAAAGTAAGTTACTAGGAAGAACATTTTGTGGAAGCCTTTTACTCACCAGCTGCAGGTGTCTAAGATACGTGCTTTGGTGCATCAGTGCTAAACAATACACGTGGCTGGGTTTGGGACTGGATTTTATCCAGGAAAAACCGTATTTTTAGCAGACTTCTGATGAAAATGAATCAGTGGGTGGTGAGCAGGAGAGTTCTGGGTAGCATCTACAGAAGTTCCTTAGAGTCTTTTTAGTTAAGGACACTTGGAGGACCTGGCAGTGCTATGGCTGCCCAGTGACATGATGCTACTGCAGCCTCTGGAACGGAAGATACAGGGTACAGATGGGACAGTGGCCACACACCTCTGCACTTCAGCTGGGACAGCTGGAATCGGGGAACAGAGCCCAGTCCAAGTGTAGAGATTCTGCAAGTAACACCTTTCTGAGCAGCTGGGAGTCCTGTGGATCCTATTGACTGCATTTCTTCTGCTCTGGGGCCATTTACCTACTCACAGGGTAGAGACTGTGGATTTCAAAGTAGCAGTTAGTGTAAATGGGGGCAGATTTGGAGAATAACACGTGTCTGCTCCCTCTCTCCCACACCCTTCAGAGGGCCAATAAAGGCAGCAAGGTCATTGAGAGGTTGAAAAAGAAGCTCTCGGAGCAGGAATCCCTCCTACTGCTGATGTCTCCCAACATGGCCTTCCGGGTTCACAATCGCAACGGCAAGGTGAGAGCACCCCGTCACCCTCAGGGGCCGGAGATCGTGGGGGCTTCTCTGTGACTGCACAGGCTCCTGCACAGGTGGGGCTTTGTGGCCTCTACTGCGTGTCCTCAGAGCACTTTCCAAGCAGCAGACACCTGTGCCAAAGGTTAAGATGGCATCCTATAAGGCTGTGATTTGCATACAAGACTGGCATGTAAGAAATAACCATAGAAATGAATCCTCTTTCTCAGCTCCAGTCCTGGTGGAGCAATAGGAACAGCCCTTCACCCGAGATCCAGCTCTGCAGCAGCTTCCTACTGGACTGCCCTGTGGTTTCAAGGCTTGGCACACTCAGGGCAGTGTCCTCAGGGCTTGCAGCTGCCCCTCCAGGGTCATCCTCTGCCAGGGGTATTCCCTGCTCTGGCATGCTGTAACCTCTCACTGCGGCCTTTCTGTGCACATGGCAAAGGAGTCTCACAGGGCTGTGTTACTGCTCAGTGAAAATCCATGAGCTGGTCACTGTTTCATCAGTGGCTAGGCCTGTGCTGGAGGCTTTTGGCATTCCTGGTGCAACTGAATTCCTATTGTGAGGAATAGCACAAGCTGCTGTGGGAGCTGCTGCAGGGTCACAGCTGCCCTTCGCAGGGTGGGGCTCTGTGAGCTCTGACTGTCCATGTTGGTACCATGGGCACCTTTCCAGAGCCCAGCCTGTCTTGACAGAGATGTGATGCAGGATAAGTGGCAGGAGTGCCAGCAGAGCAGTCTATCCAGCAATTTGCACTGGGGGAGGGTGGGAGCAGGCAGGCCCTGCCCTCAGCAGTGCATCAGACTAATGCATTCCATATTTTCTTCCGTGTTCCTGGGTAGAGCTACACATTCCTCATTTCATCGGACTATGAAAGGGCAGAGTGGAGGGAGAATATCCGGGAGCAGCAGAAGAAGTGTGAGTATCCCTCAGCTGTCCTTGGTACAAATACTGTGATCATAAGAGAGCAGGGCTCCAGAGGATGAGCTGTGGGACGAGCTTCCCTGCCAAAACAGAGATCTGTGATGAAATCCACAGCACAATGTGGATGTCTCCTGTCTGAGGCTGTGTGGGGAACTTCTGCTGCAGCAACGTGTGAGGAATGTGTGGAGAGAGCACTTACTAAGTAAATGTGTGTAGAGATTCTCCCATTTACCCTAGAGATCAGAGCCCAGTGCAATTCCAGGGAGAGGGAAGGGCCACACCCTTTTCCCTGGCTCCATTCAAAAGAAACTTAGTTACTTTTAAGGCATGGTGTTTTTGGCTTTGCAAGGAACTAAGAATCCCCCTATTTCCTGTGAACCATCCTGAGACCTTACTTGGTAGCCTAACTAAATATGCCCCCAGCAGAGCTGGGCTGCAGCAGCAGCAGTACTGCCCTGAGCACCTCGGTGCTGCTGCTGAGCAGTGCCCAGGGAGCACTGTCCCATGTGTGCCCAGCATGAGGGGCCATGCATCCAGCCTCTCTGTGGAATTTTTACTTCTCCCTCTTTCAATCTTCATGGCAGGCTTTAAAAGCTTCTCACTCACATCAGTGGAGCTCCAGATGCTGACAAACTCCTGTGTGAAGCTTCAGACAGTCCACAACATTCCCCTCACCATCAATAAGGAAGGTAAGACCTTTGGGTTTTGCTTTCACATGCAAAATCTGATTTTGTGCTTTCCCCTACAACTGCTCTTACTGTTCCCTTCTGCTACAGGTTGCAGGCATCCTCCAGTATACATTAATCAACTATTAAATGATCCTTGCATGCAGCTGTTGTACAAGGTATTTGAGTGCCTGGTGGATTCCTAGCCTGGGACAGCTTTGAGCTATGTCTGAGAATCCTTTGGAACAAAACTAGTTGGCCAAAATTGTGTCAGGGACCAGGGATCTGCTAGTGTAGACTTAGCTTCTATATTTTACTTTTTTCTCCTTTGAATTTCTTCCATGCTGTCTTGCTGATCCTAGAACTGTCTCTATAAAAGCCCCCCAGTGCCAGAAGGTATTACAGGTGGTATTACTGTGTGGAACAGTCTCCTGTCTTGCTGAAGTGGTTGTTACATGCTCCTGCCATCCTTGGGGACAGTCCACCCTCTGCTGACTTACCTGTGTAATACCAGTCTCATCACTCTCACTCTTGGCTCTACTGTGAATGTAACAAAATCCCTTGGGTCTTTCGTACAGATGACGAATCCCCAGGTCTCTATGGATTCCTGAACGTCATTGTCCACTCTGCCACGGGATTCAAGCAAAGCTCAAGTGAGTTGCAGCTCTGGGACACACAAGAGGTACTGATAGGGAGTAGATAATCCATGTGCTGGCACAGCTGGGTGTGGATTGCAGCATCTGTGATGATGGTGAGGAGGAGAGGTGTTTTGGGGAACTGAAAGTTCCTACTCTTAACTCCCAAAAAGATCACCATCAAGGATCCAGCACAGAGCATTTATTGCTAGGCCTAGTCTGTTTGAGATTTTAAGCAGTGTTTGCTGATTACCCAGCTGTTCTAGAAACAAGTCAGCCTTTATCCTGAATTCTTTCAACTGTATTTTGTTTTACAATGAAAGAATGGAAGGTGTTCTCTGGCATCCAGAATTTTTGTTGGGAAGAAAGTGGTGTTAAAATTCAGGGGAATGACTTGACAGAAGGATTTTAAAAGGTGACAGAGCTTCTTAAGGACAGCTGGGCTGATCGAGGTGATGAGATTTGTATGGGATGGTGTTACTGGTACTAATACAGAGAGGATGGAAATGAAGGCACCTTGTGCAAGTGATTAATGCAAGTTAGAAGATTCTAGATATTTTTTAAAAGTTTTTGTCCCTGTCTCCCCTTCTCAGATTTGTACTGCACGTTAGAGGTGGATTCTTTTGGGTATTTTGTGAACAAGGCCAAAACTAGAGTTTACAGAGACACCACGGAGCCCAACTGGAACGAGGTAGGTTTGATTTTTCTTGATGTGACTAGTTCCATGTGCCAAACATCAACACATGATGGGCAGAAGACCTGCCAATGGAAGAGGTTGCTGCGTGCTCAGCACTTGTGCTGCACATGCTGCTTGTCAGAAAACACTTTTCTGCCAGGTTCATTTGGCTGTCAGGGCTTGCAGAAGATTTTCTCTTGGATTAGCGGTAGTTGAACAAACAATTTGATACAAATGAGTCTTGTCCAGTATTTCATCTTTTGAACAGATGCATGCTTGATAATTTTTTTAAAGACACAAGTAAAAATATGTTGAAGGAGATGGGTTTGTTTATTTGTTGAGAGGGGGAAGAACTAGCTATAGACATTTTGCCTGTTTACAGCCAACTCAGACCTGCTGGTGAGCAAAATTTCTTACAAGGAAGGCGAGCAAATTTGTGTCTTTGAATAATGCTTTGCTGAGACCTGTGAAACCTGACTAAGGAGTGAACCATCTTAGTCTCCAATTTGACCGCCTTATAGATACAAAATGCAATTTCAGCTTATTTCTAGATCAATTCCAGTAGGGAGGAGGTTTTGGCCAGTCCTTAAGTGCTCTTCTGATCAGTATGGAGACTGTATTGATTATTCTGAGACTGGTGTCCTGTTGTGATGCAGCCATTGCTCTTTCCTTTCCTGGTGCCCTGCAGGAGTTTGAGATTGAGCTGGAGGGCTCACAGACACTGCGGATTCTGTGCTATGAAAAGTGCTACAACAAAACCAAGCTCACCAAAGAGGATGGAGAGAGCACAGATCGCATAATGGGGAAAGGACAGATCCAGGTAAGACTGTGTTCAACTCATTCCTGATACCCTTATTGCAAAACATCACAGGACTTTTGAATCCTGGAGTTCACCGCAGAGTTTTTTTCTGCCTTCTGATTCTCAGCATTGAAGATTTTTCCCTCAGCTAGTGAGGTACACAGTGTGATTCACAGGCAGGGAATCAGCAGCTTTGTCCCTCTTGCTTTGTGCCCTATGCTTGCTCCAGCACCCTTATGGAATAGCTGCTTGTTTTGATCTCTCATTTGCCCATTAACTTCAAAACTTTCACACCAGTGTATAGGAACTGCACTGCCACTGGGCACTGGTGAGGATGCTTCAGTTGTGACAGGAGGACACAAGAATATTCTCTCTACTCTGTAAATCGTGTGCAGACAGGCTGCCATCTGTGTGTGCTGGAAGTTGATGGATGTGTTGGGCAGGCCCTGGGACAGCCTGACTGTCCTAGTGACTGCCATGCCCAGAGTGTGGTGTCCATGACAGCAGGCAGCATCCGAGGAACATTTCCACTGCTGGGAATTGGCCTGGGACACGCTGTGTGGCAGATGTGTAATACAGTGGGGGAGGTGATGATTGCAAAGGGCTGCTGCTCTTGGGGAGCTGCTGTGTGATAGAGCACTAAAGCTGGATGTAGAAGAAATCAGGCCATGTGTGGAGGAAAACATGAGGAACACATGTCCCCCATCTTGTTCCAGTTTCTTGCACTGTCTGTCCACAACTTCAGGAGGGTGTTTAAATGCCTGCTCTGAGGATGCATTCTTTGTGTTGGAGTGGCTGTTGAACAGAACAGAGACCCTGCCCAGATACCTTTTCCTTTCTGGCATGTTTAAAGATCTCACCAGTTCCCTTCCATTTAGGTGTGGCTGTCCATCTCCCTGTGGATGACAGCTTTCCCTGGCACTGCAGTGATGGTCATGCAGGTCAAGGCCATTTGTGGGATTGCAGAAGCAGCTTGGGGTGAGGGTGGCCTGTGGGATCACATCCCACCTTTGCTCTGGCAGGGTTCATTGCCTAAATGACTTTGATCAGGCCTCTTCCTTCCCTCTCTCCTGTTTTCAGGGAGAGCTTTTGTCTCAAATGCATGGTGGGATTTGAAGGGAGCTTGTGTGCAGATCAGTGAATGCCAGCACTGGGTGTGTGTGTGTGTCCTGTGTGTGTGTCTGGCTGCCCAGAAATCCCTGTGTCCCTTCAGCTAACAAAAGCTATTTTCCACAGAGCTGAGCAACTACAAAAGAGCAAGTTTTCAGTCCTGAAATGCCCTGGAGATTTGTGTGCTCATAAAAGAGAACCCTGAAATCACTGACTGGCTAAATTCTGCAAATATTTCACATAGAAAGATTTAAAAAAACCAAATAAAATCTTTTAAATTTTTGGAATTTTTTTCCCTTCTCACAGCTGTGGGCATTTTTATGCACAGTAATTGTATATTCTGTAAATATATTTTATACTTTAGTAAATAAAACCACTCCTTGATGGCAATTAAATATTAATTGCATCTTGATCCTTTTAGAGAAACCTAAACAGTGGGAAGGTTAAAAAAATAAATTAAAATGTTTTTAATCAATGTACAAATGTTGCATTCTGTTGTATCATAAAAGGCACATGCAAAAGTTCTCTTGCTTTCTGTAAGTCCCCTTTACAATTTAGAAAGAAACTTGATGAATTGCCAGAATAACCTCTTAATTTTCAGTGATTTCTGTCCCATCATGAATTTCAAACACTGTTGAATCAGAGAGAAGTCCTATGACAATCTGGTAAGATTCTGGATTGATAAAAATTATTAAAGATTTTGATTATGGTTCAGTTCTATTGTTGAAGTAAACACCATTTCTCTGTTAAGAAACCATAATATTGCAACAACTAAATCTGACTACAGCCTGTGGCTGAAGGTTGGCTGTGTTCTCCCAGGTGCTTTTATATCAAATTTTGTTTACCTTACAGTTTGTAGTTTATCCTGGGCTTCTGATTTGTTGTTGCACTGTCATTATTCAGCCCAAGTTTGTCTGTCTAAAGGCAAGGTCTGTGAGGTTGGGCAAGGATTTTTGTTTCATAAATTCCTTTTAGTTAAAAACTCTGGGAACATGAAGAGTCGTGTCTGCATCCTCCTGTTGACAAAAGCAGAGAAGTTTCTCTGTTGGCTAAATTGCAGTGTATTGTTAAGCCATGTCTTATTGTAAATATGTAACTTCCCACTACTGGGAATTCTGACTCACCAAATACTGAGTCTCAGTGATGAAGACAATCAAGGAGATGAGGACTGTTTTGGCTGTAAAAATGTTTATTAAATCTCTCCGATACATTATGGCAGTGAAGGAAGGAAGGCTGGAAATTGTCCATGTAGTCACACGTTTCCAGGAATGGGCAGCAATTTTAATAGCTCCCATTGCTCATATTTTCTTTTCCTATGGAATATTTATTTGTCTGTCTTTAAAGCCAGATGCAAGAGCTGCTGCTTTCCTGACAGTCTGCAAGTTTTTTATCTCTGAAACATAAACCCATGAGGTTTTAGTGTGGGAGAACATCCTGTAAATGTAAAGGGAAGTCCTCACCAGACCTGGGCGCAGCAGTGCTGGGTGTGCAGTGTGGAACTGACTGGCACACATGGCTCGGGGCTTCTGGTGCACCTCAGGCATGAGAAATACTATTCCTGAGTACACTGTGAAACTGAAATTGCTGGGGGAGCTGCAGGAGGACGGAATGGACATCACATGATGGGAGGAAATGTGAGACTTAGTTCAGCTGTGGGCAGAAGCCCCTCTCATTGTGAGCACCCTGGGCTTTTCTTTCTGTTGTTACCTTGCAGTCCATCTTTGGCACTTGGGCTGGCCCTATGGCTCCTTGGTTTTTGCACTTCATGCAGCAGACAAATCCCCATGTTTGGAGTGTAGCAGCCTTTTGTTTGGCGTTGAGACTACCAGGCGGGCACATTTGTCAGCAGGACCAGCCTGGCCTTGGGAACTGTGCGTGAGTGAAGTGATACTTCACCCTGTGATCCAGCTCCTCCCACTGGTGCCTCCTAGAAATGCCATTTCCTTTGCTGTTTTTTTTTTCTGGATGATCAGTTCAAGCTAAATATTTCCTTCTCCCTCACAGCAGTGCTGGAAAATCAGGGAGGATATGACCATAGATCACTCATTCTGTGGAGCAGCACCATTCCTCTGTTGCCTTGCAGAACAATCACTCTTATCTTAATTATCTGGGATGTCTCATAGCAGTGCCCATGGCTATTTCAGGCATTAAGTTGTTTTCCATGTAAACCAGATTGTCTCATGCTGTACCTCCCAAGTGTTAACTTGGAAACCTTTTACTCACTCAAGCTTGTTTAAACACTTGCTGAAGCAGAACATTGTCCCAGCAATGAAAATAGGGGGGAAATGAAGAAGGCAATGGGTCATGGCTAAAGGTTGGTGGTGGGAAGGATTAACCTGTCAGTGGGGAGCTGTGAGAAGAGTGGGGTTGTGGCAGGACTGGGAGTTCCCAGCAGCAGTGAGACTCTGACAACATGTATGTCACATCAGTTACAATTCAAATTTGATGGAGTGTAAAGTTGCCTGGGAAATTTAATAAAGGGAAGAAGTAGTGTGAATGAATACATAAAACACACTAACCTTAATGTTCCACAGTCCGTGCTGTTTCATTTCTACTGAGGCTTCTTTGTTTTTCCTCTTTCTGCATGTTTTCTTTTCTCTCTGGGGAAAAAGAAATCATGATCAATCTCTCTGTGGTGGTTTCCTAAGGCAGAGCATAGACACCCTTCCTAGTGCCTGGCTTGCATTTGCCTGAGCAGCATCCCCAGTTTGCCTTTTTCCAGGTTCTCACCACGCTGCTGTGCACTCTTAGCCTTTTCTCACTGCTGTGCCCTGTCTGAATTCGGTGCTGAGCTGCTGCAAGGGCCAGAGACCTGCACTCAGAAAGCCCTGTGGTGCTGAGCTGCTTTGTTCTGTTGTGTTTTGGGCAGGATACAGAGAGGTATTGGCTTGATTCATTGGTGAATTTGGGGCTGTAGCTTGCCGCTGCAAATACCAAAGGCCACGAGGGGACTGGAGGGAGCAGCAAACAGACAGAGTGGTTGGTTTGTATTTTCCTGTCCAGCATGAGCTTTTGGTGGGGACTGTGCAAAGAAGCCCATGCAATACAGTCTGTGAGGGTTTTAGCAGGTCTGTCCTATTTGCACAGAGCATGGAAACAACAGAGTGGCTCTGCTTCAGTGGAGATGAACCAAGCAACTGTTTGGAGGAGCTGTGTAGAGGAGCAGTAAATTCCACTGTCAAATGCAGAGGCAGCAGTTGCACAGTGCCTCCCCTGCTTGAGCTGGCACAGCTTGCTCAGAGCTGCCTCCCTTTGCCATGCTGGCTGTGGATCGCATTCTTCTACTCGGTGTTCCTTCTTTCAGGTCACTGATCTCCAAATCAGGCCAGAAGACAGCATGGCCCCATTTGTCCTCTGTGCTGGAGCATCACTCTTGCTAGCTCATTGTCCCCAGTGTGCTCTCTCCCTGCCTGCTCCAGCTGCCCTTTCCCTCTGTTGCTCTTGCTGGCCTCAGGAGGTCAGTCATCAGTTGGGACCACGACTGAAGCTTGATTGAACTCCCAGTGACAGTTCTTGGTTTCCTGTTGACTCTTATGTCCTACTGTGACTTACCAGACTGTTAGACCTGATCTTCCTGTCTCACTCAGTGTTGCTGAGAGTTTATTCAAGCTTTGCTCTTTTAATAGCTTCCATCATTTTGCTTTGTTATTTAAAAAGCACCTTGGAGGAGTTTGGGTTTTTTCCCTTTAATTGCTGTTGTTATTGTCAGTGATTTATGCAGGGCTGGCTGTGTCAGCCAGCCCTGGTGCCTGTTCTCCCTGGCTGTCCCCATTCAGTATAAGGCATTCTCCAGCAGGAGTCAAACAGTAGGAGGGAGTGCAGGGGCCCTGCCAGCTCTGCAGGAGAGTTCAGAAACAAGGGAGCGAGGGGCAGCAGCAGGTACACAGAGGTTTACCTGTAGTCCTGGCTCAGCCCCAGCAGTTATCCAGCAAGGAAAAGTCTCTGTGAGCTCTCAGCTCCAGCAAGTCTTTGCGAGTTCTCAGCTCCAGCGCTCTGCTTCTGCTTGTCCTTTGCAGCAGTGTCAAAGTCACTCTTGAGACAGAGCAGGATGGTGTTTGGCTTGTATTTTTAAAGAGCTATTTACTTGCTTTTGTGCAGCGGCAGGAATTCCCTGGTCATTACTGAGACATACCCAGTAATACCTGTTAGCTTAAATAAACCATAACTGGATTCTGCTGGACTCTTCCTTTAAAGTTTTTGGCAAATATTCAAACCCTCTTTCCCCTTTAGTCTTAAGCTATAAATAATATAGCTCCCTGCTATAAATAATGCACTCAGTGACTCCATTCTAAAAGCATATGGAAAACTGGTTCCCAGCAAGAGGATTGGCTGTGACTGTGTCCATCAGCAGGGCCATTTTGGCAGCTTAAGCAGATGACTCTTCGGAGCTGGAGATCAAGCTTTCAGGAATACTTAGCATGGTTGCTCCTCATAGGAAACCAGACACTTCAGAAATGGTTTCCTCTTGATTCTGGGAAAGAATTCACTTGTTGAAAGAAATCAAACTTCCAGCACGGAAGTTTAGGGTAGAACAGCCTAGAAATTGGCCAGCTCATAGGGCCCTTGGCCAGCCCCACAGGCGGGGGCGGATCTGTTCTGCCGGAGTTAAAAGCGAACCCCCTTGGCGAGCAGTCCTGTGTTTGGGGTCGCCGAGGCACTGAAGCCAAGCACTGCTGCCCCTTGGCCCCCTGGACTTTTGCACAGCCCCAAAATGTGGGAGCTGCTGGTTACTGACAATTCCTTACAAGGGCTTTTCAGGAATTTCTGCCGGCGTTGCACCTACAGGAGCCGGTCCAATTCGACAGGGAAGCATGTGTGTGCTGGCAGCATCCCGCTGTGGGCTCACGTCCGTAACACAGTGCGCAGGGATAAGGTTTGCCTCGCTTGTTCTGTCGCTGCTTGGGGTCTCTGCAGTGGGAGGAAGCAGGGAGGAACTTTACTGTCTGCTGCTTGCCTTTCTTTGGGGAGTGGGGAAGGGCATGGGGGGCTTGTCTCTGTAGCTGTCAGCAGCACTGGGCTGCTCTGTTGATGATCTGAGTGCAACCATGACTATGTCTAAGCTCTCCCAGAATTTCCTGCAGCTGCCATTGTTCAGCATTTCCCTCCCCTGCCAGAGCTCTCTGGCCCTGCATGGGGCTCTGTGAGAGGGGGGGAGCTGTGCTGCAAAGCAGCTCTGGTTACGACTGTCTGTTTGCTGACAGTGGTAAACTCAAAACAGAGTTCTTCCTGCCTCTATGCTCAAATAGAAATGAAAAGGAATAGGCTGGCTGAAGGACAACTTTCCATGATTTCTCAGCAGATGCAAACATTGGTTGTGCTCCCTGAGGTTGCCTTTATTGTTGAACAGACACTGCTGTCATGTTGCTGAGTTTTCCATGTGTATGAACCCTCATCAGCCCCTTATCAGCCCTGTTCAGAGAACTGCACAATATTCAAAACCTGGTTTCCCTGAAACCAGGGAAACTCTAGAGTGTGGGTTTTCCTATGGAAAAGAAATAACAAGGTAAAAGTGATGGTGCTCTGCTCACTTGCAGAAGCCTTCCAGGCTAGCTGGTTTCTCTGAAGTCTGTTACTAGCTCATGGGTAACTTCTGTTTTCCAGCTGGACCCACAGGCACTGCAGGACAAAGATTGGCAGCGCACAGTCATCTCAATGAATGGGGTAAGTGTGGCAAACAGAAATGAGCTCTGCTTCTGTACCTCCTGTGGGCTTTCTTTCTTTGCTCTTCATTGCAGCATGGAAAACAAAATAAAAGCAAAAGTTTAAAAAGTAACAGCTGTTCTCTGTGGTTCAGGTGGAAGTGAAGCTGTCAGTGAAGTTCACCAGTCGGGAGTTCAGCCTGAAAAGGATGCCCTCCCGCAAGCAGACGGGCGTGTTTGGGGTCAAGATTGCTATTGTCACCAAGTGAGCTGATGGGTCACGTTTCTCCCCGTTGTGTTTCAGGAAGACAACTGGACAGAGGGGTCCACCTGCCTGTGTCCCCCTGAGGGGTTTGGCAGTTCAGCCTGCTCCACTAGTGTAGGAGTGGAGATGTGGCTGCAGATAGGAGATGCTTTACCATCTCTGAGCTTCATTTTTCTCAGAGATAAAAACCAACCTGTGCACAGGTTGTTTACTGACAGCCTATCACTCCTCTGAATTCCGGAAATCCCCCTTGCCCTTGCCTTCTATGTAGTTAGCTGACATGGTCACAAATTTCCAGAGCCACTGAACAGTGATGTTTCCTTTCCATAATCAAAAAGGTTCAAGGTCTTTGGATCCCATTGTATTATTTTAACCCCTGATCTTTTGTCATGAATCATTTGCCAGCAGAAACCTGTTTGTTCTGTTGTATGGTTTGGGAAGTGTGGTATTTCCTCCCCATGGAATTGCATCAGTTTGAAAGCAACAGAGTTGCTATGTATCCAGGGGCTGTTTGGGGAATCCTCTGATTACCTGGGCAGAGTTGCAGGCTCTAGGGGCCCTGGGACCTGGCCAAGAGCTCAAGTGCTCAGGGAAGCTGCAGAACAGCCCGAGCCAGGCTGAGACAGTCAGAAAACCCTCTCCAGTTTTAAAAGGAATTTTTCAGCTCAGTCCTGAGTTCCTGCTCAGCCTTCCTACCACCCCATTTTCCAGAAGAGGTTTGCACAGGGAAATGTCGAGGTGCTTGTAGCCATCCTGGCTGGCTGGGGAACAGGCACGGAGGGCCTGGGCTGAACTGAGCTCTTCTGTCTGGCTTTCCTCAGGAGAGAGAGGTCGAAGGTGCCGTACATCGTGCGGCAGTGCGTGGAGGAGATCGAGCGGCGCGGCATGGAGGAGGTGGGGATCTACCGCGTCTCTGGAGTTGCAACCGACATCCAGGCTTTGAAAGCTGCCTTTGATGTCAGTAAGTATTTGTGTCTGATTTTCCCCTTTGCTCTCTGAGAACCCGCCTGAGCTCCCTGTCAGGTGGCTGTGCTATTTTTAATGTTATGTTGCCCAAGAAGCATTAAGAAGTAGAGATTCTCACTCAAGGAAAATAATTTTAACCCTGGCTGCATATTTTATTTACTGATATAACCAAAGACATACAGCAGGATGGATCCTTGTACCAAACCATGTTTTTTTTATTCTTCCCAGCAGACATGAAATGATGGCTTTACCTGCCTTGCCAAATCTTTGTAAATGGCAGACACCTCTCTGGGGGGAAACATCAGCAATCAGAAGTCATAATTTCTTCACTGTTGTGAGGTGTCCAAATAAATAGAAGTCCTTAAAATAAAGAATGTTTTATGAAAGCCAAGGTTCCTTAGAACTAGGAGGCGTATGTATGAAACTGGGGTTGGGCGGTCACGGCTTCTCTCCTTACCTCCATAGGGACTGATGTGCACAGGCTTAGAAAATTAGATCACTTTAAGCAACCTTTGCAAAGCTCTCTTTAATCTTGAGCAGAAAAAGGCTCCTTACTGGTGCTGCATTTAAAAGAGTGGCCTGTATGTCCCAAAAGGCACCTGAGATCAGGCAGGTGAAACGCTTCCAAATTGCTGAGGTACAGAAAGTGAAATTTTGCCCTACTTGCAGCTTCCACATGATGGTCTAAGAACTGTTCAAGCCACACTCCAACAGTCACAAGACCTGTGCCAGACACCCAAATTCACCCTCCCTTCTCTTTTCCTTCAGTTTTTAGTGGAATTTCCTTCTTGTGTTTTCTTTTCAATCACCCTAAGATATCAAAAGCTATTGATGAATCGCCGCTAGTGCAAGGAAGAGTCTTTCACAGTTTGAAAAACAACTTTTTTCATTTCTGTTAAATGCTGGCTTACACTGCTTTATGAAACCAGTGCTGGTTGGTGTTTAGCTTAGGGAGAGGGGGTGGTTTTGTTGCTCTTAGTAGTAACAAAACTGAAATATAAGCCCCGAGTTGCCTTAACTACACTCAATGGAGAGTTAAGAGAATCTCAGAATCTCTTATTCTAAGCTGTTAGAGGCAGGGAATTGGAATAACAACTGCTGTCAGTAATAAAAGTTGAAATGCATATAAATACAGTCAAGCAGGGCTTGTTCAGATCAGGCCGGGGTCGCTGGCACAGCACAGCTAGCCCTGGGAGGGTGAGGTTCCCCGGCTTGATGTAAAGCAATGAAGTGTTTGCAGTCATTTGTGCAGCACTTCTCAGCTGGAAGGTTGCTCATTTAATCTGGAGAAATGTAAACAGGAAAACTCCCAGCTATTTGGGCAGAGACGAAAGATAAACAGACCCAAAGCTAGGAAAAAAAGGAATGCAAGGCCAGCAGTTCCTTTACCCTTCCTCTGCTCTCCCCTCTTTCAGATAACAAGGATGTGTCAGTGATGATGAGTGAGATGGACGTTAATGCCATTGCAGGCACCCTCAAACTGTACTTCCGGGAGCTGCCGGAACCCCTCTTCACAGACGAACTGTACCCCAACTTTGCTGAAGGCATTGGTAGGTGCAGCAGGAGGAACCCCGATAATGGACACTCTTCTGTAGGCGGCTGCTCTTAAAGCATCCTAAACCCGTATTTGTGGTGTTGGACAAAAGCCTGGAACAAGCTGTGAGGGGAGTGGGATGGAGTTTAGAATGACATTGCCTTCCCACGTGGTGCAGTATGGGCGCTTGCCATGCTGTTCTGCAAGCTGCAAAAGCCCAGGTTCCTGAAGGATAGGTTCAGGACAGAATGCCAGCCTGCCTGCTGGGGCTGTGCACACTCACTGCCCAGGCAGGCTTCAGGGAAGCCCCCCTTTGGAGGGGAGGGGGATATGTACCTCATCTTATCTTGATGCAGAGAAAAACATCAATGATTGAAAGCCTCAAAGCACTTAACTGCTTGAGAGAAAAGGATTCTTAATGCATTTGTGAAAGAAAGGAGTGAGATGGTATTGGGGGTGGAGTATTGATGTGACCTTCCAGCCTATGATGATGTACTCACAGTCCTTTTGGGACCATCTGTATTGGCTGTTCTGGGACATGGCTCAGTCAGTCAGATTTGCACTTGCTGCCTGTGGTGATGTCTTGTTCTCTGTCTTGTAGCACTTTCAGATCCTGTTGCAAAGGAGAGCTGTATGTTGAACCTCTTGCTATCACTTCCAGAACCCAACCTTGTGACATTCCTTTTCCTTCTGGACCATTTAAAAAGGTAATATGTGGTTCCTTGAGAAATGCATTTAATGTGTAAAGCATTGGCTATTTTGAAAAGTGGAGCATTTTCTTTAAATACCTGCTGAATCACAGAAATGAAAAAGTATTTGCTGATCTGCTGTGAATGCTCATCAGATAACTATTGTCTCATACTCACTTAGTGAGGCAATAAATCCTGAATTCCATTCCCACTCATTCTGAAAAAGGATTGGAACTAGAGGAAAGGAGTAACAAAAGAGTCAGGGCTTATCTATTGCAAATGCAAATTCCTGCTGTAATGTTGCTGAGACTGCACCTGCACCTGGATACAAAGACCAGGAAAGGTTTTTGTATAAACTGTGAAGCTTTGGCTATATTTAAGGTCTAGGGAACCCTGTCTCAGAAGGTGTCTGAAATCCAGTATGATCTATTTATTAAATTCCAGCACTTTGCCTAACTGCAGTTGTCAGTTCTTTTTGTAGTTGTCTTTCTGATTTTGTCTGTGTCTTTGTAATATGGTTGTACCTGTGAAAAAGTATTGCCATGCATTTCACATTAATGCAGTAAGCTGGCTTAATGCTTGCCCAATGTGTTGATTTGCATAAGTATGTTGTACATACCAGACACTGTCCCTGGAGACATGAAAGATCATCTTGTGATTGAGATTCTGGATTAAAATCCAGGAAATCTGGGCTTTATTTGTGTTTGTGCTGCAGACTTTTCTGCCCTTGGGCAAATTTTTTAAACTTTGTGCCTCAGTTTCTCATTTATAAAACTCAGATATTTATGAAGGTCTGCCTTGTGCATTGTTTCTTCTCCCAGGGTTGCTGAGAGGGAAAGTGTGAACAAGATGTCCCTGCATAATCTTGCCACTGTCTTTGGACCAACACTGCTCAGACCTTCGGAGAAGGACAGTAAAATCCCTGCTAACCCGACCCAGCCCATCACAATGACTGACAGCTGGTCACTAGAAGTCATGTCCCAGGTAAAATCCTCAATGTGCCATTCTATCTTGTGAAGACACTTTCTGGGAAAGCAGTCTTGTGGCAGGCCTGGCTCAGCAACCCTGCTGGGTTTTCATAGTAATTTTTTGATAAACATAAAACCACTTTTGCCCTCATACAGACATTTTAGCCTGTCAGTAAAAGTGTGTTCCTTCAGGCAGGTCAGTTTGCATCTGTACGAATACAGCTTTTCACGAAGGAATGTCTGTGTGTGTGTGTGAGTGTGTGTGTGTGCATCCTGTGTGTGCTCGTGCATGGGAAGAGTTTCTGGGGAGCTGTGTCCCAGCACCATGCTGCTGGCCTCGGATGAAAGAATCGGCAGCGTTTCCACAACGCTCCTCGGCACTCAAACCTCCTTCACTGATGCACAACAAAATTCTTTGGCCACTGCTGCCTTTGAAGGCTGTGCAGAGGATTGGAGCACAGAGCCTGTGTCACTGAGTCAGACTGGTTTGTATGTCTCCATTGAGTAATGGCAAATTCTAGATGGAATTTTTTTAGTGCTGGAGCCACCAGCACCATTGTTCCACCTGGAATCTAAAAACAGTGTCTCTGAAGCACTGCAAGTTCTACTATTCCTACTGCTGTTATGTGGTGTATTAAATACACAGCTGCTAGATGTCCCAGAGAGGGCTGTATCACCAGCTCTCACATAGCCAGGATGAGAATGAATTTTTACTGGGCTTTAGTATTACCTTGTTGTTTCTCTTTCCAGGTTCAAGTTCTTCTGTACTTCCTGCAGCTAGAGACTATCCCTACCCCAGACAGCAAGAGGCAAAGCATTCTCTTTTCCACAGAGGTGTAGGTGCCTGTGGTACCAACAGGACACAAACTGCTTTTGACATAACTCTGTCACCCTGGGAAAAAGATGACTGGTGTTTCCTCAGACTGGCCTGTTCCTGTGCTGGGGAATTCTGGCCCTCACTGCTTCTGCAGTTTGTTAACCAGAGACAAGCTGGAGAGAGTGGAGAAAAACCTCCTTGTGCTGGTAGAACCAGAACTAACCGGAGATGGAGCTGTGCAGAATCTCCACTAGAAGGAGCAATAGACACTCGGACATGCACCACAGAGTGTGGCGATTATTCTTGTTGGGAATGTGACAGAAGGTATTCCTCATTTTATGGATTTAATTTATCATAAAGAAACTTCAGGATTTCTACTGGACCACTTGATAGGACACCCCTTTTTGGGAGAGGGGACGTTAAAGGATCTATCACAACTGTGTCTTTAATAACTGCTGTTTTTCAAGTACTGTTTGAGGCCACAAAAAATAGCATTGCTTTGCAAGAGGAAGGAGAAGAGAAGGGTCTGGGATCTAAAATTCTCTCCACAGAAATTCAAGTCTTGATTTGAATACGGTTCTAAAGAAATCAAAGAGTTTTATGTACAGCTAGAACTGTTGTCTGGTTAGGGGTTGGGTTTTTAATTTTGTTTATATGTTTTTTTGGCTCACCCAGCCCTTCCCATAGAAATGTTTGTACAACCCAGGGAAGGAGATGCCCTGCTTTTGCCTATGTTGCACTTCTGATGGGTTTTGTTGGGTTGAGACAAACTCAGCAAAATTAAATAAATAAATACAGCAAATTAAAGAGAGGCAGGGAGGATAACAGTCAGTGATTGTTGTTTGTTTGCTTATAAAAGCAGGGGCAATATTATCCAGGAAGGATTGCTAAATTCCTTAGACCCCACCAAACTTAATGAAAATTAATTGGGAAGACTATTAATACCCAACACTCCAAAGAAAACACGTTATCTCTGCAAAAGTAATTGAAGAATTTATGGATTTAAAAAAAAAAAAAATCAGTGACTCGGTTTGGCTGGCTGCTTACTCCAGACTTTTATCAGAACATCTTTTCTTTTTGATACTTGAATTTTTGGAGGCTTTGTACATTGTTTCTACAAGAGTCTTTTTCTGATAGATACAAACGCTCTGAAAAAATGCCAGAATGTACTTTATGGACAATCTAGCAAGTAGCATGCATTGTGGATTCTCCAGAAATTACAACTCTGTTTTAATTAAGAGCAGTGGAGAAATTTCTGTGGAACTCCATCTAACAGTACAAAAGGTCTGGCCAAACACCAATTTTGTATTTCCCTCCCTAAATCAGTTGAAGCTACAGGCGTGGAAAAGGCAGCAGTGTTTGTGCAGGGAACTGAAACTGCAGAATCTAATTGCTGGTACCCAGAGCCAGCATTCTGGCTCTGAAGCAGCTGTGCCAAACATCCTGGGGGTGGAGCGATGCCATTTTCCTAAACCATTCCAGCCCCTGCTACTCCTACCCAGCTATGCAGCATCCATTTAGTGGCATCTGTCCATCATCATCCTGGCAAGAAGAAAAGTACAGCTGGAAGACAAGGGAAGGAATTGGCACCAAAAGGGGAGGGAGGGACAGATTTTGAAAGATTGGTAGGGTCAGGTTGTCAACATCATTTGCAGGGAGATATGACACAGAAAGCAACTCCTCATGTGCTGAATTGCACATTTTCTGATGGGTGATCTGCAAACTCTCAATTTAAAAAAATAGCAAAGGAGTGTTTCAAGCAAATAGAAAAAAATTAAAGGGAAATGATTTTGTAGTCACTGTAATTCTGACTGCTGCAGAATATTAGAAATTATTGTACTGTGAAGTTGCAAAATCAGAAAGGAACAAATATAAATTTCAATTTTGTGAGTATATCAATATTTTGCATGCTTTGTAAGGATTCTTATAGGAATTTAATATTGCTTAGTATCCCTCCCTCCTTAGGTCTGGGAGCAAACCTCTTTGTAATGTAATGTACAACTAGAAATTCCTTCTCTCTTGTATGTATTTCCACGACATTCCAACTTCTGAACTCGCAAAAAAGAAAAAACTGTCTGTTGTAGGAGGTGCTTTTTGGGGGAGGGAGGGAATGAAGGCAAGGAAACTTGAAGGCTTAAGATTTTGATTTTTTTAATTTTTATTTTCATTTTTTGCCTGTTTGAAGGTAAAAATTAGTCACAATCCTGAAAAACCATTGACTTGAGCCATGTTGTGCAGAGCAGTAAAGCGTTCTCTGTGTTTGTTTCTCTGTATCTGTTCTCCCTTTTCCTCAGCAGCTCTGCAGCAATGCCTGCAGTCCTGCCTGCTCCCACTCAGGGGGATGGACCTGAGGCAGGAGCACTGCTGATGACTTCATGGAAAAGGGAAAAAACCCAAGCTACACCTGGTGCTGGGTGATAGCCTTTTCCTCTGGTGTTTGGAATCTGTGGCTGCTCCTTGCAGTGTTGAAACTGGAAAGCAATACCATAATGACTGTGCCAATTTAGTTTTGCCCAACTTTTTAATTTTTATTTATATAGGAAGTTAATTTTAATATTGAATTACTGATCTGTAGTATGTAACCATGAGAAAATTGCTTTTGCTTTGGTTACTGTGACAGGTTGTTGCTGTCAGTCTCTCATTACAATGCTCAGTTCTAATGTAATGTTATCTAACATGCAGGCATGTGGATCAGGGAAAAAAAACTTAATTTAACTTAACCCATTAATTATTTCTGTTAAGTATGAATATGTTTTCCCCAAAGCTGGTAATTTTGGGCTGGAAAAGATAGTGGATTGTATTGCTGATGATGAAATAATGGACTGATTGGAAATATGAGAATTGATTTCTTGAATTTCCTTTAATTTTGCAATTAATTTTTTTCCAATAGTCTTATATTTTCAGAAATTAAGTATTTCCAAAAGGCTTTTAGTTTTTTTTTCTCCCCAGGGATGTTGGTTGGGATTTTTTGTTTATTTGGAGGGTTTTTTTGGTGGTTTTCTTTTTTTTTTTTTTTTTTTTAATAAGCCTTATCATGCTTAAACAAAAAGGGAAATGCAAAACTTGGCTTTAGAAAAGTCCTTCTGATTTCTCCTGTTATACATTCCCTTGTGAGTTGTGTCAGAAAACTGAACTCTTAATATTCTATGTTAAAAGGTACAATGTAAACAACTCAAGAGCAAACTAGCAAAAAGTTACCCTTTATGTGTGCACTGTGAGATTTTGCTCCTTCAGTTTCTAATGTATTGGAGAGACTATAAAAAATGTCGCTTTCAGGAACAGGAATCTGAAATGGTTAAATTTTCAGCTAAGGAAATTCAGGTGATTAGGATAGTCCGTGTCTCTCCAGTTTAAGAAGGGGAATAAGCATCATTTTCCTGGCATTTAGAAACTACCTTAAAATTCTTGTGGGTTTTTCTAATACTGAATAGGTTTTTCAGTAAAATTTTAAAAAGTTAAGCAAATGAAGGGAAAAGTTTTCAAAGATGGACAAGAAATAACAGTTACTAGCTCAGAGTTAGCTTTGTGTTTTTGTATGCTTTGTATGGGAGGGAAGCGTTGGAAACCAAATTGAAATACATCCATTCAAATGCTGCTGGTGTTCTTTATTCTTGCACATTTTTAACAAGTTGAGGTAGTAGCCAAGCTATTTCAGGCTGTATTTTAATGCTGCTATTTTTCAGTGGATAGCTAAGGGCAAAATCCAGCAGCGTGGTGCCTGTCCTTGCCGGTACCCTCTGCCCGCCTCGGCTCTGGGCCTCATCGCGCACACGCAGAATCGTCCGGCACCACGCGGCCCTCGCGGTGTTGGCCGTGAGGTGGTGGAACCACAGAGGATATTTATGGGAGGTGCAGGATTTTTACAGTTTATGAGTTTTACCTGTTTAAAAGTTTTATGGTTGTTCCTGTTAGTTTTCTATGAGTTTATTTAAACAAATGGACTGTTCCTTAAGGCAGACCTGGATCTCCAGCTTAGTTTGTCACCTGTGTAACACTGGAAGGCGTCGCAATGTGTTCATTTACCTTTATGTGCCATTCTTTCAAGTGTGTGTAAAATGTAAACTGACCAATGTGGTTTTAAAAATGTTTAAGGTCTGATGGCGAAACTCTAACCTTCTCCAATTCCTCACTAGGTAATCCTTTCGTTTCAGTGCTTTCACCTACTGGGATAACTTTATCAGATGTGGCATTTTTCTTACGGAAATTTTAGTATAAAATGGGAAATGTTTTAAGAAAAAAACTTCCCCTTTCTCTTTCTACTCTAATTCAAGATGACAGGGACTTGTAATAACAGAAGACCAATATATTTGTGCAGGAACTTGGGAGGGATTTGCTTCTGTTCCTTGAAGAAGAAAAATCTCAAAGGGCAATTCCTAGATACAATCAAATTAATCAAATTCTTTTAGATAGTCACTTGTTTATGCCCTATTAAATTTCTACTCCAGGGATGTTTTTCTTTGTAGACTTTGCTAACACTGTCCTACTACTGTTAGTGAAAAATAAACTTGGTACCATTCCCTTCCTTTAACACAGGGCCTGTACAACTGAGATACTGGAGCCTTGGACTAGTATTCTCCATTCTGAACTAGGATGAAATAAATGTTCATGTGTGTTCTATGAACTTTCTAATTGAATAGAATTAAATCTATGGATTGCCCTTAAAATCAACAGAAGCTATAAAGGAAGCACTTATAGTTAATAGACTGTTCTTTAACAATCTTTAGGGAATAAAACCAACACAAATGGAAAAGGGAAGTAAAATTAGGAATTGTTCAGGGTCATGTTGCTTGGGACTAGAATGAGGTTCTCATTTTGAGTTACAGAAGGTGGCTCATGCCCTAGGTAACAGAGCAAAGGCTCTCTTGCCAGTAAATAAACATGAATATGGGAATGCCAAGAATTTAGCTACAGCAGCCTCGAAGTTCTGATGTGTTGCAACCCCTCTTTCTTCTAGTGAAATTTCACAGTTCAGTGCTAAGAAAGCAAAGCTTATCACTTGCTCTGCCATTCCCCCCTGAGGCAGCAGCTATAGCACAGGTGAGCCACCACCACAAGGAAGTAAAAAGCTCCTAGAACCACAAAGTGGACTACTGTTGAAGCTAGAAGTCTGATTTTAGGCTGCAAGGATAAAATGCCACAACAGCTGTAATGACAGAAGGGTTGGGGCAGTAGGACCAAAGCAGACCTGAGTGTGTGTGTTGTCTTGATTCTCCCTTCCGTGACCATATCATTAGATTTATGCCTCTCGGGTCAAGCAAATTCATAAATGCTCTTGTCGAGAATTAGAAAATTATTAAATTTCCTAGTTTGCCTCCACTGTTGGTTCTCTTTGTGTTACCATCTTACAGTGACATTGCTCGAGACCACCGCAAAACATGCAGCGGTTTTTACATAGTTTTTTTTTCCTGCTGTCATGTTTCACCTCACAGTAAGACAGAGACCCTTCCTTTCCCAACAGAACCACTTCACATCTTTCTGCACTGTAGCAACTACCACACTGAGAGGTTCAGGTTGTAGCAGAGCTACAGAGCAGAGTCCTGGAGATAATTAAAATATTTCCAGTCTTCTTGTGCAGAGTGGATCGGGTAGTGCTAAAGTTCCAGACTCATGCAGAGCTGTGTTGTGAGCTAAGTAAAATTCTATTATTTACAGCTGTTCAAGCATATTTGGGAATTAATATAATTACAGAGTGCCCAAGCCTAGCAGAAGTGTTTGCTCTACTGCTTTGTCTTAATCACAATCATGTTCAAATCCTCTTGTCAAATATGGTTCACCAGAACGAAGAAAATTTTATTTTGCGCTAGAGCTTTTGCTTGTGTGACTGCTGTGGTCTTTTCCCCCGTGGTAAGATGTTCTGAGAATCTGAGGCATTCTACAGATGAACTGTTTCTCTAATCTGCAGAATGATTTATACCACAGTGCATTTTATATCCCTGTGGATGTACAAAAGGGCAGGCTTGTGTACAAAACGGCTTCCTGCCTGTGAGGAGACTCCAGCAGCTTCCTGGAGATGACCCCAAGCGAGGGTCACAGCAGGTCCAGCCCACCAGTGAGCAGAGGCCTTGCTGCTGCTTGGGTGCTCCCATCTCCCTGGGGCAGTTTGATGTGGCTCGGAAGGCAGCTCTGAGTTCCTTCTTACTGCACCCAATCAAGCAATCAAATGCTGATCTAGAGCAGCTCAAAATTCTTCTATTTTAGTCCCATTTTGGGAGAAACGGGGACAGTGCTAATTTGGGATTATACAAATAGCTGAAAACTAATCTGTATCTAAAACCTATTTCATATATTGTAGATGGCAATGTAAATGCTACCGTAGCAAAAGGTCATTTCTCCACAAGAGCCTTTTCTACTCCCTGCCTTCTTTACTGCTTGTCACAGCCTAAAAGAAGTCTTTTCTTGGGTTTCACAGTCACATACAAAACTTGCACAATCCTGGATAAAACTTAGCTGTGGAGGGACCAATGTTTCAGGAGTACTGAAAGTGATTACCAAGGTCACAAAAAGAGGGTAAGGAATTATTGTGTTGAGGTAACTGAAAAGCATCACAATGAAATGGTGAACTTAAAAATTACCTCACAGCAAGACACTGAAATGTTGTCCTTTCTGTGTCTGTCCAGCAAAAAATCCAAAACAACTCAGCCTTCTCTTGCCTGTGTAAGTTGTGTAGTTTGTTCTTATCTCTAGTATTATAAGTGTTTATAATCCATGAAGAATTCCAAGGAAAGGAGTTAAGACTATTTATTTAAATATAAATACAATTAAATTATATAATTAGTCCTAAATTATCAGATGTAGAAGACAAACAACTTGTTATTGTTTGGATAATTTTGGGTTTCATCAGAGCTCATACTGTTGGCATTATTTTAAACACTACCATGTTAGGGAGTCAGTTTTTGACATTTTATCCTGCTGTTGCTAGTGCTTCAGTATCTCATAGTGCTCAGTTTTGGGGAAAGAAAACCTAATCCTAATAGTTCAATATGGAAGGGTGTTGAAACCATACTGCTAAACATCTCTCAGTTTAGGCCCAAAGAGAAGGGGAAAGGGAAAGGGAAAAAATGTCATTCTGGATTTTTTTTAAAACTTTCTGAGAAAAGTGGTATGAAAAAGGGATCCAAAAACTGTATTTGGGGGAAAAATGTCTTAAGGCATTTGTAGCCTTTCTTTGTACACAATGTTAAATAAAATCTCCTGTATCTATGTTGTCAGGTTCTTTTGGTCTTATTTAGGTAAAAGTGGGCCTACATTACACTGAATGCGTGAGTTGCATTCAGCTGAGTTTGCTGGGGGCATGGAATTTAACACTGCTGTTTCAAAAGAAAAGCTGTTTCTTGTTTCACAAGGTAAAAGCTGTATCACCTAAAATCTAGATATTAGTACAGAGAACTGAACTGAAACAACTTGAATGTGTGGAAATAGTTTACATGGAAGGTAGAGAAATAGCTGAGCAGCCCATGTTCAGATCTGGATGAATCCTTCTGCAGGAGTTCTGCTTCAAAACCCAGCCCATCTCAGACTTTGTAACTTTCCCCTTGTGTGCAGAGCACTTGAACTGTAGTTAGTATTTACTAAGAAATCAGCTCTGGCCTCCAGTTCTTCAAACACTTGCATGAAATTAGTGGGATTTTGTAGGAATCAGTGTGGAAACTGAATCAGTTATTTAAATCAAGTTAACTTGGTGCTTTATTTAAATATTGTTTAAATTATTAATGTAATTAAAGTACATTTATGTTTGAATATAGTCCAAAATTAATATAATATATAAACCTTTCTACAATAAAAATATACCTGCTTGAAAGCTCTCTAGCCCATTTCATTAAGTGCGGACCACAAAGATTACAGGGCTCCATTGCAAGGTTGGAAATAGATAAAATGTAACTGACGAACTGCAGTGTTTAAAACTACAGGGAGTATCACCCTTAGGCCTGAACTGGACAGAGAAGGGGCAACTCAATGACTACTACTAATACTTCCGACCAGTGGTGTGGCTGTGTAATATAAAACAGCTTTCCAATAGCTTCAATGTGGAATTCTTCTGCAAAATGGTTCTCCCTCTCCCAGAAAGTGAACCCTCGAAGTGCAACCACATGGAGGAGCAGCCTCTGGATGAGCCTGGAGGGGATGTGTCCTGCACAAAGCACTCTGCACCCACAACCAGCTCCTACCGTGTCCAGCTCTCTGCTGCCAGCCTGGGGCATCCCAGCCACTCCTCCTGGGTGCTTTTCCCCGACTGCAGGCCCCAGGTGAGCCGGGTGCAGGCCTGAGCAAAGCAGAGCACACACCTGCGGCACCTGGAACGAGACGGAGCGAACGAAACCTAAGGCTGGAGCAGGATGAGAAAGAACATGAATATAATAACCACGGATGTTCCGTGCAAATTGCTCCACCTGAGCGGGCGTCTTTCCATTTTCCAGACAGCCCTGAGGCTTGGACAGGCTGCCCTGGGGCAGCAGCTCCCCTGAGGCTGTGGGATACAGCTGTCAGTGTGAGGCAGGATCGGCCGTCCCTGCCTGAGAGACATTTGTCTGCTCTTTGTTAGAAGCCTCCAGTTATGGAGATTCTGTAGTCCTCTGGGGCAGCCTAACCCAGAACGTAACCACAATGAGAAAGCTTTCCTAGCAGACAGCTGCACCACTCTTGCACACATTACAGCACACAATACTGTAATTTAACGCATTTTTTTCAGCGACCTTTTAAGTTCCAGAACCAAGATCCAAGGCGTATGCACTGTCAGCTACCAGCTTGTTCATTAATTCACTGAGCTGAGCGACTGCTTCCTGCTGCAAAACAGAAAGCTGAGCCTTTTGAGGGCTACCGTGAGAAATACATTGCACAGAACAAATGCAGTCACTTTTCACATCCTTAATGCAGAAGTAGTGCCATTGAAATGCCATTTTTTAGCTGATAACTTAAAAATGAATCCAAAGGTAGAAACATGGGAGAACATTTTGAAGGTATCATGGAGCAGAAAATCTAGCAGAATGACACTGGTCATACTGTAGGAAAATAAACATCAGGATTATTACTTAAGCATAAGGGAGCATTTCACTGTCAAACCAGTACACCATCATGTCTGTGCAGCCGCCTGCCAGGGGAATCCCCACAAGGTAAGAGCAGGCAGAGTGACAGAGAAATGGACAGAGAAGAACATCTCAATGAAATTGACTTTGTAAGACACATAAACAGAAAAATATTCCCACCACGTAAATCAAACTATGTTGCAATATCTGGCAGAATACATCCTGCCAGTTTTAAAGGGAATTCTGATGTAATAGAAGATATCATTTACTTTCATTTATAGTATTAAAAATTTAACTTCACCAAAGATAATCAGGGGACTGTAAATCATACTTGCCCTACCCGTCTACAACCTACAAATTCTGTATTGCTGTGAATTCTATTTCTATGAATTCTAGGAAGGAATGTACCTCAAGGGAGAACATGCAACTCAATCTTACACTGAAATGTTTCTTTTGCTAAAACAGCTGAGTTGCTACTGGGAGAGGAGCTTTAGCCTAAATAGAGGGAAACTTTTACAGGGATGTGTCAAATCAGCACATTTTCTTCATTACTGTGTTCATAGCGCTTCCCAGCTACTGCCCGTAAATACAAACTCTGCTATACCTCCCACCAAAGCACCCACGCTGCAATTTGGGGTTATTAACTTCAGTTGCTGGTTGTTTGTGACAAGTCAAACATCCTGTTTGGTGATGAGTTACAAAGCTGAGCTTAGTTTAGTGCATTTGAAAGGAGCTCAGACTCCGAAAGCTTGTGTGCACATGAGTTCTTGTAACCTAAAACGGCAAAGCTATTTCCTACCACAATGTGCTGGTTTTGGCTGGGGTAGAGGTAATTTTCTTCAAGGTGGCTAGTACATGCTATATTTTGGGTTTGTGCTGAACACAGTGAAGAAAACTCTAGCCCATTTAAGCCACGACACACATTTAAACATCCACTTCTCACTCGAATGAAAAGCTGCAATTCTAGATCTGGACAGTAAGGCACAGGTTTAGAAGACCCACAGCCTCCCCCCACCTTACTTTTCCTGCATGGCTCACGCTTGCTGCCAGAGCTTAAAATACACATGCTTATTCCCCCGTCCCAAAACCCCCAGAAAATAATTGATTTTTCCACCAGTCCCAGATGCGGGCCCTGGGCCGGGGCCGTTGTCGCCCTCCCACCCTCAGCAATGAAGCTGGGGAAGGGTCTAGAGCACAAATGTGATGAAGAGCAGCTGAGGGAGCTGGGGGGGTTCGGCCTGGAGAAAAGGAGGCTCAGGGGGGACCTTCTGTCCCTCCACAACACCCTGACAGGAGGATGCGGCCGTGAGGGGTCGGGGTCTGCTCCCGGGAACAAGGGACAGGATGAGAGGAAATGGCCTCAAGCTGCACCACGGGAGGTTCACGTTGGCCATGAGGAGTAATTTCTCCACAGAAGGGTTGATCAGACATCGGAACGGGCTGCCCTGGGAGGCGATGGAGTCACCGTGCCGGGAGGTGCTTATGACTGAACGAGGCGCTCAGTTCACGGCCGTGTTTAAGACGACGCGGTGGCACTGGGTCACAGGCTGGACTCGACCACCTCAGCGCCCTTTCCCGCCGACCTGACCCCGCATCCCGCGACTCTGAGATCCAGGGGCGGAGCAGCCCCGCCCTGGGCGAGGGGGCCGCCCCGCGCACGCGCCGCCCGTGCCCCCGCCCC